>LPNX010926259.1:70204-157258 GCA_001517045.1 Pseudotsuga menziesii | reverse complement strand
TTGGAAAATTTTATCTTGGGAAACCCTATGACCATATCTTTCTCACTAAGATCAGACAAATACTTGTAATTTAAATGGCCAAATCTTTCATGCCATAGCTTTCTATCTTCATTAGCATGGATAAGAAGAGCAGAGGGGTTTGAGTAAGGCAGGAAGTGTGAAAACATGTATACCTTTTGAGCATGATTCGCTACCCCTTTTGCAATGATTCTTCCACTTGAGATTTTTGTGATCTCAACTTCATCTGGTGAGAATGTGACTTTCTTAGGAGACCCAGTGTGGGTCATCTAGTACACTGACAGAAGGTTGGAGGCGAGACCAGGGACATACAGCACATTGTTGAAATTACCATGACCAAGATCTATCCTTCCTTTGCCTTTACTTTCAGTGAGAGAGTCATCTCCCAGTACAATAGATGGTCCTTTCGACATATCCAGTGAGGAGAAGGCCTCCTTAATTGAAACCATGTGTCTTGAAGCTCCAGAATCTATGATAAAACTGGGTGAGCTTGATGTGCCAGCAACTAGAGCATGAACTCTCTCTCTATCATCAGAACTTGATCCTCCTTCTCTCTTCTTTGAGCTTTCTAGAAGGGAGATGCCATTCTTCTCCAGGATATTGGTCAAGATATCAATCTGCTTTTTCATACAAGAGCTTTCAGTGTGATTTCCCTTCGAACAGTATGAGCACTTGTTCATTTCACCTTTGTTTTTCTTCTTCTGGGTATTTTTCTTGGGACCTTGTTGATCCTCTGGAGACTGCTTCTTGTCTCTTCCTTTCTCAGGTGGCTTTTTAGCTTTCTACTTGCTTTTTGACTCCACCTTCAAATCTCCAGCAATCAAAGCTTGATATTTGGATGGTTTGATGGTGCCCATCATCACCAGCTTGTCTTGTTCTTGTGTGAGAGATTCCATGAAATCTGCAAGGCTAGGCATCTTCCAGGTTCGAGCTGTGAGTTTTGTGGCATAGAAGGTCGAAACAAAGACTGAGTAGTCAGGTCCTAGCTTCGAGAGGATGGCCAATACGAGATGATCATCTTTCTTTTCAATACCACACTGTTTCAGCTACAAAACTAGTGCTTTGAACTTGGAGAAATATAGCTGCAGGGATTCAAAATTACTGGGACTCAGGGAAATTAGCTCATTTTCGATCTAGTGTCCCCTCATTTCATCTATCTTTCCGAAGAGTTCAGAAATTTTCTCCCATACTTGATCCGGTGAAGTTAATCCATCGAGATGGAAAAGGAGGTCTCGGGAAATACTAAGACATAGGAGGCCATAGGCCTCATCTCTTCGATTGTGCCATTTGATCTTCTCTATAGCAGCATTGGGCTCTGCTTCTGTAGCCATAGTCACCCTATAGAGGCCTTTCTCTCTCAACAAGATCTCCATCTCTTCTTTCCATTCAAAAAAGTTGAAGGGAGTGAGAATAGTTTTCTGTGAATCCATAGCTTTAGAAAATCTGTCCTGGCTATCAGTAGAAGGCTCCCAGTCTTGATGTCGAACCTGCAAAACAATTTTTGAAGGAGAGTAACAACCTACAATGGCTCTGATACCATGTAGAAATTCTTACCAGCAATAGATTAATTTCACTCACGACAAATTACAATTGATCATGCAAAATTGTCAACAATGGAGACTGAAAATGGAGCTGTAACACAAAATTATACTAACACAGTGTACAATAGCCAACCCTGTAATAACATAGGTTGCTGAATATATAGAATACATAAATAGGTCGAATGCATAAGGAGGCATCCAAAACTAGCATAAAGCAGGCTTACCCAAAATAGGCAAATCCCCCATAGGTGTAAAAAGCTGATCCCAAATCTGTCATGAGGCTCACGAATTGGAAAGGGTGCATGGGAAAGCTAATGAGTGGTGAAATGGCAGCTCATGCATGATTTTTCATGGAGGAAAGAGTGGAGGATGAAAGGGGAATAAAATAGGTTCACCTCACCCAATCTTGCTTTCCTTATGTGCTTTAAAAACTGACAAAGCAGTCAACAAAGCAGAAAAAGCAGAAGGGTGCCTAGGAGGTCAGGAATAAAGCAGATTTGATTCATAAGGCTTTCCCAAGTGCTACATGAGTCAAATATGGAAAGTTTGACCTCTATGGATAGGCAATTAGCAACTTGAACATGGTGGGACTCATGAACTAGGCAAATAAGACAAAAATAAATGAATTAATGTCTAAGTGGGTAATACTATGGGTTTGATTATTCTAACAGTGCGGCCATCAAAATCTTCTTAAGATTTTGAAAACTTTCTTCACACTTTTAAGTCCATAAGAACTTGTTCGCTTTCTTCTGCAAAGCCGTCATGGGGCAAGCAATTCTTGAGAAGTTCTCACTAAACTTTTGATAATACCCAGCTAAAACCAAAAAGGACTTAATGTCAGTGACACTAGTTGTGGTAGGCCAATCTTTTATAGCTCGAATATTTTTCGGGTCCACCTCTATTCCTACCTTGGATATGATGTGACCTAGGTACTATATTTGTGGTTTCTAAAAATCACATTTACTAAACTTAGCGTAGAGCTGGTGTTCTGTCAGCACTCGAATTACTATACGAAGTTGTTCTTTGTGTTCCTCTTTATTCTTGGAATAAACCAGAATGTCATCAATAAATACTAGTACAAACTTATCCAGATATTTACTGAATATGATGTTCATCATACACATAAAGTTTGTGGGTGCCTTGGTCAACCCAAACGACATCAATACAAACTCGTAGTTCCCGTACATCATACAAAAGGAAGTCTTGGGAATATCTTCATCTCATACCTGTACCTAATGGTACCCGGATCACAAGTCAATCTTCAAAAATATTTTGGCTCCTCCCACCTGGTCTAACAAATCATCGATCCTATGGAGCGGGTAATGATTCTTTATAGTCATTTTGTCCAACTGACGGTAATCAATGCACATTTGCATCATAATGTCCTTCTCCTTTACGAACAAAATCAATGCTCCCCAAGGGGACACACCAGTTCAGATATACCCTTTCTCTATTAACTCCTACAACTGCAGTTTGAGTTCCACCAATTTTGGTGCACTCATGCGGTAAGGGGCTTTGGAGGCCGAAAATGATCCTAGGGTTAATACGATGGGAAAGTCTAGGTCTCATTTCGGAGGTAATCCAAGGATTTCCTCAGGAAACACATCCTTGAATTCTTCAAGAAGGGGGAATACTTCTATGCATTTTTCTCTATCAAACTCTACATCTTGGATGATCACCACAAACAACTTGCAGCCCTTCCTAACACACTTCTTCACTTGTAAGGCAGAGATTTGTCTTACAAAAAATTCCTTTGGGATGCCTTGAACCTTCACTTAGTTCCCTTGGCTATCAGTACACATGATAGACTTGTGTAGACAATCGAGCATGACATGGTGTTGTTCCAACAAGTCCACGCCAATAATAATACCATACAATCCTAAAGGTAGGATGTTTAGGTTTACCTTAGTAAGGAAACCATTTATATTTACTTCACATTCTTTAACAATTTCCGAAACCTTTCATTTCATACCGATGGCTAACTGTACCAGCCAAGGTTTAACATGGTTTACTTTTCCTAATTTGCATAAATCAACAATCCTAGGTGCAACATAGCTCCGGCAAGCACTGGGACATTAGAGGAAATTTGAGGTCTAAAATGGGCCTCCTAAGGAAAATAATAAAATTATAGTTAAAATAATAAAATAATAGTTATTAATTTTGGAGGAAGAATAAAATGAACTACTTTTTTTGTTCATATTTTCGACATATCTCCCTATGTTTTAACTCAAATTCCCAGCGGGAGAGCTTGTTGGATGCGGAATTTAATTTCACACCCAACGAGTACCCACACTACATACTTTTGGCATACCCCACTACCCAAAAAACAATAAATACCTTAAAAGTGTGATCATCATCACGTTTTCAGGCATTTGTTGTTTTTGGGGTAGTGGGGTCTGTCAAAAGTATGCAGTGTGGGTACTCGTTGGATGCGGAATTAAATTCCGCATCCAACGAGCTGTCCCACTTAGACTTTGAGTAAAAACACAAGGAGATATGTCGAAAATATGAACAAAAAAAATAGTTTTGTTTTATAACAAATATGTCAATCCAACCATTATGGTTGACTCATTTTATTGAAATTCTATTGGTTCTTTAATTCCAACTCACAAAATTTATTGTTAGGAAGGGCTGCAAGTTGTTTGCGGTGATCATCCAACGACAACAAGAATTCAATAAAGAAGATTTCAAGATGGAGGAAAATCAAGTCGAATCTGATACAGGTATTATTGATGAGGTTTTGTCTATATCTAATGTTTCTGGTTACAATGACGAATGGTTGTTGGATTCTGGTGCTTCGCACCATCTTTTCCCTCATAGAGACTGATTTACTTCCTATCAAATAATTAATGATGGTATAGTTCTTTTGTGAAATAATATTTCATGTAAAACTATTGGGGTTGGAAGTATAGAAATTAAAATGTTTGATGGGATTATAAGAACACTAACAAATGTTAGACATGTACCCGAATTGAAGAAAAAAATTAATTCTTTAGGAGTGCTAGATTCGACTAGCCATAACACTAGTACAAAATGAGAAATTAATGACTAAAAAACTTATTAAAATCTGGCTATAAACGGCTATTTTTTATTCGGTGACTAATAGTAGTTAATTTCCACTATCTTATAGCTTGTCATATTTCACTTAGTCATTAATATCTTGACTTATTAGTCATTGATTTAGTCATTGATTTAGTCATTGATTTAGTCAATGATTTGGTCATTGATAGTCAATGATTTAGTCACAGATTTACTCATTGATTTAGTCACTGATTGCAGCAATTAATGAGAAAATATATGACTAAATAAACTACTAGATGATAACATATTAATGACTAAGCTAAATTTGATTAGATATAAGAAATTAACTACTAATAGTTGTATATATGTGAATTTAGTCATTTTTGTAGTCACAAATTTATGATAGGGTACGAAGGAATCGAACCATCAGCCTCCTGCCTATAATTAGGCAGGTGCTCTACCATTGAGATAGAACCCTTTAACAAGTTGTTATTGCTTGATAATGATGATATTTAAACCAATTTTTCATTATTCAAGCATATAAAGTAATCATTATCAAGTTACTATATATCCATAACAGCTTTCCCTGTACTAGTCCTTCAGGTCATTTTTGCACTAAATAAATGCATTTGAAAGACTTGAAGGACTATTACAAGCTAAGACATTATGTATCTATAGTAACTTGATAATCATTATTTTTGTATGTTAATTCATCACATTCTACACAAACAAATCTTTTCAATGATAACCAATTAGCACTCAAATAACACACCAACCAAACATCCCCTCTTGAAGGGGTAATGCAATTCCTATACTCACCAAATTCCTTTTGAATACAATCTTAGGACACATTTTACAACCACCCAATATAGTGAAAACCATTGGAAAATATGTGAGAGTTTCAACAAACTCAATTTTAAAATAAATAATCATGGCAAATAGAAAACCCTAAAACAATGCACTATTACAAATGTTACATAATAAATCCTTATGGAAACACAAACTCATAATGCAAAAATCGATTGTCAATTGATTCACCAAATGCTTTCAATTTTGGTTTGTGAAGCTTAGCATTAGAGAGAATCATTGTTGATAGAAAAGAACTTTTATGCATTGTCAAAACAATAGAAAAATAATATTATAACGATCATTGTGTAGTATATACACATATTTGGTCTTTACTGAATACAATTACGAACGCTATATCACTTTAAATCATTGTAGCCATTGTTGTACACTACTAAAATATCTTTTGCATGCCTTTAAATGACCTCACATAGGACAAGGACAATCCTTGCATTGTCCTCCACCATCTTTGCTTCAAGTTGCAAATTCACAATCACATATGGGAAAAAATGTCTGCAACCACATATGGGAAAAAATGAAAAAAAAATAGATGGCCATGATTTAGAGTAAAACTGAGGACTTAAAAATATGTTCTTCTCTAATCGTTTGGCTTGTTCTGGGCATTTGGCCCCAATTCTCTTTAGATCCAACTTCACCGACGACAAGACATACACTATCCTTGTAATGTCATCATGAGATTGATTCCTTCATAATTTAATGGAAGATTTAATGGAAGAATAGAAGTTAACAAAAAATATGGTTATTCGGAAGATAACCAATTAGCTAATTTTCAGTTATTATCCCTGGACTCTTTTACAAGGAAAGTTGAAGAGAATGAGACAAAATTGCTCTCCCATCATTTAGCCTCCATGCTGACACAAAATTCATCGATCTTCTTGATATCCTTCAAAGTATTTTGAACATTTCTATCATCTCTATCTGGACTATTTCTTCTTCTCTCAAACTCCAGCGTTGTGTCCTGTTTTTTTCAAAGAAATGTTATTAACTGAAAAATTTGCATGTCTAATAATGTCATCAAATTAACCCCATCCACATCCAAACATGGCCTTAAGCATTTGGTATGGCACAAAAACTGAAATGGTTTTCCTTGCATTCTTCAAAATTGTTAAAAAAAATTACTACTGTTGCAATAATTGACTAATCTCAAAGTTTGTTCTGGAAACTATCTAAGTGCAAAGAGATAGACCCAAATAAGTAATCATTTGTATTGCAAGCTTGGATGAAAATTGTGGCACAACATGGGAAGACATGGGAAAACATGTCAACATGTCTCATGAGCACACAAAAGATACCTTAGTAAGTTCTTTTCCATGTATCTTTCTGTATGCTTTGGTCCACTTCACCTTTCGAGGGCTATGTTCCATTTTGGAATGGAAAAACCGGAATACCTGAAAATCAGAAAAAATAAGTTAGGAAATAGCACTATCATTTTAGAAGGCCAGGAAGAAATTGAAAAAATTGCAAGATATGGCCTTTTTGGATAGCTAAAATTCAATGTAAAATGTTATATTAATTGGATGACTGCTAGGTTCAGGATGGATAAAAACCTACCTATTTTTCCTCCCAATCTTAGCTTAGTTAAAACACATGGGAAATATTCCTTTTGAAATGTGTCATTTATCCATGTTTATAAAGAAATAAATGGAGCGGCAGACCTTCTTTCTAATGAAGGATTGAGTTTGAATTTAAATACAACCTGGGTCCTGCATACGGGAGTATAAAGACTGTATTGGTATTCCATATCAGCCATGGAAAGTCCATATAATATTAATTCATTTGAAAGGATAAGACTTTGATTGTGAAGATGTTTCAAAGGAGTAGTTGTTGGTAGGATGCTCCTTGATGAATTCCTTAAGCCTACAATTCAATGTAAAAATAAAATAACAGTAAGTACATTTTCCTTCAGTAAAAATAAAAATAAGAGTAAGTAGACATATAGCTTACTCAAATGTCGTCAGGGGATTAGATGTTGCAAAATTCATCCACAATTGTGTTCTATTAGATGGGTATGTCTCAACTCTAGTCTGATGCATCAAAATACATGGCATAAGCACAGTATTCCTTGGGAAAACTAAAGAAATGAAAAATGAAAATAATTGTACCGATTAGTTAGTTGTGTACCAAGCAAAGTGTGGCTTTTGTAGCCTCAAAATAAAATGTGGTACTTGCAACTAAATTGTTAGGATTGGGATCGTGCAAGAGATTATTTTTTCATGTATTCAATATATTAGTGAGAGACAAGATATTGTAAAAATAAATACACAGGACTATACTCACAAGTCCTGGAGAAATAGTTATCCGAAGGTTTTTGAAAAAAATTGCCATTTCAGAAAGTGATAAAGGCTTCACACCTCTTACCTACATTTAAAAAAATCCTTCAAGTTAGAGATCACCTAGATAAACTAACTAAATCCAGTGCGGCCTCAAATTAACACGAGAAAATTTTGTAGGAGATACCTGGCCTAAAAATAATAGTAACCAGAAACATTTTGTAGCTATATTGAACACCTTACCAACCATTCTTACAAGCCAATATCAACTAATAGAGAGTCATGGATAAATGGTC
Organism: Pseudotsuga menziesii; assembly: GCA_001517045.1. Lineage (NCBI taxonomy): Eukaryota > Viridiplantae > Streptophyta > Pinopsida > Pinales > Pinaceae > Pseudotsuga > Pseudotsuga menziesii. The sequence continues at coordinate 149,245 of LPNX010926259.1, read as the reverse complement.
AAGGAACGTGATTCACAAGTTTCATTGCTCAATGTTCAACTCGCCAACTTTGTTCAAGTATATCATGCCATTTTGATAAATTGCAGGAAGGCCTTCTAGCATTTGATGCAAAAATTGTCAATTTAAAAGAAAGACTGATAATGCAAAAGTTGAGGAGAAGATACACACATAGTCACCCAGTTCATGTTCATGTTCAAACCCAACAACTATGAAAATCCAAAAAATATTTCCATGCCAAATATAGTGGATAAAATTTGCCATTAAGTTCAAAATTTAAACTCAAAATGGATTTCTTTTAATTATATAACTTAAAATGAATTTACTATTAAGCTATATAACTTGTTTTTTAGTATATCTAATAAGTTCTATATTCAATCTAATTTAAATAATATATATAAATGAATTCTATATTCATTTACAAATATATAAATGTATATTAACATAGATAACTCACCTAAGGATTATTATATTTATATAATATAAAAAAATATGCAGTTAATTTTGCCTGTAGCAGTTCAAAATGGCTCAATCTGCAAGAAATAACCATCATACAGCCCATTCATCACAAGAAGTTTAATGTTTATTCATCCTGAGGTCTAAAATAGGCTGATATATCTTTGATTAGGCCCATCCCGTACTGCTTTTTGGATATTTTGTGAGCATGCACACACTGTTTAAAGTCTGGCCACCAATTATTTATGTAAAAATAAATAGAACAAACACTTGTAGAGGCATTGATTAAAGATCTGTTTACTAGCTATAACTGCTACTAGTTTTTTCAAGTTACATCATGCATTCAAGACTCCTCCATGAAGTTACCTTGAAGAATGAGTGGTATGCCTATTTAGGAAGAAAACAAGTTGTATCTCAATAAATGCTTTAAAATATAATGCAATGATTAAGAATGAAACTAGGGTTTATGATTAGCAGATGTGCCTATGGGTTAGGAGGGTGAGCTGAAAGTCACCAGTCTAACTGCTGTTCCAAAACAACACATAATTCTTTCCTCCTCCTTGCATGAATGATAGCTAAGATAACAACCAAGTGATGCATCATCCTTATCCTATGCGACTGATGTTTCCCTCCTATTTGCATGAGTCTAAAATGCACCGTGGATAATTTCTCATACCGAAGCAGGTTTCCGCACCTTGGATAATTTCTCATACCCAAGCAGGTTTTTTTCTTGTGAGGATTCTTCTCTTGAGGTGGATCTATAGGTCTTTGTGGTTCTTCAAATTCTTGATCTTCTTCTTGAGTTTCTTCATTCATGGTTGTATCATGAATTCTAGGTGCTTCTGCTTCTTCAGTCTCTTCAGCATGTCTCTTTCTGGATTTGTTGTAAGCCGTGTCTTCATCAAATGTTACATCCCTGCTGATGTCGATCTTCTTGTATATTGGGAAGTATACTCTGTAAGAATTCGAGCTTTCAGAGTATCCCACAAATATACCCTTATTTCCTGAAGGATCTAGTTTTGTTCTCTTTTCTTTTGGTATGTGAATTAACACTGGAAAGCCGAATATTCGGAGATGGATGACTTATGGTTTCTTGCCGGAGAATACTTCTTCAGGAGTCTTGTTCTCGAGTACTTTATGTGGAGTATGGTTCTATACATACACCGATGTTCTGGCTACTTCTTCCCATAGATGCATGGGAAGATATTGATCATGAAGCATTGATCTTGCAGCTTCGGCCATGATGGTTCTATTCTTCCTTTCTGCAACCCCATTTTGTTGTGGATTGTAAGGAGTGGACAACTCCCTATTAATCCATGATTATTTGCATAAGTCTTTGAATTCATTTGATGTGAATTCTCTACCATTATCTGATTGAAAGGTTTTGATCTTCTTTTCTGTGTGGTTCTCAATCAAGGCTTTGAATTCCTTGAACTTGCTGAAAACTTCATCTTTGTTCTTCATGAAGTAAATCCATGTCTTCCTAGAAAAGTCATCAATGAAAGAAACATAGTATAAATACCCGCTTAGTGAACATGATGACATTGGTCTGCATACATCGGAGTGAATGATTTCCAAGATTCCTTTTTCCTTGCTCTCACTACTTGGAAATGTCCTCTTTGTATTCTTTCCTTTCGCACATCCTTTGTATACCCCTTCATGTTTTGCTTGAATTTCTTGAAGACCTTCAATAGCTTTGCTTGCAAGTGGTAGTGCTATGTAATTCACATGTGCAAGCCTTCTGTGCCAAAGTTCATTTGGCTCTACTATGTCATGGACCATAGCTTGTTCTACATGGCCCTTCAACTTGGATAAACCTCCTTCTTGTTCTCCAATCACTATTCCATCATCAATAGTCTTTCCTTTTGGCCACATGAGGACTTGTCCATCTACAAATGCAACCCTCATGCCTTTTGCATCCAATGCTGATATGGATAGAAGATTCTTCTTCAGTCCTGGTACAAACAAGACATTATTCATTTTCACATATTTTTCGGAGTCTAGCTTGTAGGAGGATTCACCACTACCTTTTATGGGATTTGGATAATCATCCCCAAGCTTCACCTTATGGGGTGAATTATATTCAGATAGTTTTTCAAAGGATTCCTTGAAACATGTCATGTTCTTGGAAGCCCCACTATCAATAAGCCAATCTTTGCTTCCGTGAGTGACAGTTCTTGTGAGAGCAAAGATCAGAACATATTCATCTTCACTTGAAGAGTCTTCACTTTATTGCTTTACTCTCTTCCTCGAAGGATCATCATCCTCAACAGTGTGAGCATGATGTCTTATTTTGGAGTTCTTCTTCTTCTTGGATACATTCTTATTCATGGGACAATTTCTAGAAAAGTGTGCTAATTCATCGCATGTATAACATCTAAGTCTCGATGAATCCCTTCTTGCAGTGTTTCTTTTTTTATCAGAATGTTTACCTTGGTGATGATGAATTTCCCTTCTCCCTTTATTGGAGTGTACTATGAGAGCTTGATCTTCACTTCCCATATTTTCTTCTTGAGCTGCTATCCGAGCTTCTTCTTGAGAACATTCTTCCCATAGTTTACTGAAATTGACCAACTTATTTCTACGACAGATTCCTTGGATGAAAGAATCCCATGACCTAGGGAGGCCATTCAATGTTGTCATCACAATTTCTGCACTCTCTACTTATTCATCTACCGCTTCTAGCTGTTCTTTGATCTGGGAGACCCTTGTGAAGTATGACTGGATGGTCTGCTCATTCTAGATTTTGACATTCTTCAATTGGCTCCTTAGAGTCATCTTTCAATTGATGTTTTTCCCTTCAAATAGTTTGGTTAGGGCATCAAACATGGCTTTAGGTGTCTTGATGGAGGACACATGTGGAATGAGGTTATACTTGATAGAATCTGCAATGATCCTCTTTGCCATAACCAAATTCTTCTTATGTAAGGCCTTGGCCTCATCTCCCTCTGGAACTAGAACCTCCTCATGGATGTAGGAGTCCAACTCATTTTCTTCCAGGACTAGGGAGATCCTATACTTCCAGGCTCGGAAGTTATCAGCTCCCTAAATATTTTTATCAAGCTTGGTATGATGAGACATCTTAACTGAGAACCTCAAATGGAAATACAAAATATCTAGATCTTACCAGGTCAAGATGTCAGATCTAGATTTGGAGTTGAATCCTGCATTGCTGGTTCAGGAGCAGATTAGGGTTTTGCTTTTTTCGAGTTATTTCCAACAAAATGCTTTGAATTTTATCCCTAAATTCAATTTTGGGGAGGATATCAATCCAAGCTTGGGCTCACTGAAAAATTCCACTTCTTTGAAAAGCCCTAATTTCTGGCAGGTCCAAAACTGAAAAACCTCATAATTCGATTTTGCTTCGATAGAAAGATGCACCCTAGGGAGGAGAGTTATTCCAAACTGATTTTGCTGAAAATATATGGAGAGAGATCCACAAAATAAGAAGCCCTAGTTCCCAAAACTGCACAGTGTCTTCTTCTTAGGTTAGCTCTGATACCATGTTAGATTTTAAACATTAAGCTAGCATTTCATTAGGATCTTTAACTGAGAGAACAACAAACACAGCAATCAAACACAAGAGACAATGATCACGGTGTTTTTCCTCGAGGAAAACATAAATTGAGAAAACTCCGCAACTTCCTCAGGGATAGAATCAACACCAAAGTGAAACCCAAAAATAGTAAGATGATCTCTCGACAGCATTAACCTCTTTCTTCCTTGCCCCAGTGTCTTTCTCTTCCTCAGCTATGCGCTACAACTGAGTGTGAGTGAGTGTGTGATAAAGAGAGAGGCTAGCTCTCTATTTATACTAATTCCCAACTTGACTAAACCCAACTAGGGCCAAATTCACTAGGTGAGTCTAATAACCCTAGTGCCCCGGAACTGCGGGCACTTTAACCCTTAGACAATAGGAGAGTTAACCACCTTGACTTGACATGACTTGTTTACATTATAGAAACTTCCCGATAGGAACATTGGGGTATGACATGACTCAAGTACATTACAAATACATCCTAAAATAAACATTGGGTTACAATATATAAGAAATACAAGTGAATACATTCCGAAGTTACAATTACATCAACACCTAACAAGAAAAGAGAAGCGATGAAATCGTCGGGACCAGAGATCCATAAAAAAGTTCAAACACAAAATAGGTTGGAACCCCTTTAAGAACTACTAATAATAAAAAAGAATACCATGATAAAGATAAGAAATATCGAGTGAAAGAACTGGACCCAAAGATACAGAAACAAGATGAGAATCAAGAAATTAACAAGAATGACGAAATGGTCCTTGAAACTGATGGAGAAGAAATAGAGATTGGGAAACTAGATCTAGATGGAATGGAAGCGACATGTTTCGTTAAAATACTATATAAAATCCAACCACAACAAGTCTATTTGCTGGAAAAGGAGATAATAAAGGAAAAGGTTATGAATTTTCTCGGAGTAGTGTCAGAATCCCTTAAGGACCTGGATGGTAAAAGGAAAGGGAAAAAAGAAAAAAGAGGAAGGCCTAGAAATGTACAAATAATCTAGCTCATTGGGGCTCATTTGGTAGCATTGGGGAAGTATCCATCCATAGATGTGGCCCTCTCCCCCTCAACCAATCAGTCTCCAATGCAGATCCAATCTTGGAATATATGAGGCTGCACCAGTACCTTGACGATTCACATTCTAATAAGGATAGAAATGGAAAAATTGAGAATTATCATTTTACAAGAAACTAAATGCTCAGAAGAAGAATTAAAAACTGTAGGGGGGAAACTATGGAGGGGAAGTGAAATTATAGCGATGGAATCAGAAGGGTTGATAAGAAGCATAGTGATCCTGTGGAATCCAAGAGAGGTCTAACTCTGTGAATTTTTTGCAACTCAATTCTCTCTTTCGGAGGCTTTCCAGATATTAGGCACTAGTACCAGGGGGTATATGACTAATGTTTACGACCCTGCTTAGGAAGAACAGAAAAGGGAATTTATGGAGTCGTTAGGAATGCTCAAAATATTTTCGGGAGGAAAACCCTAGATTCTTATAGGAGACTTCAACTTGCTCAAGAACCTGGACGAAAAAAAGGGTGGGATACGACAGTTAAAATCCATTGTGAATATTTTAATGAAGTTATTAATAATCTAGAAATGGTCGATGTCAAAACAAGCAATGGTACCTTTACTTGAAAAGATAAAAGAACTAGGGACAGAGGAATAACATGTCTTCTAGATCGCTTTCTGGTCTCGGAATCCATGATTATGGCTGGAGGTGACTNATGGTACCTTTACTTGAAAAGATAAAAGAACTAGGGACAGAGGAATAACATGTCTTCTAGATCGCTTTCTGGTCTCGGAATCCATGATTATGGCTGGAGGGGACTTGATAGTTGTGGTACTTCCATCGGCTGGATCTTATCGTTGGCCTGTAAGCTTGGAATGGGAAAGCATAGGGGGTAACCTACAAAGACCCTTTCATTCTGAGAAATTATGGCTCCTTCAAGCTAACTTCCTGAAGAAACTTAAAGAGTGGTGGAAGAAAATTCCAACCATCAAAGGAACGCAGATGTACTAGTTCAAAAAAAAAATCAAAATCCTAAAATCTAGTATCAAGAAATGGAATAAGGACTCCTTCGGTAACAGTTTTTAAGCTAAGCAGGAGTTAGATAGAAAAATAAAAGATGTCCAAATCAATGGGATGTAGAATGGTTTCTCAAAAGAGATACAGGCTCAAGAAAAACTATTCATTCAAGAATTTAGCCTTAGAGAACAACAAAAGGAATTTTTATGGAATCAGAAGTCCAAAGTTAAGTGTCTCCAAGAAGGTGAATGTAACACAAGTTTCTTTCACAAAGCGTCCATCCAACATCGTCAAGGAAACCACATGGCAAGAATGAAAACAGATAAGGGAAACATCCTCAATACCTAGGAGGACTTGGAACTCACCTTGAACTCCTTATTTGAAAAATCCCTTAAGGAACCTTATTGGGATGGGGAAGCTGCTCAGGGAGAGCTACTAAGGCATATCCCAAAATTCGTCATGGAAGAGAACAACTTAGTGCTGGTGAAACATATATAGCTAGAGGAAGTGGAGGAGGTGGTTAAACAAATGGAAAATGAAAAATCCCCTGGACTTGATGGATTCACTACCAACTTCTTCCACTTGTTGGGACTCGTTGAAACAGGAGGTCTAGGCTCTGGTAAACTCGAGGAAGATTGGTAATATTTTGAAATCTCTAAATGCCACCTTCCTAAGGCTTATTACTAAATAAAATGAAATGGAATACACAGGTAAGCTCAGACCTATTGCTTTGTGTAATTTCATATACAAAATCATCTCGAAGGCATAGCCAATAGGCTCCAACCTTTGCTTATCTCCCTCATTTCATCGAAACAAGTGGGATTCATTGAAGGTCGGAAAATTCTAGATGGAATAATCTTATTCCATGAAACCATTCACTCGGTCAAAACCAAGAAAATCCTAGGTATGCTTCTGAAATTGGATTTATCAAAAACTTATGATAAGTTGAACTGGAATTTCTTAGCATGTGTTCTCCGAGATTTTGGGTTATCAGATTAATGGACTAGTTGGGTTATGATATTAGTCTCATTGGCATTTTTCTCCATTCTGGTTAACGGGACTCCTTCCCAACCCTTTCAAGTCTCCAGAAGAATTAGACAGGGAAAACCATTGTCTCCATTCTTGTTCATCATTGCAACAGAGGGATTTGGAAGAATTATAAAGAATTTATGAAATGAAAATAAGATCAGGGGGATATCCCTAACTGCTAACTTGGAACCACAAACCCACCAACATTTTGTGGATGACACGATGCTCATGGGTCCTTCTACGGTACAGGAGACTCGTTGTATAAAATAAGCGTTGGACACCTTCCTTGAAGCTTGTGGACTTCATATCAATAAGGATAAGTCCCAGGTATAATTATTCAATACTCTGAATATCAACAAAAGAAATATCTTAATGATCTTGGAATTCTTGCAAGGAGGACTTCCTTCCAAGTACTTAGGTGCGCCACTAGCTGAATCGATTATCAGGAAAATATCATGGAAGGAACTATTGGAAAAGATTAAGAAGAAGCTCAGTCATTGGACCTTTAGAGCCCTTAACTTTCCGAGCCACTTTATACTAGTTAAATCAGTCCTTCAATCTATGCCTTTATATATATTCTTGGTCTTGGCTACACCAGGATATGTGATAAAATAGATACAGAATATACAAAGGAACTTTCTGTGGGGAGGTAATGATGGACAGAGAAAGTGGCCTTTGGTGGACTGGACAACAATATGCAAACCAAAAGATGTTGGGGGTCTCGGAATGTGTGATCCATTGGATATAGATAAATCGATGGGAGACAAAATATGGTGGAAATGGATAACCCACGAGGATGAACCATGGGCCAAACTTTGGGATGGGAAATATGAATCCCTGTGGCCTAACCACACATTGATCAAATTTGGTGAAAACATCCCAAGGTCCAGCATATGGAAATCAGCTCAAGAAAATGGAAGCCTCATTCAAAGTCATATATTCTAGGAGGTAAGAGATGGAATAATATGCATGGGCCAAACTTTGGCATGGGAAATATGCATCCCTGTGGCCTAACCACACATTGATCAAATTTGGTGAAAACATCCCAGGGTCTAGCATATGGAAATTAGCTCAAGAAAATGGAAGCCTCATTCAAAGTCATATCTTCTGGGAGGTAAGAGATGGAAGAATGACGATGTTTGCTAAATATGCTTGGAACTAGGATCCAAGCATAGTAAGTCGGGAGGATATACCGATGTTCATCCAGGATTTTCTAAACAGTCAGATGGAAAAGGTGGCAGAAATCTGGGATTTTAAGTCCTTTGATAAACTCTTTTGGACATGGAAATCAAAAGAATGGTGGAAAAATATTGCACCAATAGAGGACCTAGAATACTTTGATACGAAACTTTGCTCCAAAAATATACCCAAACTTGCAAGCTCGAACAAGCTAAGATGGGGATACACGAACAGGGGTTGCTTCAACATCAAGGAGGCCATGGAGATGCTGATAGAAACTCACATGATTGAAACAGAGGGTAAATGGAGAAAAATATGGGGGGGGGGGGACTGGTGGTCCAAAGTGGTAGCCTTCAGCTAGGTCCTCCTCAAATGGTGAATACTTATGTGGGACAATATCTAGGTCAGGGGAATTTTGGGACCATCAAGATGCTTCCTTTGTGAAAGCAATAATGAAACCATAAACCACATTCTTGATGACTATCCAATTTTGGATGCTATATGGGAAAAGGTGTCGAAATGTTAAAAAAAACCACAAACACAAAGGAAGGCCTGACCTAAGGATAGCAGAATGGCCAAAGAACGTCTTCACAAATAAAATTGTAAACAGAGTTTGGGAGTTTTTTCTCGGATTCACAGTCTGGGAAATATGGAAAACATGAAACCTTCAAATATTTGAAAATAAAAAGAGAAGGGTGGAGGAAATATGGGCACTGATCTAAAATCATATTAAAGAAACCATAACCTTAAATATTTGGACCCAGGAATATTTTATACCATAAGAACTAGAAAGACAAATTCTTTACAAATGGGGAATATGGAAGTTACCTATGAACAACTCGCATCCCAGTAGAATGATTAAGCCTCCTTATAGGTTCGACTTATGGAAGTTTCCACTGGATGAAGCCTTTAAAATTAATTTTAATCGAGCCACTAAAGGGAACCCGGGCCTAACTTGTTTCAGTGTAGTAATCAGAGACTCAATGTTAGGATATTTGGACACTTAGGAGTTATTTAAGATCAACTTGTGTAATATATCCATTAGTTAAAGTGTGTTTTTTTAGCATGCATTAGTATGCATTTGAAAATATTCTAATCCGATGGTCATGATATGTTCTAGACATACACTGATCCGACGGTTCAACTTCTCTTAAATCATACCTACCATTGGTCCATGGCTTAACACCTGATTGGTCCATGATCTCTATTTAAATAGCATGGAGGGTCCTTGGCTAGTTGATCAATTATGAGAAACTCATGTAACATTCTTTCTTTTGCATAATAAATTGCTCCAAGTAGCTATTTGGCTGGGGCCATGGACTGTTTCCCTCTCGAGGGTTTTAACCACATGACAAACATTGGTGTATTGATCTATGATACATTTGTGTTAGTGGATTCTCTTGGTGTTTGGTATTTTGGGAGTACCTTGTGTTCCTGAACATGGTATCAGAGCCTTTATGAAGAGCCGCTTTCGTTTGTGATCAAGATCTAGAACCGGTGTTGTCGAAACTTTGAAGGGTTTCTGGTTCTAGAGTTTCTGCACATTTGTGGCCCATGGGAGCTCTTCCATTGTGTCCATATCACCGTTTCAATTGGGAAATAGTTTTTGTTTCATCGAAAATTATTTCCGTTTGTTCCTGAAACACCTTTTTCGGCAAATCTGAAGGTATAATGTTACAGTGACGCATCTGTTTTATTTTTTTTAATATCTCATATTTTATCAGTTTTATTAGTAGATATTTATTATTTTAGTCTCAGTTTGTTGCCTTCCCTGTTTGCGTATGCTCTTTTCCATGCACCTTGCGCGATCGCGGCGAATCAGAAACAAAAAGACAAAGTTTTTTTTCTTCTCTTCTCGTCTACGTATGCTCTTTGTCATGCACCTTGTGCGATCACGGTGAATCAGAAACAACGAGAAAACTTGAAAACATAGACTTCCTAGGTAAGCTAACCAAGATCTAACCCCATAGTGTGGAGTTTTTTTTTTGTTCATTTTTTCTATGATTTGCAGGGAGAAAAGGCAAGCACGGAGAATGAGAGAGAAGAGTTTAAAAAAAAACCCTTCCTCTTTCCATTCTTTTACGTACCTTTTAAACTTAGGTCACTTATTCCAAAGTTGCTTTATTCCTTAATATGTCTTGAGTTCAAGTCTTATTAAGCTACTTTTTAGTGCATGCAATTTCTATTTTAAAGTTACTTTATTGTAAAAGTGCATCTCACTTAAATAAAATAAAATGAAAAGTGAGTCACTTAAGTCTTTTAATTTATTGTCGCACTATTTAAAGTAACATTATTGTAAAAGTGAACATCACTTATTCTACAAAAGTGATTCACTTAAAAACAACTTTATTGTAAAGTGATTGCCAAAGGTTGATCTTGGGAAGAGGGGGGTTCTTTTTTTTTAGTTGGTCAAGTTAATATATGCCATGTCACTATTGAGGACACCTTCAACATTTTCTTTGATCAAGCATAAATTCATCATTTGAAATCAGTTTTTAGTGTTGTTTTTTGTAAACAGCCTAATTTTTCAAGCTCTTTGCATCCAGGCAATTAGTTTCTGTTCCTCCAGCCATTATTTTCAATTATGGCCACCCCTTGTGATATTATACTTACTAGTTCTAACTATTTCTCATGGAAATATCGTATGGAGGATGTTCTAAGAAGTAGGGGACTTTTTAGAATTAGAGTCAGGGAAAGAAAAAAAACCCACTGATGATGATAAGAAAATAAAATGGGAAAATAGATGTGATGAAGCTCGTGGATTGATTGGGATGTCAATCTCTACTGATTTGCGATTCCACATATCTGGAATTGTTGAACCTGATAAAGCTTGGGAAAAGTTCGAATCTGTGTTTGGTAAACACAATGAAATTCGAGGTCATCAACTTGAGAATAAGTTGATTTATTTGAATCCAAGTGATTTTTCATGCATTCAAGACTTTTATCTAAGTATAAAACTCTTAGAATCCTATGTGAAGAATGGAAGATTAAGAAAGAAGACAAACAATGTATTTGTCATATTCTTTCCAAACTTGGACCTGCATATTCTGTTTTTGTATCAATATTTTACTCCATGAAAGAATCCTTGAATGCAGCTAGCTATCAAGAGCCTAGTCTTGAATCCTTTTGTGATTCCTGAATTAGAGATCAAGATAAGCTCATTCATCTTGGAATAATTAACAATGTAGATACATCTAGGAAAACATTATTATCCCAATAGAAAGACAAGTCCAAGCCTCCTAAGAAACATAATTTTTGCAATAATAAGCCAAACAAGGGTCCCAAACCCTCTTAGTCAGGTCCTTCTTTAAATAATGACAAAGGATCCAAGCCAAAAGGAAAGAAGACTTAGCATCATTGCAATTTTTATGGGAAAGATAATCATAATGAATCTAAGTGTTTCAAGAAGATGGAAGCCTTGGAAGCACTAATGAAGAAGCACCACATCAGCCAAGATTCGTCTTTAGAATCTACCTCTCATGGAGATTCACTTTGTGCTTATGGTTACTCTTATACTACATCTTCTTCTTCTACTTCAAATGAATGGCTCATTGATTCTGGAGCATCCTATCATATGGCTAAGGATCAAGCCATCTTTTCTACTATGCATGAATGTAACACCGAACAAATATTTGTTCATGATGATAGATCTCTAAGTGTTGTAGGATCTGGAATAGTTCTAGTAGAAAATGGTCCTTTTAGTGATGTACTATGTGTTCCAAAAATTTCCTGTAACTTGTTATCAGTCTATCAAATTTCTCATTCGGGTGAAGGTAAAACTGTGATGTTTAAACCTCACCAAGTTGTAATCAAGGATTTTAAAAATCCTCAAAATGTCCTTGCTATTGGAACTGTTGATGATATTACCAGGTTGTACAAATTTAACAACTTTGGGTCATCACCTATTCCTTCAGTTTTTGTTGTTGATAGTGATAACTTGAGCAAACTTTAGCATGAGCGATTTGGTCACTTAAATTATCGCTCATTGCAACAACTATGTAAAGACAATATGGTGACTATTCTTTTGATGGTATCTTGCAAGGATGGTGTTTGTTTTGGTTGTGTACTTGGAAAACATCATCGTGACAGTTTTGACAAGCGTGCCTCTTGGAATGCCTCGATTCCCTTAGAGCTTCTGCATAGTGAATTGTGTGGTCCTCTTCCATCTGCTTGCTTTTCTGGTTTCAAATATTTCTTAACTTTCATTGATGACTACTCCAAATCAAATTGGGTTTACTTCCTAAAACTTAAGAGTGAAGTATTTAACATGTTCTTTTCCTACAAGGCCCTTGTTGAAAAACAATCTGGTCAACAAATTATTAAGTTAAGATCTAACAACGGAGTGGAATATGTTAACAAAAATTTCACTACTTTCTGCACTGAACAAGGAATCCAACAATAACACGCTATTCCATATACACCACAACAAAATGGTGTAGCTGAATGGAAGAACCACACTTTAAAATAAATGGCTAATTTTATGATCCAATCTAAGGGACTAAGTCTTCAATATTGGGCTAAGGACATAAATTGTGCAAATTACATAGTTAATCGCACACCCACTAAAGTTTTACAAGGTATAACACTGGAAGAAGCATGGAGTAAAATTAAACCAAATGTAAGTCACTTCCATGTGATTGGTTGTGAAGTGTGGGCTCACATTCCTGATGAAAAACAGAAATCATTGTAGCCTAAAAGTGAAAAGTGCATATTTTTTGGATATTCTGAAGATGTAAAAGGTTATAGAACTCTTTAACCACATTCTCATGATATAATCATTAGAAGAGATGTTAAATTTGATGAAAATCTCTTGGCTTGCAAGCCTAACTTGGTGGGTGTTCCATCTTTGGTTTGTGAGACTGATTCAGCGAATATCCCTTATTCTTTTTATTCTTCCAACTTCCTTGACAGGTTTCCAACTCCAGTTTCTAACGATGATAGTGAGGATGAAAATCCACCTCCGCCTGCTCATGTTCCCCCAGTTGCACCAGCACCAATGCTTCCTCGATGGGTCTTTTCAACATGTGAAGCAGCTGGTGATCTTGCCGGTGATCCTAGTGATCAACGTCGAACATGCTCCCAGTTTCAACCAGCCTCTTCTCTTTTGGCTCAACTTTACGAGAATCATGATCCAGAAACTTTTGCAGAAGCTTCAGGAAATCTAGATTGGGATACAGCTATGGATGAAGAATATTGTTCCTTAATGGCGAACGATACTTGGGATCTTGTTCCTCTTCCAAAAGGAAGAAAAATTGTCGGATGTAAATGGATCTACAATACTAAGTATGAATCAGATGGAAGTGTTCGAAGACTTAAGGCAAGGTTAGTTTCCAAAGGTTTTTCCCAAGTTGAATGGATTGCAACAATGAAACCTTTGCCCCTATCGCAAAAATGAACTCCATCTGCCTTGTTCTTTCCCTTATAGCCTTACATAACTAGCAAGTCCATCAAATGGATGTCAAGTATGCCTTCTTACATGGTGATTTACATGAGGAAATTTACATGGAGAAACCTCATGGATATGTTCAGAATAACTCTAAGCTTCTTTGTCACCTTAATAAATCCTTATATGGCCTTAAGCAAGCTTCTAGAGATTGGTATTCCAAAATGGATAGCTTTCTCCTTGACACTAGTTTTTCTAGATGCCATTCTGACCCCAATGTCTATACCAAGAAAGTAGGAAATCATATCATCATACTTGTTCTTTATGCTGATGATCTTATCCTTACTGGTAATGACCCTAAACTTTTAACCCATGTGAAATCCAGTCTTAAGAAAATTTTTGAAATATCAGACTTAGGACATTTGCATTATTTTCTTGGTCTCCAAGTCTTGCAAACCAAAGACATAATCTTTCTTTCCCAGTCTAAGTATGCTTGTGACCTTCTTCGTTGGTTTCACATGGATGATTGTAAACCAACCCCTTCTCCCTTCCAGTCTTGAGTCAAACTTTCTGCCACTTGTACTTCCCCTGAAGTAGATGCCACCTTGTATTGACAGCTTATTAGTAGTCTCTTATACTTGAATAATTCCCGTCCTTACCTTTCCTTTTTCGTTGATCTTGTTGACCATTATATGCAAAACCCTCATGAAAGTTACTGGAAATCAGCAAAAAGAATACTTCGATATATTCGAGGTACAATTCAGTTTGGGATTCATTACAGTATAGGGGGAAACCATTGTTGGTTGGTTTCACTGATTCAGATTGAATCGATGATTCCGATGATCGAAAGTCTACTGTAGGTTATGTTTTTAGTCTTGGATCTGGACCTATCACTTGGGATTGTAAGAAACAAAAAGCTCTTACTTGTTCTTCAGCGAAAGTATAATATCTAGCCGTAGTTAATGCCAGTCAGGAAACTTTATGGGTTCGATAGATCCTTTCAGAGTTTGGATTCAAGCAGCAACATCCTACTCCACTTTAGTGCGACAATCAAAGTGCCGTCAATCTTTCCAAATATCTAGTTCTACATCAACGCAGAAAACACATTGAGCTACACATGCACTTCATCAGAAATCTTGTTCATGATTGTGTTCTTGAAATGCTCTACTTCCCTACAGAAGATCAAGTTGCAGACATCTTCACCAAGTCTCTTATAGGAGTGAAGTTTTCTAAACTTCGATCTATGTTAGGAGTTCAAGAATGTCTCCTCAAGGGGGGATAGGCTCTAATGCCTCCTTCCTTATTCTAATAGTGTCACTTTTGTAAATCATTCAATCCTATCCCAAGTTGTTCTTAAGGGGGGATGTTAGGATATTTATACACTTAGGAGTTAGTTAAGATCAACTTGTGTAATATATCCGTTAGGTAAAGTGTGTTTCTTTAGTATGCATTCGTATGCATTTGTAAATATTTTTATCTGATGGTTACGATATGTTCTAGATATACAATGATCTGACGGTTCAACTTCTCTTAGATCATACCTACCATTGATCCATGCCTTAACACCCGATTGGTCCATGATCTTTATTTAAAGAGCATGGAGGGTCCTTGGCTAGTTGATCAATTATGAGAATCTCATGTAGCATTATTTATTTTGCATAATAAATTGCTCCAAGTAGCTATTTGGCTAGGGCCATGGACTGTTTCCCTCTCGATGGTTTTAACCATGTGACAAACATTGGTGTATCGATATGTGATCTGTTTGTGTGAGTGGCTGCTCTTGGTGTTCGATCTTTTAGGAGTACCATGTGTTCCCGAACACTCAAAGGGTATAATTATCAACATCTTTTGGGGAAACTTGGGAAATAGCACTAACAACCTCGCGGAGCTAGAGGGACTCATTCATGGGTTACAATGGGAACTGCATCATTAGAATACTCCATTGATTGTGGAAGGGGATTCATTGATAATCAGTAATATCGCTAGAAGGATTCAGAATGGTGCGACCATAAAAAAAGTCTCCAAGAATTGGAGTTGGGAAAACAGGCTTACAGAGCTCAGAAGGTGGCTAATGGGGAACCTTGCAATTCAATTCTGGCATGTTAACATAACAGGTAACAAGGTGGCAGATGCTTTTTCCAATGAAGGGGTAGGCAATATTATTTCCTTTCATGCAGAAGGAAGGAACGACAATAAGGATGGAACAATATGGAAACAATGCAAATATTTGGCTAAGGATGATATGACAAGTTGTCGGAGGAAGAAGGATGGCGTGCAATTAAGACAGTTGTCAGCTCTCTCATGATTAATGGAGGATAGATGTAATCACATCCTCCCATCTTCTCCACCACACCACAATTTCGTCCACATGAGAAGAACCATAATCATGGATAGTATGCGTTTAGTTAGCCACGGGTTTTGGATTGATGTTGATTTGCTCCCTAATTCCACGCCAGGTGGGAATAATGTTGAAGACATGCACACACCAATTGGCACTAATATCAAGCATGCCGTCATTCAGGATAGGACAAGTGGATAGGGCATGGAGAATACAAAAACAACTGATAGAATTATGGCCCGAACCGGAAGGGACGATCCGGAGACAGGCCATCATTTATAAGTTTTCCTTGGTAGTGATGGATGAGTATAGAGAGATGTGCGAGAAATTTCCCTCAGGACGTATGGGTGGGGAGAAACTGAGTTTTGGATCCAGGACTGCCAAACGCATAGAACCCGATACAATGTGCCCATTAATGGGGGATAGTTCGACTAATCTCTCGCATGGTATGAAATATCTGAAAATGGAGAAAAGGTTTTGAATATGTAAGGATGGCACCCAAAATAGTGTTAAGTTGAAGTATCGGTCAGAAAAGATGAGTGCCATCTACATCACACAGCAGATGGGACATGCTAAAAATTCATTTGGAGAGGAAGGATGGTCCATTAATCTCGAGCTAAATTCTAGTTGTCTTTATTTAGCAAACCACTAGTAATTATCTTCTCAGTGTTTTTAGAGGCTCTGGGAATTATCTGTTCTGTGGGAAGATGGCTCAACAATGGTGAGTTAGGCATCGACAAGGGGAGAGGGGTCTAATGGATGGCAGTAGCATACCTCAGGCCATCTCGTCTTATATTATTTCATCCACGGATGGTAGCCCTACCCCCACGCTATTGAACTAGGGGGCTCAGTATATGGCCGAGACCCTGGCCATGGTGGAAGCACAGATTGTTGTCATAGAAATCGATCTCCTGCGCGAACATGAAAATCACCAAGGATGCCCTTTGGCAGCCAACTCGTACTAGGTAGGGAGAATTCTTCTGGATTGGGAATCGCATGCGAAGGTGTAGCTTGTGCATGGTATACGAGAAGCGTTGAATCTGATCAAGTAAGGGAAACATGAGAGTTATGCTGGTTTCAAGATGCTGGACCTGATTGCTGGTGAACTGCAGGGGTGTCCAGAGGAGCAAGTCAAGGAGGAATAACTATCTTCTCTCATGGATCCTCCTTTGCAGTAAGGAATCGAGGAGGGTTTGATATTTTTTGGACTCTCAGTGTGCTTGGTATGCTTGGTTTCTTATTTTTTATGCTATCGGGGCGAGGCTTCCTATGGTTAAATACAAATGTAATCTGGGTATTTTTATGTCGAGTAAATCTATGAATATGTTATTTTTCATTGGGATTGGACTCAGAAGGAGGTTTCTAGCACTCAGTATCTGTCTTTGTATAGATACTGGATGGATGGTCACCAGGTCAAAAGTCTTGGGAAGGTCTATGTTTTGGGAAATGTTGATTTGTGGGTGGGAAAATGAAAATCTGTGGGTGGGTTCTGATGCTTTGATACATATAAAGAGCATGGGTATGCAGAGTAAGGGACTGGAACGTAAAAATAATATGCAGAAAATCCTGGACAAGCTTAAATATTCCAGCTGGATGGATCTGAATGTAATATCGTTCTTGTACCATTAGTAATATAGTCACTAGTACAAAATGAGATATTAGTTACCAAAAGACCAAAAATTTTGGTCACCACAATTTTTTTCAAGGGATAAATGACCAAAATTGATAAATTTAAGTGACCTAACTAGAAAAGACCAAGATAAATGACTACTTTTGGTCACGGGATAAAAACTGAACTTAAAAAGACCAAGATAAATGACCAAATTCGGTCACAAGATTTCTAGACTAAAAATGACCACATAACATTTGGTAATTTTTAGTTGTGTCACTTCGCCAATGGAAAATTCCAATTTTGACGATGAATTTGTACAATTTACTGAATTCTAACACTGTAGATGAATTCGAATACTTTACTAAATTATAACACTACAAATGGATTCAGAGCCTCTAAATCCATCTGCAGTGTTAGAATTTAGTAAATTATAGACCCCCTCATGTGTCACATTTCAACATTAATGCATGACACAGATCTACACCGCTTGCTGCAACCACCTGATTCCATGGATTAACATCAAATGGATTATTTTGTAACATGATTTAGTGAATGAACATAACTAATAGGAAGTACGAAGTGGTACTTATTATGTCCTATAACCTCTACAAGCTCTCTCGTGACGTCCAACTACTAAAACTCCTCTATAGATCACCTCCCATTATATTGTGCATGTGTCAATTTAAGAATGTTTTGTCCTACATCCCATCTCCCTTGATCAGTGGCCACATGACTTTCGAATCTGACACAACCCATCTAAATTCCATTGTGCCAAAACTCTTCCCACCATGTTTATATATATATTGCCTTAACTTACTAATATATATATATAAGTTGATTTGATAACATATAAACAATGGTAAACTAGTTTTATATTATACTATAAATAATATACAATAAATAACAAAAAAATATATAAAAAATAAGAAAATAAATTTATTCATTTTCATCTGGAGTTGCCGCCAAACAATGAATTGGTACAATTTGGTAATTCCATCGGTGTGTTGTAGAATTTGGAAAACCTCAAACTCTGGACCTCGCATCTAAAGGGAGATATACTGTAGTAGAGACAATGCTCATTGATTCATCAGAATTAATTTATTAAGAATCACTACACAGGGGCATATTCGATTTTTTTTCCAAATAGGTAACTCATTCTCAGTTATCTAGCCACCATAATTTTTAGCAACCTTAGGAATCGATGGAGGACCTCTCTGCAACAAAATTTGATCGGCATTGAAAACCTTGATTTGGGATCTCCATGAATTTTGCATTTAAGAAGGTCTTGGGGTTTCCTCTGGGACATAAACTTCAAAATCCTTTCAGGTTTTGAATGAATTTGATTCTCACCACTGTCAAATGATCCCTTGAGGTAGTTTTATCCAATTTCAGTATTGTTTCCGTTTAATTTTTTACATTTTTACTGAGCTATATTACCAAAGGATTGACGCCCACAATTTTTTCCCAACAAATAAAAAGAAAAACAATATGAAAACATTATACCTCAACCATGGAGCTAACATGAACTATTCTATCATTTCGCATGCATAAAATCCAAACCATAGGCACCAACGAGTTCACCAAGAAAGCAAAGTGTGTTGTTGGCTTGACCTAATTCACGACAGTGAAATACTACCAAGAGATTTGGAGATGATATATAATAGACAAACTATAATTATCAACTCAAAGGTGGCCACTTAATCTAATCATTAGAGGAAATTTCAACTCAAAATGGGCCTCCTAAAAAAATTTACTAAAATAATAGTTAAAATAATAAAATAATATTTATTAATTTTGGAGGAAGAAAAGAAATAAACTACTTTTTTGTTTGTATTTTCGACATATCTCCTCGTGTTTTTACTCAAATTTCAATCAGGAGAGCTCATTGGATGTAGAATTAAATTCCGCATCCAATGAGTACCCACTCGGCATACTTTTGACGGACCTCGCTACCCCAAAACAAGAAACACCTGAAAAAACATGATGATGATGTCATCATCATGTTTTTTCAGGTATTTCTTGTTTTTGGGGTAGCGAGGTCCGTCAAAAGTATGCCGAGTGGGTACTCGTTGGATGCAAAATTTGGTTCTGCATCCAACGATCTCTCTCGATTAAAATTTGAGTAAAAATATGGGGATATATGTCGAAAATACAAACAAAAAGAGTAGTTTTTTTATGATACCTCTCCCCAAATTTATATTAAAAAAGTGTTTAAGACCTATACGGTATTTAAAATCTAAAGCAATTTCATTGGCTAACACATAATGACATGGAATTTGAATTAAAGTTAAAAGGCCCATTTTGAGTTGAAATTTCCTATAATGGGAACCCGACACTGGGAATAAAATGGAAATCATGTTCCTAAAACTGTTCTAATTGTTAGATGATATCACATGGAGGGCCATTGTGGGTGGGATGGGGCATAGTTGTAAAAAGACAACAACCATACCATCACCAACTACCCACTAGGATTTTATTATGACCACCCCAAATCCTCCATGTGTGTATATATATCTAGATATGTCCACATAGCCATACTCCATTCAAGACTTTTGGAATTTCAGCAAAGGATATACACTCTGTAGCTATTGCCACCATTTCCTTTGGATGTCAGTTCTCCCTTCTAGTGCAATTTCATGTTTTTTGATTCATACTTCAAAAGGTGAAGTTGAAAAACCTTCATCATTTGTTTTGTCACATCCAAAGAACCCACATGCACTCCATAGTTTGGGGTGATCTATCAACTCTATGCGGGTGACTCACAGAGAAATAGTGGGTTGAATCTAGATTATGCATTGGTGTATAGAATATTAACACTTGTAAATACTCATTTAAAATAAGGTATTGAGTTCACACAAATGAGTAATGTATCAAATATTGGAACTCATATATGTATATTTAGATATGTTTGTATTATCTTGTGAATAGCTATGATCCCCAATTTTGACGTTTGTTTTAGGTAATTGTAAATGTTTTAGGTTGATCGGTGGGGAGTAATGGATCCTAGTGACTCGACAATGCTGTAGATTTTCTATTTTTGATATCTTAGTGGGAACACATATCTTCCATGGAATTTGGACATGAATATTCACAATGACAACCTAGCATCTTTACTAATGTTAAAGTTCATGAGTCTGCACAATGACAACCCAGGATCTGTACTAGTGTTTTTGTTATTGTGTGTAGACGTTTGTTGTTAATTTGGTTTGTAATTTTGACTAAAATATCCAATTTATACAGACAGCTATGTTAAAAATCATATGATTCAATCGGGTTTTAGGTTTTTATATGAGTGGAAGCTCAAGGTTCAAACATAATTGCATACATCCCTGATGATAACCCTGTCTAGGGAGGTCTATACTGGATGACATGATGATCATCCTGGCTAGGGAGGTCTATAGTGGTTTCCCTGATGATAGTGTATTCACTGAACTAGAAAAGAGGCTTAAAATTTTGACGAAAACCATGAAAATGATCTCTCAACAAATTAAACCAGATCTTTTCACCAATTTTAGAGCAGTGAGGGGCATGATTGCACCGAGAGTAGCAAGGTTCTCTACAGCCCAGTATGTGGGAGATGTAGTCATGTAACGTGGGTAATGATGATGTGGTAATTATAACCCACATCACAAAAGAATGATATGTTTAGTTATAAAATAAAAGTAAATAAAACCAGTAAAGATCTATTTTAAATCCAGGTCTATCAAGCACCGATGCATCCAATTTATTGAGGTATACATTTTTTTATGTTAGATTTTTTACACATCCAAACAAAATTACAGCTCAAGAAATTGGATCCCTCTTTGTGCTAGATAGATCTAGGTTTAAGATGGATCTATGATGGTTGCATGATTTAGTTGCCTATTCTTTTGATGTTATCTAGTAAAGTTGTCCTAGACCTGCTTCAAGCTAGTTTCCCTATCATTGATATGGTGGAAGTAGGATCCTTTCCACAAATATTGGAACTTTTCATTCCAATCAAATGCTATATAATCCCTCAGTCCACCCTTTATTTTTTGTCATCGCAGTTTAGTTGTTTAGGTGTGCACTATTCTCTGGGAATATGTATCCCAATCCTACATGCCCATCTTGGTTTTGTATCTTATGTTAGTATGAATTTGCAGTAGGGGGTACTATCACATAATATTTGTATCTAACCTTATGGCTGAATACTGTCCTCTAAATATGCACTGGGTATAATAATGTGAATTACCAGTGAGTTTGAACCTTTTTGCACAATGTAATATGGTCAATGGACATGATTCAGCTACATAATCCTTTGGTCAGTAGTCAGTACTCAAATAAAGTTATGTTAAAGTTCATATTAATAGCCTTGATTCAGCTGGTTGATGTTATGGTCTTATAGGCCTGTTTGGTTCTCACTGGGATGTTGGAATATTATTAGCTTATACAATTAAAAACATTATGGATTAGATATTTGTCATAGTGCTCAATGCACTCATGATCTTGTTTGAGAGTTTACACGCATCCTTTTTTTGTCCCTTGAGCAGGATTCAAAGTCCTTAAATCATGGCTTCCCATGTGGTTGGTTATGCCCGCATTCCTCCCAAGTGAGAACTCAAGTTTGCACTAGAATCCTTTTGGAAAGGAAAGAGAAGTGCAACTGTCTTGCAGAATGTAGCAAATAATTTGAGAGATGGAAAATGGAAGCAGATGGTTGATGTCAGTTGAACATACATCCCAAGAAACATGTTCTCCTACTATGATCAAGTCCTTGACAAAACTGCAACGGTTGGGGAGGTTCCTCCATGATATGTGTGGACTGGTGGCGAGATTGGATTCAACACTTACTTCCCAATGGCATGCGGAAATGATAAGCTTCCTACTATGGAGATCACCAACTGGTTTGACACAAACTAGTAACTGCAACACTACAAATTCTAGCAGGCTGTTAATATCATGACTCTACTTAGTAGATTTGTGAATTTTTTTCATTGAATGTCTTTAAAGATATATAAGCTTGGCCTTTCTAGCCACTACATAGTTCTAGAGCTGGGACCAGGAATTAAATTCAAGTACTCTTCACACAAAGTTGTGGATGAATACAAAGAGGATAAAGAGGTTAGTATTATTCTTAGTTTTACCACAATAACATTTAGATTTGAAGTAGGCTTTCTTATGGGTTGTTCTTAGCTTCTCGGAATGAAAAGCACCCACTTTTAACTTTTTACTGTTTGACTGAGAAATATCCCTACATTTACCACATTCCATTGGCATGAAAGTTATGGATGGGGAATTTTGTGAGATTGTAGCCACTTTTAGAATGTACGATTAATGCTTGTTTTTGGAGTGTAGATTGGTATGGAGACTGTACCTGTCATCATATGTCCTGTGTCATACTTTTTTTATCAAAGCTTGCAAAGGCTATTCCTAAAACATTTGACCTTCTGTCTTTTCTTGATGCAATTCTTTCGGTCTACAAGTAAGTTTTCATGTAGAATCCTCCTTAAGTCACGGATTCCTGGACTTTATATTGTGAGTAATGGTACAATATTAAAAAATTTATTTTCTTTTTGTCATGGTTAATTTATGGAGGTCTTAGGTGAGTTGAATGAATATGGGGAAACATGGATACAGTTTAATGAACCCTCACTTGTGATGGACCTTGAGGCTCATCACCTCAATGCCTTCTCTAAATCTTATTCTTTCTTAGAGGAAGTACTTGTTGGGACCAAATTGCTTATACAAACATACTTTGTTGATATTCCTGTTGAGACCTATAGGTAAGGAGGAATCAGTTCCATCTGTTTATGTAGATCATAATACCTCTCTTTTTATTTACAATATAAAAATCATACTGCATTTTTATTGAAAATAGGTAGATAGTACTTGAACTCCAAATTTTCTAATACTGTGAATTACACTATTTGCACCATCATTCATTTTATCAAAAACAGTTAGATACTACCTGAATTCCAAAAGTCAGAGTGTGGGTTTGGGAATATAAATTTTCTAATACTATGAGATATACCATTTAACTTAGGATCATCATACGATTGAAGGCTATATCTGTTGTTGGGTTTGATCTAATACGAGGAACTAAAACACCCAGCCTTGTCAAAACTATTGGTTTTCCTAGAGACAAATACCCTTTTGTTGGAGTAATTGATTGACAAAACATATGGGCTAATGATTTGGCACAATCGTTTAGCATTTTAAAGGATATTGAAACAATTGTTGGTAAATGTATGTGTGCAATATGCACACTATCTTCCTCTTGCTTGAGGTTCTCTTGGACTGAGAAATTGCATATGGTTTCCTATTTATGTACAATATAAAAATGATACTTCATTTCTCTTTAAAACAGGTAGATAGGACTTGAAATCCAAAAATCACATAGTTTAGATTTAAGGATCTACATTTTCTAATGTTGTGAAATGCACTATTTGCACCATCATTCATTTTCTCAAAAACAATTAGATAGTACTTGAATTCCAAAATTTAGAGTGTGGCCGGTTTGGGAATCTAAATTTTCTAATACTGTGAGATATACCATTTAACTTAGGAGCATCATATGGTTGAATTCTATATCTTATATTGGGTTGGATCTAATACGAGGAACTAAAACACTCAGCATTTTCAAAACTATTGGTTTTCCTGAAGACAAATACCTTTTTGCTAGAGGAATGAATGGACGAAACATATGGGCTAATGATTTGGCACAATCATTTAGAATTTTAAATGATCTTGAAACAACTGTTGGTAAAGGTATGTGTGCAATATGCACACTATGTTCCTCTTGCTTGAGGTTCTCCTGGACAGAGAAATCGCGTATGATTTCCTATTTAATCTGAGAATGTCATATGTTTGCATTACAGGAAAAATAGTTGTCTCCACCTCCTTGTCTCTTCTCCATACAGCTGTGGATTTAGTAAATGAGACAAAACTTAATAATGAGATTAAGTCATGGATTTCATTTGCTGCACAAAAAGTAGTTAAAGTAGTAACTCTCTCAAAAGCATTAATTGGTCAACCAGACCAGGTAAAATTCTTGACATTTTTGGAACTTTCATAGCATTGATTACTGTTAGAATTATTTGTGAATACAATGTTATTGCAATTACAAGATGGAATACATTTTCTATAGGCATGAAGACCATGGCCTAGGGTGTAACTACAGTCTAGGATTTTGAAGTTTTGAACTCAAGGGTTGGTTGTTACTTGCATCTATAATATTCCCTTTTTCCATCTAAGCATTGTTTTCATAATGATGTATTTGTATTATAGAGAATTTTATTCAAAAATCTAATTCTATCTAAACATAGTCATTTTTTTGCAGGCATATTTTTTTGCTAATGCAGCTACTATATCTTCAAGAAATACCTCTCCGAAGTGAACAATAAGGCAGTTCAAAAAGATGTATGCTAACAAATGCTTTGTTCCTAGTGTTTGGTTTATTATCTTCAATTTGTTAATTATAATGTTTCCTTTTCTATGGCTATATTATGCATATTAATGTAGAAAGTCTACATAGTACAAATAGTAAGCCCCTTTTTTAATGAACTAAAAGGATATTTTCAGATCTTATGAGTGCATTACCTTCAACATTCTGTAGATGGCTAATTTCCAACCATTATGTACAATATTTTAAGTGGTATGTTGAAATTACAGGCTGGAGCTCTAAAAGTTACCGATCACCAGCAAGCTACACCTTTCATTCCTCGTTTAGATGAACAAGAAAAAAAATTAAACTTCCCAATTCTTTCAACAACCACAATTGGATCCTTTCCTCAGATAGTAGAACTTTGTAGAGTTTGTCGTGAATACAAATCGAAGAAATATGTTATATTGGATAGATGAAAATTTGTAAAATATATTGTATAAGGCTTAGATCAAAGAAGTATGTTTCGCCAATAGTTTTCCAATTGTCTGTCAAAATGCATGTCTAAGATGGTATAAGTTTTTAATTTGTAATAGTATTTTAGAACCAGATTACATTGAGTCCATTTAGCAGGAAATTGCAAAATTGGTTAAAATGCGGGACGATCTCGACATTGATGTTCTTGTGCATGGTGAACCTGAGGTGGGTGCTGCATTGATTTGGGTGAAACCATCAAACATCATTTTATGTTATGATGGAAGCTAAGTATTTGTCTTATCTATTTCTACAGAGAAATGACATGGTAGAATATTTTGGGGAACAACTTCAAGGATTTTCATTCATAGTAAATGGATGGGTATAGTATTATGGTTCTCGTTGTGTGAAGCCGCTGATTCTTTATGCAGATGTCAGCCGACCAAAACCAATGATTATTTTTTGGTCAAAGTATGCGTAGAGTTTGACTCCCCGCCCTATGAAGGGTATGCCTATGCTTTTGATGTTATCTGTTAAAGATGTCTTGGACCTACTTCAAGCTAATTTCCCTATCACTGATATGGTGGAAGTAGGCTCCTTTCCACAAATATTGGAACTTTGCAATCCAATCAAATGCTATATAATCCCTCATCCCATCCTTAATTTTTTATCATCACAATTTAGTTGTTTAGGTGTGCACTATTTTATGGGCATATGTAGCCCAGTCTTGCAGCCCCATATTAGTTATGTATCTTAGGTTAGTATGAATTTGCAGTAGGGGCGACAATAATAGAATATTTGTATCTATCCTTATGGATGAATACTGCCATGTAAATATGCATTGGGTATAATAATGTGAACTACCAGTGAGTATGAACCTTTTTTCTTAATGTAATATGGTCAATGGACATGATTCAACTACATAATCCTTTGGTCATTAGTCAGTACTCAAATAAAGTTATGTTAAAGTTCATATTAATATATTTGATTCAACTGGTTGATGTTATCGTCTCATAGGCTTGTTTGGTTCTGACTAGGATGTTGGAATCTTATCAACATATATAATTAAAAATATTATGTATTAAATATCCGTCAGAGTGCTCAATGCACCCATGATCTTGTTTGAGATTTTACAAGCATCCTTTTTTTCTTCCCTTGAGCAAGATTCAAAGTCCTTAAATCATGGCTTCCCATGTAGTTGGTTATCCCTACATTTATCCCAAGAGAGAACTTAAGTTTCCACTTGAATTCTTTTGGAATGGAAAGAGCAGTGCAACTGACTTGCAGAATGTAGCAAAGAATTTGAGAGCTGCAACATGGAAGCATATGGTTGATGCTAGTCTAACATAGATCCTAAGCAACACGTTCTCCTACTATGATCAATTCCTTGACACAACTAAAATGTTTGGGGCTGTTCCTCCATGATATGGGTGAACTGGTGGCAATATTGGATTCAACACATACTTCTTTATGGCACACGGAAATGCTAAGCTTCCTGCTATGGATATGACCAACTGATTTGACACAAACTAGTAAGTGCAACACTACAAATTCCAGCAGGCTATGAATATCACGACTTTACTAAGTATATTTGTGAAATTTTGTTGATTGAAAGGATTTAAACATAGATAATCTTGGCCTTTCTAGCCACTACATAGTTCCAGAGTTGGGACCAGAAATTAAATTCAAGTACTCTTCACACAAATCTGTGGATGAATACAAAGAGGATAAAGAGGTTAGTATTATTCTTTGTTTTACCACAATAACATTTATATTTGAATAAATCTTTCTGATGGTTTGTTCTTAGTTTCTCATATTAAAAATCACCCACTTTTAAGTTTTTACTGTTTGACTGAGAAATATCCCTGCATTTTCCACATTTCATTGTCATGAAAGTTATGGATGGTGGATTTTGTGAGATTGTAGCCACTTTTAGAATGTACAATTAATGCTTGTTTTTGGAGTTTAGATTGGTATTGAGACTGTACCTTTCATCACAGGTCTAATGTCACACTTTTTGTTATCAAATACTACAAAGGTTGTTCCTAAAGCATTTGACCTCTTGTCTTTTCTTGATGGAATTCTTTCTGTCTACAAGTATGTTTTCATGTGGAATCCTTCTTAAGTCACGTATTCCTACACCTTATATTGTAAGTAATGGTACAATCTTACAAAAATTATTTTATTTGTGTCATGGTTAAGTTATGGAGGTCTTAGGTGAGTTCAAGGAAGCTAGGGCAACATGGAGACAGTTTGATGAACCCGCGCTTGTGATGGATCTTGAGGCTCATCACCTCCATGTCTTCTCTGAAGATTATTATTTCTTAGAGGAAGTACTTGTTGGGACTAAATTGCTTGTATAAACATACTTTGCTGATATTCCTGTTGAGACCTAAAGATAAGGTGGCATCCTTTGCATCTGTTTATGTAGATGATACCTCTGCTTTTATTTACAATATAAAAATGTTACTGCATTTATCTTGAAAAAAAGTAGATAGTACATGAACTCCAAATATCACATAGTTCATATTTAAGGATCAAAATTTTCTAATACTGTGAAATACACTATTTACACCATCATTCGTTTTATTAAAAATAGTTAGATGCTACCTGAATTCCAAAAGTCAGAGTGTGGGTTTGGGAATCTAAATTTTCTAATATTGTGAGATATACCATTTAACTTAGGATCATCATATGGTTGAAGGCTATATCTTCTGTTGGTTTGGATCTAATATGAGGAACTAAAACACTCAGCCTTGCCAAAACTATTGGTTATCCTGAAGACAAACACATATTTGCTGGGGTAATTGATGGACAAAACATATGGGCGAATGTTTTGGCACAATCATTTAGCATTTTAAAGGATCTTGAAACAACTATTGGTAAAGGTATGTGTGCAATATGCATACTCTCTTCCTAGTGCTTGAGGTTCTCTTGGACTAAGAAATTGCATATGATTTCCCATTTAATCTGAGAATGGCATATGTTTCCATTGTAGGAAAATTAGTTTTCTCCACCTCATGTTCTCTTCTCCATACAGTTGTGGATTTAGTAAATGAGACAAAACTTCATAATGAAATTAAGTCTTGGCTTGCATTTTCTACACAAAAAGTAGTTGAAGTAGTAACTCTCTCAAAAGCATTGGTTGGTCAACTAGAACACATAAAATTCTTGACATTTTTGGAACTTGCATAGAATTAATTACCTTTAGAATTATTTGTGAAGACAATGTTATTGCAATTACAAGCTGGAATACATTTCCTATAGGCATGAGACCATGACCTAGGGTGTAACTACAGTCTAGGTGTTTGAATTTTTTAACTCAAGGGTTGGTTGTTACTTGCATCTAGAATATGCCCTTTTTCCATCTAAACATTGTTTTCATACTGATTTTTTTTGTATTCTAGAGAATTTTATTAAAAAATCTAAGTCTATCGAAATATAGTCATTTTTTTGCAGCCATATTGTTCTACTAATGCAACTGCTATATCTTCAAGAAATACCTCCCCTAAAAGGAACAATAAGGCAGTGCAAAAATATGTAAGCTGTCAAATGCTCTGTTCCTAGTGTTTGGTTTATTGTCTTCAATTTGTTAATTATATTGTTTCCTTTTCCTCTGGCTAGATTATACTTATTAATATAGAAAATATACATAGTATAAACAGTAAGACCCTTTTTTAATGAACTAAAAGGATATTTTCCGATCTTATGAGTGCATTACATTCAACACTATGTAGATGGCTAATTTCCAACCATTATGTACAATATTTTAAGTTGTATGTTGAAATTACAGGTTAAATCTCTAAAAGGTACTGATCACCGGTGAGCTACACCTGTCATTACTCATTTAGATGAACAACAACAAAAATTGAACCTCCGTGACTCTTCCAACAACCACATTTGGGTTATTTCCTATGACAGTAGAACTTTGCAAATTTCATTGTGAATAAAAATTGAAGAACTATGTTATATTAGACAGATGACAATTTGTAAAATATATTGTATAAGGATTAGATCAAACAAGTATGTTTCGGCAATAGTTTTCCCATTGTCTATCAAAATGCATGTCTAAGATGGTATAAGTTTTTAATTTGTAACAGGATTTCAGAAGCAGATTACATTCTTTGCATTCAGCAGGAAAATGCAAAAGTGGTTAAAATCGAGGAAGATCTCGACATTGATGTTCTTGTGCATGTTGAACCTGAGGTGAGTTTGAACCTTTTTGCACAATGTGATATGGTCAATGGACATGATTTAAATACATAATCCTTTGGTCAGTAGTCAGTACTTGAATAAATTTATGTTAAAGTTCATATTAATAGCCTTGATTCAACTGGTTGATGTTATGGTCTCACAGGAATGTTTGGTTCTGACTGGGATGTTGGAATCTTAGCAGGGTATACAATTAAAAATATTATGTATTAGATATTTGTCAGAGTGCTCAATGCACCCATGATATTTTTTGAGAGTTTACACGCATCCTTTTTTTGTCCCTTGAGCAGGATTCAAAGTCCTTAAATCATGGCTTCCCATGTAGTTGGTTATCCCCACATTGCTCCCAAGAGAGAACTCAATTTTTCACTAGAATCCTTTTGCAATGGAAAGAGCAGTGCAGCTGACTTGCAGAATGTACCAAATAATTTGAGAGATGCAACATGGAAGCAGATGGTTGATTCTAGTCTAACGTACATCCCAAGAAACATGTTCTCCTACTATGATCAAGTCCTTGACACAATTGCAATGGTTGGGGATGTTCCTCCATGTTATGGGTGGAATGGTGGTGATATTTTATTCGACACTTACTTTCCAATGGAATGCAGAAATGATAAGCTTCCTGCTATGGAGATGACCAATTGGTTTTACACAAACTAGTAATTGTAGCACTACAAATTCTAGGAGGCTGTTAATATCATGATTTTACTAAGTATATTTGTGAAATATTTTTCATTGAAAGGCTTTAAACATAGATAATATTTTCCTTTCTAACCACTACATAGTTCCAAATCTGGGACCAGGAATTAAATTCAAGTACTCTTCACACAAATTTGTGGATGAATACAAAGAGGATAAAGAGGTTAGTATTATTCTTAGTTTTACCACAATACCATTATATTTGAAGAAGGATTTCTTATGGGTTGTTCTTACCTTCTCAGAATGAAAAGCACCCACTTTTAACTTTTTACTGTTTGACTCAGAAATATCCCTACATTTTCCAAATTTCATTGGCATGAAAGTTATGGATGGTGGATTTTGTGAGATTGTAGCCACTTTTAGAATGTACAATTAATGATTGTTTTTGGAGCACAAATTGGTAATGAGACTGTACCTGTCATCATAGGTCCTCTGTCATACTTGTTGTTATCAAAGCCTGCAAAGGGTGTTCCTAATTTTTTTTACCTTCTGTCTCTTCTTGATGCAGTTCTTTCGATCTATAAGTAAGTTTTCATGTAGAATCCTCCTTAAGTCACTGATTCCTACGCTTGATATTGTAAGTAATGGTACAATATTTAAAAAAAAAAATTTATTTTTGTCATGGTTAATTTATGGAGGTCTTAGGTGAGTTGAAGGAAGCTGGGGTAACATGGATACAGTTTGATGAAGCCTTGCTTGTGATGTACCTTGAGAATCATCACCTCGTTTCCTTCTCTAAAGATTATTATTTCTTAGAGGAAGTCTTGTTGGGACAAAATTTCTTGTAGAAACATACTTTGTTGATATTCCTGTTGAGACCTATAGGTAAGGTGGCATCCTTAGCATATGTTTATATAGATGATACCTATCATTTTATTTACAATATAAAAATGATACTTCATTTCTCTTGAAAACAGGTAGATAGTACTTGAACTACAAAAATCACATAGTATATATTTAAGGATCTACATTTTCTAATACTGTGAAATACACTATTTACACCAACATTCATTTTATCAAAAACAGTTAGATACTACTTGAATTCCAAAATTCAAATGTGGGTTTGGGAATCTAAATTTTATAATACTTTGAGATATACCATTTAACTCAGGATCATCATACGGTTGAATGTTATACCTGCTATTAGGTTGGGTCTAATACGACGATATAAAACACTCATCCTTGTCAAAACTATTGGTTTTCTTGGAGACAAATACCTTTTGCTGGAGTAATTGATGGATGAAACATATGGGCTAATGATTTGGCACAATCGTTTAGAATTTTAAAGGATATTGAAACAACTGTAGGTAAAGGTATGTGTGCAATATGCACACTATCTTCCTCTTGCTTGAGGTGTTGTTGGAATAAGAAATTGCATATGATTTCCTATTTAATCTGCGAATGCCATGTATTTGTATTGCAGGAAAAATAGTTGTCTTCACCTCCTTTTCTCTTCTCCATACAGGTGTGGATTTAGTAAATGATACGAAACTTGATAACGAGATTAAGTCTCAGATTGCATTTTCTGCACAAAAAGTAGTTGAACTATTAACTCTCTCAAAAGCATTGATTGGTTAACCAAATCAAGTAAAATTCTTGACATTTTTGGAACTTGCATAGAATTGATTACTATTAGAATTATTTGTGAAGACAACATTATTACAATTACTAGCTAGAATACATTTCCTATAGGGATGAATACCATGGCCTAGGGTGTAACTATAGTCTAGGTTTTTGAAGTTTTGAACTCAAGGGTTGGTTGTTACTTGCATCTAGAATCTTCCCTTTTTCCATCTAAGAATTTTTTTCACACTAATGTTTTTGTATTCTAGAGAATTTTATTCAAAAATCTACTTCTATCTAAACATAGTCCTTTTTTTGCAGGAATAATCTGCTTCTAATGCAGCTGCTATATCTTTAAGAAAGACCACTCCTAAAGTGAACAATACGGTAGGGCAAAAAGCTGTATGCTGACAAATGATATGTTCCTAGTGTTCAGTTTATTATCTTCAATTTGTTAGTTATATTGTTTCTTTTTTCTTTGGCTATCTTATATTTATTAATATAGCAAGTCTACATAGTAAAAATAGTAAGCCCCTTTTTTAATGAACTAAAAGGATATTTTTGTGTCTTATGAGTGCATTACCTTCAACATTGCGTAGATGGATAATTTCCAACCATTATGTACAATATTTTAATTGGTATGTTGACATTACAAGATGAATCTCTAAAAGGTACCAATCACCGATGAGCTACACCTGTCATTACTCGTTTAGATGAACAACAACAAAAATTGAACCTCCCAATTCTTCCAACAACCATAATTGGGTCCTTTCCTCAAATAATAGAACTTCACAGAGTTTGTCGTGAATACAAATCCAACAAGCATGTTATATTGGACATATCAAAATTTGTAAAATATATTGTATAAGGATTAGATCGAACAAGTCTGTTTCACCAATAGTTTTCCTATTGTTTGTCAAAATGCATGTCTAAGATGGTATAAATTTTTAATTTGCAACAAGATTTCAAAAGCACATTACATTCAGTCCATTTAGGAATATCTCGACATTGATGTTGTTGTGCATGGTGAACCTAAGGTGGGTGCTGCATTGATTTGGGTGAAACTATCAAACGTTATTTTATGTTATGATGGAAGCTAATTATTTGTGTTATCTATTTTTGCAGAGAAATGACATGGTAGAATATTTTGGGGAACAACTTCTTGCATTCACAGTAAATGGATGATTATATTCTTATGCTTCTCATTTTGTTAAGTGACCGATTATTTATGGAGATGTCATCCGACCAAAACCAACGACTATTTTTTTTTCAAAGTATGCTGAGAGTTTTGACTTCTCACCCTATGAAGGGTATGCTTTCAGCCTGTGACAATTCTGATTGGTCCTTTGTAAGAGATGATCAACCCAAGTAAGGGTGACCAACTCTTCACCACAATTTCTAGATATTGTTCTAGTTTAATCTCCAATTGTGATCCCTAGTTCAATTTCCCCCTTTATTGAATTGTTAGAACCTGATTTCAAACTTTTGATTCAAGTACCTTATATATGTCTAGTAGGTCTAAAACTAGCATACAAATTGCACTAGCCATCAAAGAGGAGGTTGAATATTTGGAGGCATCTTGTATTCGGGTATGTTAGATTTTTATCATTCAAGCTAGCATTATGATTTTAGGATCTTTAACTGAGAGAATAACATGTACAGCAAGAAAGCACAAGAGACAATGAACACAAATATTTTCCTCGGGGAAACCATAAAGGAGAAAACCCTACAACTTACTCAGAGATAGAATCAGCACCAAAATCAAAACCCAAAAAAATAAAGATGATCTCTCATCAGCAGTAGTCTCTCTCTTGTCCCAGCAACTTATCTCTCACTCATGTACCGCAATGAGTGAGTGTGTGTGTGATAAATAGAGAGGCTCACTCTCTATTTATATTTTTTTGTTCACTTAATGTCCACTCCAACATGTCGGCCTCACTTAACAATTACCTACTAGAGCCGACATCTCTAGGAGAGTCTAATAACCCTAGTGCTATTAGCTGGAATATTTCACCTCCTGCGGACAGCAAGGTGTTCCATTGGTCTGAACAAATAGAAGACAGAGGTTTAAGACTCTCCCTAGATGCTGTATATATCTAGAATACAAGGCTTTAATATTCCTCCTGTGTACCTGCAATGAGTTCAACACAAAACAGATCAAAGCAACACGAATATGATCTACTAATTTGTGCTAGTGACTAAGGAATCTAACAACAGACATCTGAAATCAAACATCAACAATATATGTGGGACAGAAATCAACTTGCATTAAAGAAATATGAAGAAGTTTACAACCAATCCTTAGTGTTGACATGCATCTCCATGAAACCAAGAATTCTCATCCCCATAAGCTCTGACTCTAGCTCTCTCTATGCTCTCCAATGGTATGGACCAAGTGATCAATCCAACAGCATAACAATTCCTTTAGAGTTCTCCCCCTCAACCATGGCCATAAACTTGTATTTATAAGGCTAGATGGATAGGGTAGGTTGAGAGATTTATGGGTGAGGTGGCCTCCAAGATCCTAAGATGGGGGATCTCAAGCTCAACTGACCCACTACAATAGGGATAAGGGATATCTTGAGGCTTATCATCTAGAAGCCTCGAGAAGCTTCTCTTTTTCCCTTTTTTACCCAAGGTACCACATTTCTCCTTCAGCGACAGAGCGGTTTTGGTAATAACTACTTATGGACTATGGGTCATAAGCGGTGGCACCACTTGTGGGAAATAGGAGATGGGCGATGCGAACAAGGGTACTGCTTCTGGATAAAGGGTAAAGCACAGTGCTGGGAATTTGTATGCAAAGATTGACAAATAATATGAGTTTCCACTCTAGAAGCTGGGATTCAGGGAAAGTAGGTATGTCCAAATTTCTTATCACATGATGGTGATAGGATTTTGGTATAACAAGATTCCCCCCAAAGAATGAGTCTTATAGGGATACAATAAACAAGAGCTTTGAGAGAACGAGTCGTTGCAATGAGGTGAAAATGTCGGCTCGATCGGAGCATATTGTCGAGTAGGAATCTGTAGTACATCAGTATGTTTACTCATAGACACAAGTAACCAAACTCATGGCTGCAGACCAATACAAGGTAGATCCATGAGAGGAATAAAAAAGCATGGCTACTAGAATATAGTGTATATCCATGTGATAGAGGACTCAAACTTGGACATAGCTACCAGACATACAATGTAGATCTATGTCATACAGACACAAATTTGAGCATAGCCATGACCATGCAAATGTGGATCTATGTTAGATATACAAAACTCCATCGCAACCTGGGAAAAGCAATGAACACTTTAAACATATACCTAGGGTCTTTGTCTCATCTTCCACAAAGTACGATTCTATCCATGTTATTACAATGATCTAAAGTCGAACATGGTAGAAACCACTTGATTACCAGCCAATGATGTGAACCGTTAACAAGTGTGAGGGAGATCACCATTAATGCCAATGACTCCCAAGGTACTATAGTACAATATAGTGAGTGTGAATAGATGTCCTGACGTCGAAAACCCAGTCGATTCTATCCATCAAAGGTCAATGATGTGAACCAATGTCGAGAGTGAGATAATCTATCATTAAGGCATACAAATCTCAAGGTACTAATCATTATTTCTAAGACTATTTCTCGGATGATGAGCTAATGTCGACGGGAATAGACTCATCGACGAAGGGCCATGATGAGTCCCACATCGATGATAGGAAACTCGGAACATAGTTCTGGAATGATGTGCATGTAGTAACCATATGACTCACTCAAAGATACTGACACAAAGACTATGTAGACTGCAGAGGTGACACTTCTTCAAATCCCATTTAAACATCAGGCGGCATGACAAAAGACTTGGAAGCATGACTAGACAGGACCAACACACAATGCGACAATGGACAATGCATTCTTTTGAAAGACTCAAAGGATTGAAATGACTCATGAAAGTGGATCATCACAGAGATCAGTTGAAAACCCAATTGAATGACATGATTGTGCAGACAAGTGCCATGTTCAAAGGTAATGACAAACAACTGCCATTATTTGCAAAATGATTCCCTTCCCATTTCCCCGATCATGATCGATAAGTGCCTCTTTTTGGTTTTATGAGTTCAAAGAGGGTGACAAACACTCAATATAGATTGTCGGTAGACAAGTCCAGACTTATATGTTTTACGAACCTGAGAGAGGAGGGGTTCGATCCCAAAATGGGTCTTTCAATGTTTAATTTAATGAGTCCACTGAAAGAAAACTCGATATCATTCATATTTAGAGAGTCTGAACGAATACGGAAGAAGACTCCAAAAGGTCATTTTTCATACAATTTAGTCTCTAAGGCCCAAAAAAGTATAAAATCATACCTTAGAGAACTCTTCTAGTCATGATCGGTTGGAGTGTTCCTTTTTCATAAATAGTCCTATCCAAACCGAAAAAGAGATAACCTACTGTCGGAAGGACGACTCTTGAAATAGTTTTACAAGTATGAAGAAGACAAGTACTCGACAATATTTTCATATTTAGGGAGCCTAAAAAGAGTTTAAAGAGGACTCCATGAGGTTTCTTTACACAATGTCACTTTTTACGAGCCGAGAAAGATTCACAAATGGGCTCGACTATCTTTTCATGTTTAAGGAGTCTTAAAAAAGATGTGAAAATAAGACTCCATAATGTTTCTTTGCACAATGTCAAATTTTACGAGCCTGGAAAGATTCGGAAACGAACTCGAACCTTTGATACTAGGTTTAGAGATCATGATCAAAGTGTCGTAATAAACACTCATTGACCTTTTCTGTTTTATGAAAGTACGAAAAAGCCATAAACAAACTTTCAAAGATTTTTGCTATAGTTCTCCTATCCTGCAATAATCTCATAAACAAGTGCTAAATGCGTTTATAACTAGCATCAGGGATTACGACAGATAAATTTTGACCAAAATATGATTTTACATCAAAACTATAGAGATTCAGACCCAAAAATTCCTATATAAGTCAAGTAAATAGTAAAAACTCAAACCATTTCGCTATTTACCTCTAGCAAAGAGCAATTGGAGCATTTTCTTAGTCAAATCTTCCACAACTGATACCGGGAGTTTCCACCATCTGTTTTAAGCATCATTAGTTGTAGGTAATGGATAAGACCATTATCTTTCATTTCATACCATCTATTTTGAGGTTTGGTGGAGTTTTAGGTTTAAATGGAAAGCCTTAAAACTCATAATGCGGGCACCATGGGTACCCCTTGCGGGACACGCGGTTCCACCCTAGAACCGCGCTGATAATATAGTGGACAGGTGGTGCCACCGCCTGTGTCCAATGGGGCACAGGCAGTGCCGACCGTGGATAAGTTAAACAAATAGTATGGGAAAAATAAGTTTATTCTTTTGATTGTTAATGATTTAAGGATGGCTTTAATGCTTACCATTATTGTTTTTTACAGGTCTAGATCACTCAAAACATGGTGGTATGGAAGGAAAGAACTCATGACAATGAGGATGCTGCTGCTGAGAGAAATGCGGGTTGTATAGCTGCATTATGGGACTATGGGCTCTTGAAGTTCTTTCGAACCCCAAGCATGGTGTCGCACGAATGGCTATTGGAACACATACTGCAAATGTGGAATCCAGAGTAGTAGTACTTCGAGGTGGGGGCACACATACTTACAGTGGAGGTAGAGGATATGTACTTCCTAACTGGTCTATCTCATTAACAGGTTCCTGTGGTGGGGACATTACTACTAGACAGCTTATAAATCAGCACTGTGCACCGGGAACATGTACATTGGGGAAGAAGATCCCCATCAAGGCAGTGATAGATAGGGCTCTACAGACTATCCTATTTACCATGAAGAGGATGGCCAAGAGTCAGGGTGTGCACTAGGCTTCCAGGGCACAAATACTGTATGCCACAGAGGCTATGGTGCCCATGGTGTTCAACTGGGCGGAAACAATGCTTCCAATCTTCAAGGATAAGCTGACTAAGTGTCAGCAAGGAGAGATGAAGCAGTTCGGCTTTGGTTCCATCTTAGCATGCTTCTTCTTCGAGCGGGTTCCACAGATGAGGCCACAGGTGACCTTCAGGAGTCTCAGACCACAGGACCCCCATATTTTGAGGTGGGTCCATATCATGGCTTGCATAGGAGTAGGTAGGGGAAGAGTGAAGTTCGGTGATCCATTTTTCAGATGGCTACAGGATTAGATCCTCATGGTTGAGGACTATGCTTATGCAGGCACAGACTTCACAGGAGATCCTGACCTACCACTCCCACTTGGCGGGCAGTGGGGCGACATCCGTAAGAAGAAAGAAACCCTAAAATGGATGAAATGTTTTTATGTTTTTTATGTTTTATATTTTTTATGTTAAGTGACGAGACCTAGATATTCTCATGCATATGTTGGAGCAGCGCGACCTGGAGGAGCATATCCATTGGATAGGCGAGCAGGAGCTTGCTTTGTACCACAGCGTGATGATATCACCAGGGATCTGGAGGAGAACCTAGAGAGGTTGACTATGGACATACCAGATGGTGACATAGATGATCTCCCAATGAGATATCAAAGATCCACAGCGGTAGTATTGGGCTGATTCAGTAGGCTACTACGCAGGGTGGCTCGAGCAGTGATGTCCTATAACGAGCACCACTAGTATATGAGATATGTACTAAAAGCTGATAGCTTCAGGATTTTGTATGATGACTTTCCCTGAAAGCCTACGTGCTTCAGAGGAGGCATCGAGACCTATTTTTTGTAAACTTTTTGTATATATATATATATATATACTTTTACACGGTGTCTATATGTTTCAAATAGAAAATGATTTTCTATGAGTTCTATGTGTCTCAAAAATGTTTATTTACAATGGACCATGTTTGATTTACCGTCATGAATGGGCAATATGCCAATCTAGGATGTAGTTAGCCAATGAGTCAGCAACTACGTTATGCTCCCTAGGGATATTCCTATAAGTAATAGTTTCGAATGATATTTCAAGAAAACACACTCTCCAGAATAGGCGGAGGAGTACCAGGTTCCTAATGGTGTAGACATGGTTCAAATGGTGAACCATGAGGTGTGAGTCCATCAAGACTACTAGATCACAAACATCCTGGGAGGTAGCTTCAGTCAGAAGACCAATGACTGCTTCACACTTGGCATTGTTATTAGTAGCGGGACCTATACAAACCACTCCTGAACTGACCAAATATTCAGCTGGGGAATAGAGGACCCAAGCAGCCGAGGCGAGATTCAAGGTGTGGCAACAATCACCATTAGTGAAACTATAGAAAGCCATTTGCATGACCAAAACATGGTATAAATAGATGTGGACACGAAACTCAAAACCATCTTGAAAATACTTAAAGCACACTCAAATCCAATCAATATACATATATACAAGATACTACCCAAGAAAACCTAGGCATAGTACCTTTTCAGGCACAACCCATTGCGAGGTTTCCCCAAAGGGATGCCATCATAATCAACGAGCTCGTAAGCTCCTTTCTCTAACACCTTGGAAATAACGAAAGGTCCGTACCACATGGATTCGAACTTACCCTTCCCTAGTTTGTCATATCTCTGATCATACATCAAGACTAGGTCACCCTCATTAAAGACACAAGGCTGGATGGATTTATCATACTGCGCCTTGATGCATTTCTTATGCTCCTCATTAGCCAAAGCAGCATCTATGTGATTCTTGTCAAGGTTTCTCAAGTATACAAATCTTTCTTCCTCTATGGAAGTGTTTGGGAGAAGTTCGACAGCAAGTTGTAAAGATGGAATCTTACATTAGATGGGTAAGATAGCTTCAAGTCCATAGACAAGATGAAATGGCATGAAACCAGTAGCTATTTTCACAGAAGTTCGATAAGCCCAAAGAGTGGAGAAATGAACGTGGTGCCAGTTGGATTTATGATCTCCAACCATCCGACAAAGCATATTTTTCAAAACTTTGTTAATGGCCTCTACCTGACCATTAGCTTGTGGATAATATGGCATAGAGTTTTCATGGCGAAACCCTAGCTTTGAACTCATTTCCTCCATCATCTGATTATGGAAATGAGATTCGTGATTAGTAACGATGGACTGCAGAACTCCAAATATAGCTATGATATGATTGAACAAGAATAGGGAGACAGTCTTACCATCTTATGCATATGTAGGCATGGCCTCAACCCATTTAGTAAAATAATCCATGGCTACAATGATGTAACCATGCCCCCCAGCTGAGGTAGGCTTACAATGCATGAAGTCAATCCCCCATTTGGTGAATGGGACAACGGCAATGACAAGGTGTAAAGGGAGCAAGATGGGAGTGCTTTTTAGGATAAAAGTGTAGACAAGGTGGGCATTTCTTAACAGCCTCATGAAAATATTTGAAGATCGAAGGCCAGAAATAGGTAGCGCAAAGGGTTTTTCTGGGCTATAACCATCCCATATAAATGACCGCCACATTCTCCAGAATGGTAATCATTTAACACAAGTTCAGCCTCCTCATGAGTGAGGCATCGTCAGATAATAGAGTCGATCCCATGTCTATACAAAGTATCATTCAGGATGAGATAGTATTTCACGTGGTGATGGATACGGCAACGATCATCGCATGATAGATGTAGCTAAAAACGTTGTGTCTGGAGATATATTAGCAAATCTCCATACCAAGGATTAGTAGTGCTTATCAGGAACAAAAATTCATTCGGAAATGAATCACTGGGCTCAGAATCCGTCGAAGCATAGGGAAGATCACACATAATCTTTGCAAAGACCAAGGATTTCTTTGATGTAGCCTTAGAAAACTCCAGATTGAACTCTTGAAGGATAACAATCCAATGGGAGTACTTGCCCCTGAGCACTTGATGAGTTAGGATGTAGGACATCGGGTTTTGGTCTGCCAATACGGTGGTAGTGCAAAGCAGAATGTAATGATGGAACGTTTGTATAGCAATGACCATGGCCAATGCTAACTTTTCCACACATGACTAATGGGTTTCATAATCCAAGAGATTTTTACTGGCGTAATAAATCACATGCTCCTGACCGTGGAGATTGTCCTGCGCTAAAACCATAGCGATGGTAGTAGCAGAGGCAGTAATGTACAAGAGAAAGTCCTTTGAATAATCAGGGGGGTGTATCATGGGTGAATGAGTCAAAGTGTGCTTAACATTATAAAAGGTGTGTTGGGCTTGGTCATCCCAGAAGAATGGAGTGTTCTTCTTAAGGAGACGCATATAACCATGCGTTTTCTCTGTGAAATTGCACACGAAATAGCAAAGAAAGTTTGCCAGCTTCCCCTGCAAACTTTGGAGTTCCAAGAGATTAGTTGGGGCTGGTAGATCAAGAATGGAGAAAATATTTAAAGGATCTATCTGGATGCCATCTTTGGATACCACAAAACCTAGCAGACGTCCCGTCTCAACGAAAAAAACACATTTATGTGGGTTGAGCCATATATTATAATGACGGCAGCTCAGGAATATCTCTCTAAGGTGACCAGGGTGGTCCTCCCGCTGCTAAGAATGAGCAAGGAGGTCGTCAAGGTATGGTTCAACAATGTGTTTGACATCATGAAACACATAGGACATCACACGCTAGAACGTAGCTCCAGAATTTTTCAAGCCAAACGGTAACTTCTTATATGCAAAGGTTCCCTCCCCGTGGGAAAATGAATGTCGTCTTATGCTAATCAGAGGGTAATATCTCAATCTGATTATAGCCGAAAAATCCATTCATGAATGAAAAGATGACACTACAACCACAGTTTTCGATAATCTGATCGATATGCGGGGTAGGAAAGTTGTCCTGGGGACAAGATTTATTCAGATCCCTAAAGTCAATACAGACTATAATGGTGCCCTATTTTTTATTGACAAGGACAACATTCAATACCCAGTCCATCAGGGGTACAGGATAAATAAACCCAGCTTTCAGAAGCTTCTCAATTTCAGCTTTTATAGCTGCGGCCTTCCAAGGATGGACTTGCCTAAGTTTTTTCCTGACAGGTTTGGCCGAGGGATAAGTTTTAATCTCATGGACCACAATGGAAGGGTTGATCCCTAGCATCTCTTCGTAGAACCAGGAAAAAATATGACGGAATTCTTTAAAAATTTCCTTATAGGATTTAGATTCATCTATGGAGTAGTTTTTCCCAACATGAACATGCTCAATAACATCAGGATTGGCTGATATGTCAATCGAGTTTGTCTAAATAATGTTGCAAAGGTTTCCTTCAGAATCTATATGTTGCAACAATATAGGACTTTGGGGAACGTTGAAAATATCAGTAGGAAACAAGGATGCAAAATCATGGTTAATTGAACTGGTGTTGGGGAGGAACATGGATCTATGATGGTGATCCTCCCAAATGGACTCATCCGTGCTCATGATCTCAATGATGGACTCATCAAAAGGAAAATTCTCTGCGAGATAATCCAGAGTGCGAAGAGAAGGTTCTAACAAATACAACAAATGATAGGGATCCGAAGCCACTAGATGAAGGTCATCAGTGTGATCATCAGAAGAGGTTTGAATGGAATCATACATAGCTTCGTAAGGACTTAACGAGGTAGACTCAACAACATGTTTTCCCTTAAGCTCACAATCAAATGAGGCGATCATATGGACTGACACGGAATCCGTGCTAGGACGAGTGGATGGAGAAACTCCCATGAGG
The DNA here is from genome assembly GCA_001517045.1 of Pseudotsuga menziesii. Classification (NCBI taxonomy): domain Eukaryota; kingdom Viridiplantae; phylum Streptophyta; class Pinopsida; order Pinales; family Pinaceae; genus Pseudotsuga; species Pseudotsuga menziesii. Next base: position 106,722 of record LPNX010926259.1, on the reverse strand, counting down.
GAAGAATCCTTCAACACGCCTACCCCAATCAACTGATAAGGAGGAGGGGATTGGCCTAACATGGGGATGTTATTAGCTATGGAGGTAGTAACATTCGGCCAACAGAAATCAAGCTAGTCAATAGTAAAGATTCTCCCTAGATGTGGAAATTGGATGGTTTGGAATACTGTTGAAGCAACAGTAGTCATGGCATAGAACCAATTTCGTCCTAGAAGGAGATTGTAATCTAAAGGGGAATCTACCACTTCTACTTGGATGGAAATGGTTTTTCCCCCCAGCTCAACTACAAGGCTTGATATGAGACTATGGGGCTGGAAACCCCATCTGTCAAAGGCTTTAAGGGTTGTAGGAGATGTTACAAGCTCTGCAAAGCCAAGGGCTTTCCAACAAGACAGAGACAAAATGGAGGTCGAAGCTCCTTCATCTAGGATTGTTCGAAAAACTTTATTGCCAATCACTTTCATAACAACTTGAAAAGTAAGTTTATGTGGTAACCTAGAATTATAGTTCTCAACATTGAAAGGTCTAAAGCTCCTAATGCAGTCAACAGGTTTTTGCACTGTGTAGGGCAACTTTGGAGTACTTCTAGGGTAGAAATTGCACAAGGTGCCTGAGCGATATCTTCAACCGCATTATAAAATTGAGCAGCTTGAGCATTGGGATTAAATACTTCCTTTAGAAGAGTACTCTTAGGTGGGCGCAAAATGATTTCGAGATTAGGCTTCTCGATAGACAAGGGGACAATAGATGATGACTTAGGAGAACTAGTAGAAGGGTATTTCCCTGAAGACGAATGATATTCATTTTTATCCGCAGGTTTATCATAATTCTGAATTTTAGTTTGCGGATGGATGGTATCTAAGGACATCATACAAATTTCCTTTGACGAACTAGAATTACCCTGATTAGACATGTGCTCTACAAGTTGTTGTTGAGAGGGAAATGGATTCGTAAGTACTGCAGGTGTGGGATTGGACTTCAAAAATTGGGATATTTTGTCCCAACGAGGACACTCCTTTGAAAAATGGTCAACACCGCATAGCAGACAGGGATATTTTTTTTTTTCCTTTGTCGTTATCACCGTTGGTTGTTCATGATGTCTTCGGTTGGTTTCCAGGTTTTTTATTTCGATTTCTAACTTTCTTTTTACTACCCAAGGTTTGAGTACTTTGAATGGAATTGACCTCAATGGAAACCTTAGGAGTCGAAGGAGTAGATGGGGTAGTTTGGGTTTGCTTGGCATGTTTCACCGTTGATGGGGACTGGATTGAACCAACAATCCCATCAACAGGTACTTCTACCGGTGGCTTGGTCGGATCGGTGCTGGGGTGTGGATCTTAGGGGATCAGGTCATAAAGAGTGCCAGACTGGGAATAAACCATGTCTAGGTACTAATCCTGACTAATATCCTGCTCTTTAGTAACGACACCACCCATAGCCACATATCGGGCAATAGGAGGCAACAAGGATTTGGTGAACCAATCAGCTAGTAACTGATCTAGAATAGGGGCCTTAATAAGCCTTCTCCACCTTCTCCACTCATGAATATGATCAGAAATGTGGGTGGAGGTGTTCTATCGCAGAGAGGTTAAAATATCAGTACCCATTTTGTAACAAATAGGGAGTTGAAAGTGTGTAAGAAACACGGTTGCCAATGAGCCAAAATCCACAAATGAATGTTGTGGGAGTTCAATGTACCACTTCGCAGCTGTACCGGTAAAAGTTCGTTGAAAGAGTCATAACCAAAAGGGTTCATACATGAGGGAGTTCAAGGAACACCACAAATGGAATGTCATCACATGGTTCTTTGGATCGTCTCCTTGTTTCCCATTGAATTTCAGGATGTTTGATGGTAACTTTACTGGAATGGGTGGTCACGAGTGATTGTGTCAGATGGGGTCATTAATCAACTTGGACAGATCAGGTAATTCCAAATTTGCTAGGAAGGGAAACTTTCAGTTGGGATGAACATACTGGTAATATTGATATGCAATATAATTACCAGTAGGACCATAAGTGGACTGATAAACAAGTTGCTGTGATGAACAAATACCAAAAGATCCTCCCATAGGGGTTTGATTTCTAGGATCCAGACTACTAGGACCACCAGGGCCTCCAGGAGGAGGACCATCAGGGCCATCGGGACCACCAAGACCACCAAGACCACCAGGAGGTGGACCACTAGACCCTCTAGGGCTACTAGGAGGAGGTAAACCTACAAAGCCACTAGAACCACTAGGAGGAGGACCACCACACCCTCCAGGGCCAGAAGGAGGAAAGCCACCAGGTCCCCTAGGACCACTAGGGCCACCAAGACCATAAGGAGGAAAGTTTCCAAATCCTCTGGGAACATTAGGCCCCCCAGGGGGAGGACCTCCATGAGGGGGTCCTCCGGCACCTCCCACACTATGTATAGGTATCGCTCCCATGGCTGGCATGTAAGACCAGTTGGGTTTCCCCCATGGCGTAAAACTATTAGTAGGGTATGGAATTCTTGTAGAATTGGGTGGATAATTAATATTACCTACAGATATTTGATAACCATAACCTCCAGAAGATTGAATGGTTACAGGTTGAGCCTCGGAGGGTTGACCTGAACTGGATGGGGGATTAACCACATTAGAATGGGTGGGAAGGACATAAACTATAGATTGTTCTATGTTAGAGGTCTTCCCTTGACTAGTAACAATTTTGGTGTCAGATAACGTAGGTCATGCTGAGGGTTGCCCCTCGGTACTAGAAGGTGTAGATGAAACAGGAATTGAAGATTGAATCTCAGGTACAGAAGACTTGGGAAGATTAGGTATAGATATAACATGAGAGGTGGTATCTTGACCTGGGTTGCCGGGTGTCAGTAGACGATCTATAATCGGTTCAATGGGTCTCATAGATTCAATAAGTGAACTATATCCCCTAGGAATAGATGTGGATCTTGGTAGTGTTGGACCTAAAATTTCATCAATTTGCTTATCAATCTCCTTTGCATGGAGAATGGCAGAACGGTACTGCCTATGTTCTTCTTCAATTTCAGAATAATTCCACAGGTGCCAAATGAAGCAATGGCTTGAACTACAAGGGTTTCCCAAAATTAAGCATTGGGACCAAAATCCGGGTGAGCAATATCATCAACATGTCCTTCCACAGGAGAATGGAACGAGGAATCTCCCCGAGAAGGTTGTTGGACCAAGGGAGGTGAGTGTGAAGAGTATGGTACTCCACTTTCCACAACTACATTGTCTCCCACTTGGGAGGTAGTAGTAGCTCCTTGGTCAATAGCTTCCATAGGATTTTCTCTTGAACCAAGAATAAAATCAGGTGGCAAGCCCCGTACTCTTCTGGACTGTCTTAACTCAGCCAGTTTATACAGTTCCAAGCTAACCTAGGGTCTGAAAATCTAGAAAACACACCAAAAAGAATTTCCCTACATATGCTATAGGTAAAAACAAGCACACTTAAAATGATAGGAGGAGTTCAAAAAGTCAGGTCTCTCACTAGGATTGTCAAGAAGGTGCCACTCGCGATATACCTTGAGGGTACGTGCGTAGTAATCTCCCTGAATGTTATTTTTAGTGTATGGCTCCAAAGAAGATGACCAAAGGGATTTTCTCAGATAGATAAGGTACCCTAATGGGGTCTCCTAATATACTAAAGGTACATGGGAGCTCGAATCGGTAGTAGTGCTATCTAATGCATAACCGTACACAAGGGGCCTTCCGATATACAATCAAGTACATGAAGTACCTTTCTATATACCTCAAGGGTACGTGAAAGGCCGTTCGATATACCGACAGTATGTGGAAGAATCGCCCGAGTCTTGGAATGTAATACTGACAAATAACAACAGCGCCTATGCTTAACAACACCCAAACATGTCTCTAACCTACCACTTAAGTTACTATGTAAATTTTAACCTACAACTACCGTTAATTTTAACTTGTACAATTAGGTGAATGCATGATGTTTTGACAGAAAAGTAAAACCATGCAGTATGCCAGTGTAAGATATTCACTTTACTGTTCAGTGTGCCTACTTACGGGAGGGAAAGAGAGTGTTTTTTGTTTTGTTTCAAAAACCAAAAATACTTCCACACAACAGTCATGAACATCAAATCAAAGACAAGCAATCACTTTTCCAAACTGATTTCTTCTTTCCAAAAGAAAATGAGAAGGGGAAGAATCTATTTTCCTAAAAGAAAAACAAGAAGCACACCTATATGCAAATGCACTCTATTTTTTCAAATTTCTCAAACATAAGCAAATTTAACTTAAAACTACCATTTTTTTTTATTTTGATCGAGATAGGTCTAAATGTATGAGAGAAGAAAGATCATAAAGGTCCTAAAAGCTTGTAAATCCAATCAGAAAACCAATGTCCAATGCTTAATGATGATATCCTAGTCTCAATCAAAACTTTTCTTTTTTAAAGGAAGGAAAAATAAGTTTACTATGCAAATAAGAAATGAAAACTAGGAGCTAATCTAGTGTTCTTCTTTTAGTCTATGTAGCATAAACGAAAAGAGATTTCAAATAACACCCTAAGATTTTCAGAAAATAAGAAACTCTTTCGTAAACACAACCAACAAGCATTGAAGCGGATGAACAATCAAAAGACTTAATCAAACTTTTGAAATTCCACTCAAATCAATCCTAAACCATAGAATCTCAAACCACAAGCATTAGATTCAGTAACACAAGTTTGACAAACAAAACTGAAAGCAACAAAATCCAAATTCTTACAAAGAAAAATAAGGAAAAAAGGCTTTGGAATAATTCCTACCTGGCACCGCGCTTCTCAAGTGTTGATAGAGCATTTCTTAGACAACACCACTTCTTGCCAACAGGTTACAGGCAGTGGCCCAACATCCGGTCCACTTTGTTCAGGCGATGGCACCGCTTCTCGTACATAACATAGGCGTGGTTCCCTATAGATGACCTAAACACAAGAGAAACGATGGATCAAGTGAAAAATAGACTAGATCAACGCAAATACTGTTGAATTGAGCATGGAAACAGAGCATGAAAGACCGAAATAACTCATATCTGAATAGATCTAGAGGTTTCAAACCCAAATGGAGTCAGTCAGATAGTAGATATGACTGAAGAGAGTTGAATAAGGAGCCTAGATTCAGACAAGATTTGTATATTGAGGAAGATCAGAATGACTGATACACAACTTCATTCCCTAGCGGAGTCGCCAGATTTGTTAGCTGGAATATTTCACCTCCTGCGGACAGCAAGGTGTTCCACTGGTCTGAATTGTTCAAATCTAGAACAAATAGAAGACAGAGGTTGAAGACCCTCCCTAGAAGTTGTAGATATCTGGAATACAAGGCTTTGATACTCATTTTGTGTATCTCCAATGACTTCAACATGAAACAGATCAAAGCAACCAGAATATGATCTATGAATCTGTGCTAGTGACTAAGCAATCTAACAACATACATCTAAAATCAAACATCAACAATATATGTGGGATAGAAATCAACTTGCATTAAAGGAATATGAAGAAGTTTACAACCAAGCCTTAGTGTTGACATGCATCTCCATGAAACCAAGCATTCTCATCCCCATAAGCTCCGACTCTAGCTCTCTCTATGCTCTCTAATGGTATGGACCAAGTGATCAATCCAACATCATAACAATGCCTTAAGAGTTCTCCCCCTCAACCATGGCCATAAGCTTGTATTTATAAGGCTTGATGGATGGGGTAGGTTAATATATTTGTGGGTGAGGTGGCCTCCAAGATCCTAAGATGGGGGATCTCAAGTTCAACTGACCCACTATAGTAGGGATAAGGGATATCTCGAGGCTTATCATATAGAAGCCTCGAGAAGCTTCTCTTTTTCCCTTTTTACCCAGTGTACCGCGTTTGATCTCCTTCAGTGACAGAGCAGTTATGGTAATAACCGCTTATGGACTAAGGGTCATAAGCGGTGGCACCGCTTGTGGGAAACAAGAGATGGGTGGTGAAAACAAGGGTACTGCTTCTGGATAAAGGGTAAAGCACGGTGCTGGGAATTTGTATGCAAATATTGACAAATAATATGAGTTTCCACTCCAGAAGCTAGGATTCAGGGCATGTAGGTATTTCCAAATGTCTTATCACATGATGGTGACAGGATTTTGGTATAACAAGTGCCCCATAACTTATGGGGACTTTTCCCCTATAACCAACAAGGAGGGTTATCCTTAACACAATGGTGGGGACTATTGCCCAGACTTACAGTAACTCACCTAGGGTTGAGTTCTCTAGGATATTCTAATAACCCTAGGGCCCCACAACTACGGGGACTTTAACCCTTAATCAATAGGATGGTTACCCATAATGACTTGACATGACTTGTTTACATTATAGAACCTCATGATGGGAACATCGAGGCATGACATGACTCAATTACATTACAGATACTTCTTGGAATAAACATTGGGGTACAATACATAAGATATACAAGTGAATACATCCTGAAGTTATAATTACATCAACACTCCCTCTGAACTAGGAAGGTATTCTCTCGAAACAATTTATTAGCACAAGTCTTCTTATTTCTATCATCTGGATCATCATCGAGTTCTCGTCATCTTCAAGTCATCTTCATGTTTAGGTCATATTTCATCTTCAAGTCATATTTATCTGGATCTGTATCATCACTCGATCTGGATCATCTTTGTTGGATCAACATCACTGGATCTGGATCATCACTTGATCTAGATCATCATCACTGGATCTGGATCATCACTTGATCTAGATCATCTTTGCTGGATCAACATCATTGGATCTGGATCATCACTAGATTTGGATCATCATTGGATCTAGATCATCACTATTGGATCATCATCACTAGATATGGATCATCACTGGTTCATCATTATTGGTGCTATCTCATGATTCTTCTCGTCACATGAAGTTCTACAGAGCCAGCCATTTTTCATGCTGGTTGTAGGCCTAGCCTCATTGTAGGTATTCTTCAACACTTATATCTGACCCTAAGTCAGAATGGCTAGCACTCACATCTGACCATGAGAGGAACACATCCAACACCATTTTAGAAAGGCATAGCACTTACATTCACTAGGATGATAGGACACAACTACTATCATCTGTGAAAAGGAATAGCACTCACATCCACCAGCATGATAGGATACAACTATAATCATCTGTGGAAAGGCACTACACTTACATCTGACCTTGAATTCTCAAAAAGGCATAGAACTTACATTCACCAGCATGATAGGACACAACTACTTTCATTTGTGAAAAGGCATAGAACTCACATCCACCAGCCTAGTAGGAAACACCTACTACCATCTATGGAAAGAAACTACACTTACATCTGACCTTGACTCGTCAAAAAGGCTCTCAGTCCCAAACTGAGGGTTCCTGGTAACTGACCAGGTGCCTCCATTCAAAGAATGGAAATAGCCCTTGTATCTAATCAAGTGGGAACCTATCCCTCAATCACATCAGAATGGCCCTGCACTTATATATGATCATGTGAGACTATATCCCATAGTCCTATCAGAATGGCTCTCAGTCCTAGACTGAGGATTCCTGGTAACTGACCAGGTATCTCCATTCAGAGAATGGAAATAGCCCTTATATTTGATCATGTAGGAGCCAATCCTATAGTCACATAGGAATGGATTATCACTCACATATGACATGGAAGGAACCAATCCTCTCACCATGATAGAATGGCTCAGCCCTTACATATGGCCATGGAAGGAACCAATCCTCTCACCATGTCAGAATGGCTCTAGGTCTCATCATTTCTCCTTGGAGGGAACCTCGATCTAGAGAACACCAGGCTTCTCCTTGAAGTACTCAAAATTCACTTTGGCCATTTCTAGCATAGAATCACATCAGGGCTGATTATGTTCAAGGATAACCTGCGAGCTTTTCCAGGACCAATAACATCCAAGGACAACCTAGAGATCTATTTACATCTGAGCAACCTACGAGCTTCGCCAGGATTGATGCTCAGACAACCTGTCTCATCAACTATGCTACAACTCTCTCTTTCGAGAGATCTCTATTTGGATCACATACTGGAGCTTCATTGCTCCTCTCTCCCAAATAGTAAGTGGCAACATCTTTTGCCTCAGCTGTACTCAGCACCATGCAGGACTCCATCCTGCCAAACCAAGAGATCACACTTGATCCCATACTGAAGTAGCACCTCGAAGTTCTCTTCCTACCAATGGCACTGCCTGCCCAATACAAATCCTCATAACCCTCCAGGTTAATCTTCTGATTCACCTCATACTTGACCCCATAATCAACTGTACCCTTCAGGTACCTCACTGCATGCTTTGCAACCATCAAGTGAACATGTCTCAATGTGTTCATAGCAAAGAAAATATCTGGTCTCGTATTTGGCAGGTACATCAACGAATAAATCATCTAATGATACATCGTGGCATCAACCGACTCTGATAAAGCAACACTCAATAGCTTTAGGTTTGATACCATAGGTTTGGTCATGGCCTTGTAGTCCATCATCTTGAATCTCTTCAGGATCTCTACTACATACTTCTCTTGTCCACACCTCCAGGATCTCCTTCTTGCAACTTTAATGAATTCCTCTTTTCTATCAGGAACAAGTCATATAATAGGAGCATCACTGATCTTTCGTCTTCAATCTTGAAGCAAAGGTTGGAATCTACTTTACTCTCAATAAAGCCTAAAGTCATTAGTAATCTGTCCATCCTATCGTACCATGTCAAACCTCTGGATATTCTCTAGTCACTACCTCTGAAGCAGAGCATCATGCTCCCTCTGTCTTCCGTACTCTATGCACTAAAACATTCTGTACCTGAGTGACAAGTAGTTTCCTATGCTACTAATATTCTATGTATCCATCTAGTGTATAGAATTTCATCTTCAACCTTGTAGAAAAGGTTAAGATCTTCATCAAGCTCATCATGTATGTGTTTCAACTCCCACTGGCTACAAATGTATCTTCATAGTCTATGCCTTCTTTTCTTGAGAAGCCTCATGCTACGAATCTTTCCTTGTATCCCACAATGTTTCCATCTACTACATGATGGAACTACGAACTTCTCTTCACGTATCGATACTACATCCTAGACATCATTCTTCTTGAACAGGTCTTCCCTTTATTCTTGGTTACTTCTTCATAGATGGAAGGTTCTGCATCAATGATGTTGTTGCATTGGTCATATTATTCTTCCTCTGGAACTGTCATCACTTGTTCTTCGGAACAAGTCTCATCCTTCTTTTCTTGTAGGCAATTTTACGTGATCTTTCCTACAATTCAAATGTATTAGTTGTATGTTTAGAAACATTTCATAAGGTATATTCATAATGAAAAATTGTTTTGTATCAAGATATATGATTATGCAACTATTTTAGTCAATACAACATTCATCCATATCTCACGGAAACTTTGTAGATGCCTTCCATCTCTACCAGGACAACATTAAGATTGTGCACTAATCCAATATGTTAGCAAAGAGTTTTCATTCTAGATAAGCAGCAATGTATAGTTGTATAGCACCATGAGATACCTACCCATCACATGCATATTAGTAGTATACTATCATTAATGCAAACATTCTATCATGCATAATACATCAAATGAATATAAACAAATGCATAATCAAAACAATATCATGAATTGACAATTGAATACTTATCTTTATTTGTTTTGTGGGTAGACTCCTTCTTAAGCCTTCAACTTCATCATCTTCTTCATTCATAATAGCATCATTTCTTATCCAAATGCTAAGATGAATAAGAGGTTCTTCAAGAGTTTAGTTCTTTGTATTCCTCATCGCTTGAGGGATCTTATTTGGATTGTGAGAGCTTTATCTTCAGTTTCTCCCATCTTCTCTTCTCTTATTATGAGTCGAGCTTCTTCTTCTTCCTAGAGTCTACTGAAAGCAATCACTTCCTTTTGGCACACATTCCTCCCATGAATGAATCTCATGATCTTGGGAAGCCATTCAAGGTGGCTATCACCACTTCTTCATTCTCCACTTATTCTTCTACTACTACAATTTGTTCTTTGATTTGAGAGACCCTCGTAAATTATGACTATATGGCCTCTGCATTCTAGATATTCACATTCTTCAACTGGTTTCTTAAGGTCATATTCTGATTTATGTTCTTCCCTTCAAATAGCTTGGTTAAGGAATCAAACATCTATTTTGATGTCTTTAGGGAAGACACTTGTGGTACAATTTGATCCATGATTGAATTAGCAATTATCTTCTTGGCCTTGACCAAGTTCTTATGGTGTAAGGCTTTTAGCCTCATCTCCCTCTAGAACTGGAACCTCTCTACTTATGTAGGTGTCCAATTCATTTTATTCAGAGCGATCATATACCTCCATGCTTGGAAGTTGTCAACTTCACCAAGTTTATCATCAAGATAATGTGATAGATCACTTTGAAATGAGAACCTCAAATGAAAATAGCAAAAGATTAGATCTTACCGATTTGAGGTGTCTATCCTCGTTCCAGAGCTGGCTGACCTAGAGTTTATCAGAGAAACCCTAATTTTCAAAATTTGGAATCTTTCAGATCTGATTGGATAAAAAGATATACCTCTTCAGATTGAGCTTTCCAATGTAATCATTTTTTGAAAATAGTGGAGGAAAGCGTCCAGAACAGGAAGCCCTAATTTTCCAATTTCTTCTACAGAAATTCTTGATACTGTTTTTGCGGTATCTATGAAATTACTACTCCTATATGTTTGAAACGTCGCACTGAGGTATCACTACCTATCCCTGTTCCAAAACCACAGGTTTCATCAGAATTAGTTTCACCAATTGGGACTTATGAGTGTTTTCCCAAGGTGACCTGTTTCAGGACTGTTCTGCATAGCGAAGTTGTACTAACTGTCACATGTCACTGTTTCATATTCTGGGTCTGAAAATTGGACCACAGAAAGTACAATCCATGCCCTTTTCATAAAATATTCATAAATTTCATTTGGACATTTGTATCCCGAGATATAGAAATTATCCTCAGATTTCTTATTTAGGGATGAATCCTAGAGGAGGCTAGAACCCTGAATTTGAGGGATCATATCTCCTAGGATGTAGCAAATATGAGGTTGAATTTTAGACACAGTGTAAACCAGGATTTTATCTTTGGCCTGTGAAATTTTTCGCTCCTGATCCTTATCCAATCCCAATATATATCGAATATACCTAAACTTATTAGTTTTAATATTTTATGGTTTTTCCAGCTCGGGGTCAAACTAGGGTTTGACTTTACCGTAGTTTTACCCAACCAAAAAATCTCGATCAAGGTCTCTAAAATTCGATTTTGATGAGGAGAGAAATCCTATGCCGAGCTCATTCAAAAACTCCTCTTCTGTAAGAAGCCCTAATTTCCCGCACCAAAAACTAAAAATGGTTGGAATCAAATTCCGCTTCGACTGAAAGATACACCCTTCAATGGAAAGTCAGCCTAGCATACTTTTACTGTTGGATTGTGGAGAGAGAAACAAAAAGTAAAAATCCCTAGCTTCTGCAGCTGCACAATGTATTCTTCTCAGGTTAGCTTTGATACATGTTAGATTTTTATCATTCAAGCTAGCATTATGATCTTAGGATCTTTAACTCAAAGAATAACATGCACAACAATAAAAGACAAGAGACAATGAACACAAATATTTTCCTCGGGGAATACATAAAGGAGAAAACCTCGCAACTTCCTCAAAGATAGAATCAACACCAAAATAAAAACCCAAAAACATAAAGATGATCTCCCAACAGCAGTTTTCTCTCTCTTGTCGCATCAACTTCTCTCTCACTAATGCGCCCCATGAGTGAGTGTGGGTGTGATAAATAGAGAGGCTCACTCTCTATTTATGTTATTTTTTTCACTTAATGTCCACTCCAACATGTCGACCTCACTTAAAAATCACTTACTAGAGCCGACATCTCTAGGAGAGTCTAATAACCCTAGTTCCCCACAACTTATGGGGGCTTTGCCCCTCCGACCAACAAGGAGGGTTATCCTTAACACAATGATGGGGACTATTTCCCTCACTTACAATAACTCATCTAGGGTCAACTTCTCTGGGATAGTCTAATAACCCTAGGGCCCCACAACTGTGGGGACTTTAACCCTTGATCAATAGGAGGGTTACCCACAATGACTTGACATGACTTGTTTACATTATAGAACCTCCCGATGGGAACATAGGAGCATGACATGACTCAATTACATTACAGATACTTCCCAAAATAAACATTGGGGTACAATACATAAAATATAGAATAGAATACATTCCGAAGTTACAATTACATCAACAAGGTATTCGTTTGCAATTGCTCAACCTAAAATCTTTCCAAGTTGTTTATTTATTGTATAGTGATATTATATTTACATTAAAGAAAATTTGGGGTCTAAAATGGGCCTTATAAGAAAACGCGCCAACAATAAATTTTGTGAGTTGGAATTCAAGAACCAATATAATTTCAATAAAATGAGTCAACCATAATGGTTGAATTGACATATTTGTCATAAAATAAAAACCACTTTTTTTGTTCGTATTGTCGACATATCTCCTTGTGTTTTTACTCAAATTTCAAGCGGGAGAGATCGTTGGATGTGGAATTTGATTACGCATCCAACAAGTACCCACACTGCATACTTTTGACAAACCCTGCTACCCCAAAAACAAGAAATACCTGAAAAAATGTGATGATGATGTTTCAGGTATTTCTTGTTTTTGGGGTAGAGGGGTCCATCAAAAGTATGAAGTGTGGGTACTCGTTGGATGCGTAATTAAATTCCGCATCCAACGATCTCTCCCGCTCGACATTTTAGTAGGGAGATATGTTGAAAATATGAACACAAAAGTAGTTTTTTTCATTCTTCCTCCAAAATTAAGAACTATTATTTTATTATTTTAACTATTATTTTATTATTTTCCTTAGGAGGCCCATTTTAGACCTCAAATTTCCTCTAATGAATTCATTTTTATATATCAGCAAACTACAATCATTTTGCATTTCCAACTGATCCAAATCGATGAGGCCCACCTTAAGGGAAGGGATACCTTTGTGCAAGGCAGAATAGCCTCATTACCTGGAATGGGTTGTTCATGGTTTACTCATCACCAACTATGGTGTAAAGGATACTACTTAGGTTTGTTTAAATTTCTAATGTTCCCTCTTTCATCACTATTTGTAGTATAAAATTATAAATGTGCAAGTAGTGGGCATGAGTTGAACTGTTGTTGGATTCTTTGAGCATTTAACAATTCTTGCAATATCAATTCTCCTTTCCCTCTTGATATGGTATTTGTTTGTTCAGATCCACAACCACATGTGTTACTCAAACTTCAATGACATCATTCATTCCATCATTGATATGGATGTCGATGTCATTACCATTGAGAATTCATGGTCTGATGAGAAATTACTAAGAGTTTTCTAGGCGAGTGTGAAATATGGGGCTAGAATCGGTCCTGGATTTTATGACATACACTCTCCTTGCATTCCAGACACTGAAGAAATTACAGAATGTATCCACAAGGTACTGCCACAGAGAACGTACAGAACCAGATTTATCATTCTCACATACAGGAAATTTGACATAATTATGAAAATTTAGTGCAGAGAATAACAATGGTTTGGTTTCTCTCTTTCCATATCACTCATTGATCCACGATCTATTTTAAATAAGGTTGCACTTAACATACTCATAAAGCAAATTAAATGTATGCAAACTAGAATCCTGGTCACCTTGCTGGCTCCTACTAGAACAAACTCTTGTAGGCTTCCCTTTCTCATTTTCTTTTCTTTTCTTGTACTTTCATATGTCTCATTTGATCTTTGTAATTTAGGAGTTATCTTGGCACTCCCATAGCCGATGTTAATTGGTTGTATCTTCTAGTCATGTTGACAATTTATTTGGGAATTTATGGACATTAATAACATTATCTTATTTGATCTTATCTATATAGTCCTCACTATACCCTCAATATACAGGTTGTCAGTTCCTGTTGAGGCCACTTACTGCTCATTTTTTTTGCAAATTTGTATTACATTCATCCATGTGTATATTTTTGAGTTTCTTGATATCAATGTATGTAAGTTGTCTTTTTTTTTTGTAATTGGGAAGGGTTGATGAAATCATGTAGAGAGATGCACTAAAGGACCTCTGAACAGATAGAAATGTAGAATCTGAGAGAATATTACTTGGACAGGTAAAATCACTAACTTTTCTTATCCTATGTCGCTTCTTGATTATTTTTCATGGGACAACATTATATTCTTTTGTACGAAATTAGCCCTTTGTTCTTGGATTGGGTTCTACTGTAATAGATATGATCAAGCTAGACTTGTTTATTTAATTTTCCAAGCCTTTAAGGGTATCCTTTGATATTTTGTATACTTAACTACAAACAATTGTATCTTGAGTGACATATGATGTCACCTTCTCTTGATGGAGTTGAAGAAAGTCTTCTGGAGACACATTTCCTTCTTTCTTTTCTTTGAAAATTTTGCTCATATCATAATTTTGAGTTCTAGCAAGTCTTGTTGATTTCATTATGCTGAATATTATAGGAAATGGGGAATCATCTCTCTTTGTAGCATATATCTAGAAATTTTATACTCCAAGGATTCTTATTAGATTACTTGAATCTGTGCTAGGGAAATGATGCAACCAATATGTGGATCTTTCTAAAGTTGTTTTTGGTAAGACATACAATCCCTATTTCTTATTGGAACTATTTGCATAAGAACTTTTTTCCCCAACACTGAGAAGTTATCTTCTCATCAAATTGATATGTTTAAAGTTTTTTGTTTACTAGATATACCAAAAAATTGTAGTATAATTCTCTTATTAATATATTTGGGCTCTTATCTAGAAAATATTGTCATTTCAAAGAAAAAAATGTTTGATATTGTTCTCGTTTGTACTTCCCAGAAGGCATGGAATTGGTTATGTTTTTGTTTAGGATGTTATACAATAGCCAAAAGATTGAAAATTTAATAGATTTAAATTACTTAAATGGTGTAGATAATACCAAGCTATAACAGACCTCTTCAGGCTATAACAGACCTACAGTATGTGTTTTATATCCACGTATATATGCTATAAATATGAAAATACCATGTCAAATACTGGTGTCAATATCTTATATATATCTTCAAACTTGAATAGATGTAGTTGAAAGACAAATTTTGTATTGAAGAATAGCCCCCATACATAGCCCAAGTTCAGATGTGAAGTCAAAATTCCTCAATATGATAAAACATCACTTGTTTCAACCTTTTCCCTATTCGAAATACATATGAACTTCAATATAAGTTCACCAAAAAATGAAAGATACAAGTACGAGGAAACGACCTTACAAAACAATATAATATCCCTCAATATTTGCACATTATATCTCGAGTTTTTCCCCAAAAATGTCTTCAGCTTCTAGTGTATATGTTCTAAGGTTGTGGATTCTTCCACCACTGTTTTATTCAGTTAAAATGCTAATAAAAACAACCTAAAATTTCCTTTACTTTTTATATATGGAAAACCAAGGTTTTCCTCAGAGTAGGTCAAATGGATGAATAAAAGAACTGAGGTATTGGGAAATTCGGCAAAAATTATTCAATGCAAAGTTCATTCATATATTGCTCAGAAATAATTTCTTGCTTTGCGCAATACTGCCATTGATCTTCAGAATTTATGGAGAGGTATTTCATTTTCATGTATTTGTAGGTCAGTTGGTTCTAAATTTTTATGCATTTTGAGTACACCTGCTATTTGTTGGAATTGTTTCTTTTTGCCATGTTAAATCTTGTGAAATTACTATGTACATTTTTCAGTTATTTGTTTTCTCTTTTTAACGAGTAGAAAAATTTATTGCTTAACATGTGTTGCTTGTAGGTAACCTTACTCCCAAAATTTATAACAAGATTAGGAGGGAGGCTACTGCAGTGAAGGTACAAAATCACGTTTGCAAATATAAAGCTCAAAAAGTTTAGAAGCACGTGCAGTGCAGATACAAAAGCACGTGCCCAGATAGAAAGTTCAGAAAGTGGGCCATTGAGTATGAAAAGCCTGTTAGGCTAAGGCTTTTCCATTGAGTATGAAGAGGTTGTTTCTACCGCGGGATCTAAGTATGGGTTAGCATCCAAGTACAAGTGAGATGGTTTAGCCATTGTAATATTTTGAAAAGTCATCGATGTACTAGATGATTTTTATATAAAGTTATATGGAGATGGTTTTTGAGAAAACTCATATTTATTGTAATACTTGACATTTCATATAATATAATTTGTACGGTTTAAAACTTATATGGTTGTACTTTATATTATTTATAAGTGTTGTAATTAACTAATTAATGTCACATTGCATAATTCACATGTATATTAGATGATGATAAATAATGTATGATTCTTTTTTCAATTTAAATATAATACCATATTAAAAATTTATATTGATTAATAATGGACACCATTAAAACTACTAAAATACAATAACCATACATAAAACAACTAAAAATTACTAAATTAGTGACCAATAAATTATATTAATGACCAAAAATAACATATAAAATGACCAAAAAATGAGAGATACGTGACCAAACAATGAGATATAAATGACCAAAATTTGCATATCAATGATAAAAAAACCGTTTTGGTGGCTAATTTATGGTCTTTTATTACACGACCAAATTTGGTCATATTCTAGTTTTTAAGAGGAGGAGGAAAACTGCGTTACCTTAGATTTTTATCTCGACGTTTCGAACCACAAAGTAGGGTTCATCATCAGGAGAAAGTGTCTCGGGTTGAAATAGGTAAGGGTTCTTTTGTTTTAATAATAAATGTAACAGTTTTTTATTTTTATTTTTAGGGTTAATCACCGACACTATATATTTTTCAATATGGATTTAAAAACTTTATTCGAAATTTTTTTAAAAATGTTTTGTTTTTGCTTATATTCTTTTTAAAAAAAAAAATTATTAAAAGGTGTATTGGTTAAAAAAATTTAAGTTTTAATTTAAATATTTTTGATTTTTTTAATTTTCTATAAAGTTTACTTAATTAAGATTTTCCTAAGTTTCTTTAACTTTTAAAAACTATTTAAAAAGTTTAAAATTTTATTAATGTTTTTTATTTAAAAAATTTTATAAAAGGTTTTAAAGTTTTTTAATTTTCTGTATATAAACACTTTGGTAACCAGGGCCATTAGAATTTCAGACAAAGACCACCTTAACCAGGAATTAGACCATTTAACCAAATCCTTCTTAATGAATGGTTACAATATAAATCAAATTAGGAAGGTCATCCAGAGAGCGCTTAACAAGTCGCAAAAACAAATAAAAAACATGGAAGGAACCAAAATCACTCTTCCTTACATAAAAGGAACAACGGACGTTGTCACTAGGATCCTCCGTAGAAGAAACATTAAGGTAATTTTTTCTCCTCCAAACTCAGTAGGGAGAATGCTTGACTCCTCCAAAGACCCAATAGAACCTTTAAAACAAAAAGGTGTTTACAGTATTCCTTGCTCCTGTGAGATCCCTTATATTGGTGAAACTGGACGCTCTATTCATACAAGGCTCAAAGAACACTCGGCAGACATCATACACGATCGATACCAAAAATTAGCTCTAGCCGAACATGCTCACCATTCATTCCACCACATACGGATTGAAGAAACAAAACTTATCGCCAGAGAAGATCACTACAAGAGAAGAAAAATTAGAGAGGCTATAGAAATAGAAAAATTCCCCTCAAACCTGAATAGAGATGATGGCCTTAAACTAAATGATTGTTGGCGCCCTATTATCCGCCACCTAAAAAACTATAACACACACTCAAAATTAAAAAAAGAACCCTTCCCTATCTAATGACAATTTAATAATTTTAAACAACTATGTAAAAAGTTTTAAATACAAAAAAGAAAAACAACATAAAAAATTCACATTTCTAAAAAAAACTAACCTATTTTATATTAACAAACCTAATTACAACTTAAAATATAATAAACTTTTATTAATATAAAAAAATCAAAATCTCTTAATAGATTCTAAATACTTCAATACAAAATTTATTGCCCTAAAATTAAATTTCTCATTAATAGTTTTGTAAAAATTTAATCAAAAAACTTCCTCTCTTTTTATAAAAATTAAATAACTTTCAATATTTATATAGAGAAAATTAAAAAACTTTAAAACCTTTTATAAAAAAAATTTTAAATAAAAAACATTAATAAAATTTTAAACTTTTTAAATAGTTTTTAAAAGTTAAAGAAACTTAGGAAAATCTTAATTAAGTAAACTTTATAGAAAATTAAAAAAATAAAAAATATTTAAATTAAAACTTAAATTTTTTCAACCAATACACCTTTTAATAAAAAAAAATTTAAAAAGAATATAAGCAAAAACAAAACATTTTTAAAAAAAAATTCGACTAAAGTTTTCAAATCCATATTGAAAAATTTATAGTGTCGGTGATTAACCCTAAAAATAAAAATAAAAAACTGTTACATTTATTATTAAAACAAAAGAACCCTTACCTATTTCAACCCGAAACACTTTCTCCTGATGATGAACCCTACTTTGTGGTTCGAAACGTCGAGATAAAAATCTAAGGTAACGCAGTTTTCCTCCTTCTCTTAAAAATACCCACTGCGTAGTAGCATGAACAGCATATTCTAGTTTGTCATGTGGTCATTAATTTGGTCACATATTTGGTCATTGATTCAAATATATGACCAAATTAATTACCAAGCAACAAGCTATAAATAACCAAAATAAAAATGACCAATTTTAGTCACGTAATAAAAGACCGTAAATTAGCCACCAGTGATCGCTAAACCAAAAGTGGTCATTGATATGCAGATTTTGGTCATTTTTTTAGTAAGTAATCTCTCATTTTCCACTAGTGAATGTTCCTCTACTTATTAACAAAAAAAAACATGGCATCCAATTTAGAGATAGCATGCTGGATTTTTATCTTCCTTAGAAGATACATCACATCATTCAATATGAACTTAATTTTGAGTAGGCTTTTCTTGTACCTTAGCACCTTCCAATATAGTCATTGCTATACAATTAATTGAAAATTTCATCAAACATAGCTTGTAGCTCTTTGATGATTTTCCTAGAATAATCTTTAGTGCGTTTATCATAACGCCAAAACATTTATTTTTTTGGTTGGTTGTTTTGGTCTTCTCTCTAATAAACTATTTAAACAAATGCATCATATCAATACACCTACAGAAGACCCAAATGTAGCATTGAATTTATTAGTATGCAATTGCAAAAATATAATGTTTTTTGTCTTTATTAATGCAATTTTATCGGTATTTGAAATCACATTCTTGTGTGACACTATCACACACTTCTACTCCCTTTTTTGCTAATCCTATCTTCTAACGTAAAAAACCTTCAATTTACAAAATCAATAACTGATTTTTATGGGAATTCGGATAGAACATGGGTCATAAATAGTGTAATAAATTCTTTTGAAATTTTATAATCACATAGAAAGAGTCATTATTTTTTCATACATATAATTTATTTATTAATAATGGAATGGGTAGCAGCTACGTTGGAGATAGCGGGTCATTCTCTAACATTCATTTTTTATTTTTCATTTTTTATTTGTCATAGAGGTATCATATTTTTCATTTCCCAGGTTAGTATTCTTTGCTATATAGAGCTATGATATTCCATTTGTTCCTCTTTAAAAACTATAGAATATCATTGTATATATCTCCATGTCCTACAACGAAATAAACGCATGGATTTTTTTGAGTTACACGAATTTTAAAATGAGTATAATTTGTAAGTTTAGAAAAACACCAGTTGGAATTTAGAAACTCACCTTCCTCATCACCATCACCATCACCATCACCATCACCATTATCCATAGAATTTTCATTTCTATTTGAATTATATTTTTTTTCCAAAATTCAACATCATCCTCGTCCTAATCAAATTTCTCTTCCCAATAGATGATTCTTTGGATTCTTCTACATTTATATCTAAATATGACAACCAAGAGAAATTTGTTATAAACAAATACAGAATATATTCACATAATGAAATAAAGTAATTGTAAATATCAATATACATTACCTTGTTTGGATCATTCAACAATTACTGGAATAATTGGAATAATTTGTTAATTTATAGTCCTTGTTGAAACATCTCCATGATAGAAAAAATGCATATATATGGAATTATTCTTTTTAGATAATGATTAAGTATAGCACCATAATAGAACGATATTGTGATACCCTAAGATGAATTCAAATTGTTCATTATATGATCCCAAAAATACTTGGACCTTTCCTTTCAGGAAACATGCTTTCTTAATTGGAATCCCAAATATTTGAAAGTTGAGAAATCAAGGAGTGGCAAGTTTCAATCACTACAATTATTGGCTCCTTCCTTTTTGGAAAGGAACATAAAATAAATAAGTTGAAAAGACCATAAAAGGAAGTGCATGGTAAACGAGTGGTAGTTGTGGAAAGCCTCTAATGGCCACAATAGATTTGGAGACACCCTCACAAGTATATAACACAGTTGTATGAAAGAGGAGAGGAAGGCGAGATAGGATCGAAGAAAATAAAAAGCACAAAGAACATATTCATGAAAAACTCACAACAAAAGATTATATTTGGGTTTTGGGGTAATTGGGTTTTAGTTCTCTATTTAGTATGATATCGGTATGGGTAATTATGTGGTTGTTGTAAGGCGGCAGAGCCATCACTTGAACATGATGGATTTTATTGTCGTGAATTAAATGCAATGGATGTTATTTATAATAAGAATGAAGGATTTTTGGGCCCTTCAAATTTTTTTGTATATTTCTATTGTCTAATAGATCAACTTTCTATTCTTTATTTACATATTATGGTTAACAGATTGTTATTGTGGTAATTTATTGATGAATGTCATTGAAGAATGGATAGTGAACCATCACATACATATCTTTATAGTTAACACTCCTTATCACACACACGTCTTGGTTGTGCTTCAACTAAGACATTACCTTTTGGGGGATTGAAAATGTGAGAACATTGTACTACAATGGTACCCTTTGTTGGCCCATGCAAAAGAACCCAGTGTCCAATTTGGCGCCAAGAAATGGTTCGATTTACAGGACCTAATTTTAACAGGATGTTGTTAACTATATGGATACGCAGGTGATGACAAGATAGATTCAATTATAGTGGGGAAAGAATATAGACAATTTTGTGACACAAGAAGTTGAACTATGAGGGTGGGAAGCATCAATGCTCATTGCTCAAGAAATATATTCACTATAGAGGATCACCCCGATATCAATATAATTTTTTTTGGAATGATATTCTAGTAGTGCTTACCGAGTGGTTAAGAAGACTTACAGAAGCAATCGGATATCGCTATCGAAAAGTATTAAATTTCTAGTGTACTCAAACAAATTTCATTGAATTCGATCATTTAGATTCTAGATTCACCTCTAACTAGAGCTTTTTATTTCTAGGTTAGTTCGCAGTGATGTCTCTAGACCAAGGCTTACAACATCTATGAATGGATCCAAATACTATTTTACCTTAATTGATGAATACTCAAGGTATTGCTAGATCTACTTCCTTGAGCAAAAGTCTGAGGTGTTTGAAACCTTTAAAATTTTCAAGGCCTTGGTTGAGAACACTCTTGGAAAGAATATCAAACAACTAAGAGCATATAATGGAGAGCACATCAAAAGAGAATTCTAGTAGCTTTGTTACTTAGAAGGTATTCAAATGCAGCACTTAGTCCCATACACACCACAACAAAATGGTGTAGCTGAGACGAAGAACATATCTTTGAAAGAGATGGCTACGTGATTTCCTGAAGTAATAAATATTCCATCATATTTGTGGGTTGAAGCATTAAACTGTGCTTCATACATCGAGAACATAGTGCTTCACAAATCAGTGGTAGCGGTCATTCCATTCGAAGAATTGACGGGACATAAACCCAATGTCTCACATATGAGGGTTTTGTCTCAAAAGCATGGGTTACAATGAATATTTGTTGCATGATCCACATTCAGTTAAATATGAAGTTATAATTTCTCAATCAATTCCATTTTCATATGATGATGTCTCAACTAATATTTCATATTCAGAGTCTAAAGATGATGATCAAGATGATCAAGATCTTGATATTGAGAATGAAGCTCAACCAGATCAGGATCCATATCTAGCACATGCTCCCAACCCAAGGCCTAAATGGGCCCAAAAACTCATTGAAGATGTTCGGAATAGTTATGGGTATCCATTTGAAAGAATAAGAACAAGATCTCAATATTAGGATGAAAACCTTGCACTCTTCCATATAGATGTACTTCTCCCATAAAGGTGCTTCATGATGATGGGGTTTGATCCACAGTGCTACAAAGAGGCTTTCCATGATCCAACATGGAAGGAATCCATGGATAATGCGTATGATTCACTACAAGACAACAAGACCTGGGAGATTGTCTCTTTTCCTCCTCGAAGAAAGCTAGTTCAATGCAAATGGATATATAAGACCAAAATAGAAGCAGATGGATCCACTACCAAGTAAAAGGATTGGTTAGTGGAAAATGGGTACTCACAAGTTCATGGGATGGACTACAATGAGACATTCGCTCATGTTGAAAGAACGGATTCCATAATCCTAGTATTTCCCATTGCAGCTTCAAAAAGGTGGGAGGTGAATCACATGGATGTAAACAGTATCTTCCTCCACGGTGACATCCAAGAGTAGATATACATGAGACAACCTGAGACAAACTAAGTGGTACAATGAATATTCATGTTTGGTTTTGAAACTAAGGAAATATCTGTATGGGCTCTAACAAGACCCAAGGGCATGGTATGCCAAGATGGATTCCTTCCTACTGTCACAGAAATTAGAGAGGTGCAAGTGTGACTGCAATGTCTACATGTTGTTGAAGGGAGGCTTCTTATTGTTGATTTTTATATATGTTGATGAATTTCTCATTACTGGTGGCTCATATGCTAGATTGAGGGATGTCAAGTCAGCTTTGAGAAAGGTAAGGCTCCATGACTGATCTAGTGTTTCTAAGGAAGTTTGATTGGCCTTGAAGTGAACAAAAAATATTAAGGGATCATGATTATACAGTCCATATACATAGTAGATTTCCTCAAAAGATTCCACGTGATTGATTGTGAAAAAACATCCTTCCCCTTCTTATCTAGCATCAAGTTGGAAGAAGGTGGTTCTATACCATTGGTTGATAGTACACTCTACAGATAGCTGATTGGTAGGCTATTGTACCTCACCCATTTAAGGCTAGATTTATATTATGATGTGACTGTTGTTTCCAAGTTCATGAATGAGCCACATAAGGTACATTGGAAAGAAACAAAACGAATCTTGCATTATGTGCAAGGTACAAGAGAGTTTGGGATCCACTAGTAATTTTCAGATGATCATCTAGATCTTATTGGTTTTAATCATTAATAATGGGATAGTGATAGTAGTGACATGAAATCTAAATATGGATTTGTGTTCATGTTAGGATATAGACTAATTTGTTGGTTAATCAAGAAGCAATCATCTCTTTATCTTTCTTTTTTCGACTGAGGTAGAGTATCGGGGGGATTCTAATGCAACTATTTAGGAATTTTTGATAAATGGAATTCTGAAAGAGTTTGGAATTCAAACCTATCCTTCAGTATACCTCTTCTGATATCCAGCGATCTAATACATAAGCAATGAAAAAAACATATTGAACTCCGCATGTGCTACATCCTGGAACTAGTGCATAATAAGGCTATCATTGTGCATTACTTCCTTTCAGGTATTCTGCGGAAATATTCACCAAATATTTCATTGAAAATATGTTTTCATGCCACCATCCTTAATGGTCTTAATTTTATAGTAACACATATGAATATATTTGTATACTTTCCCGGAAAACTCCACGCACAGGAATTAGAACATAAAATAGGTTTTATGCACTTCCAACGATCATAAGTAAATACAACACCAATATTTTACCTCCATGCTCTTGAGAAAGGGCATGAATCTCCACTATCAGTATTCAGTCACTGAAGTTCAAAGGAATTACAACATCGTATCACAACTTCAATCCATGCAGTCACACTTCATGCAATTGGAGAGGGAAATCTCTCTCCACTAGTGATCTGCATTGGTTAAAGCGGTTGCAACAACAATAATATGACCTCAATCTCCAACAAATTTTTAGTTGTGATTATTGAGATATCTTCTTGATTAGTCACAATAATCAATCTTCCATATTGTTTCCAAGCCCGGATCCCCACATGAAATCGCAACTTGTAGCATGTGGATTCTACCCAAGTTTGAACATTAAATGCATGGATTCTCCAACAAACAGGTTATGGGTGAAGATAGAAGTTCAAGACCTTCTCAATGTAGAAGTCGAGAATATATCAATAGGTAGTGGAATGGAATCACAATGTGGCTGTGATAAATACAAGTTTTAGTAGAGTAGAAGCACTCACAAACTAGAAAAATTGAAGCGATGATGCAAAATTAGGGTTAGGTATATATCCTCACTAATTCAAATTTGCAGGCAACAAACAGTAAAAAACGTGCAACATATTGAGGAAATAATCAATAACATATCTCCTAACAGAGCATTTCATACCTTAAACACTCCCATCCCTTACCGCATTTAACACATACATTGAATGCAGGCAGGATGGCAGTGAAAAGCAAAATAATGCATATAATTATGGTGCCCAAGTTGTAGGAGAAATACAAAGGAATACTGATAATGGGAAGGAATTTTGAAAGAGATATGGTAGAGAGGGAATGGAGGTATTCTAGGAAATGCTTACAGGCATGATTTATGGTAGGTATCAGAGGACCGACACACTTATAGGCATGATTTATGGTAGGTATCAACTCTGATACAACTGTAGGAATGAATAACTCTCTGTTCATTTTATTTCATGGAAAGTCCTTTATTTATACATGGCTTATGGTGGTTGATATTTTTTATTTCAACCAGATGTTTCATCTCCTTATGTGACTATTCACATTCACAAATTATTTACAATATTTACATAATCTATGGAATCATAATCTGAGGATTAGGTTTCGAACACATACGAACTAGATCTAGAATATTGAAGAGTCGAATGTATCACAGGTCACTAGTTTTAGTATATTGGAAAATGCTATTGTGGAACACTTTAAGAACCTTTACAAACAAGATGATAGGGCTACTATTGATAAAATTCTAGGCTCTACTTCTCATTTCCACAACTTTGTCAATGAGGAACATAAATTTGAGATTATGGAGGAATTCGGTTTGGATGAACTAAACAAAGTTATTCAATCTATGACAATAGATAAAACATTGGTTCAAGATGATTTTCCAGTGGAGTTTTGCAGGGGTTTCACGGATTTGTTTGAAGAGGACTTGTTAGCGATGGTGTAGGAATCCATAATTAATGGAAGGATCCTTGTCCTTCAATACTACTTTCATAGCGCTCATTCCTATGGTGGAACATGTGACTATATGGGGGGATTTTAAACCCATTTCTCTGTGAAAATGTATTTACAAATTGATAGCTAGAATCATAGCCAAAAAATTAAAAAGAATTTTAGATGAAGGGGTATTTGAAGAACAATTTGCTTTTCTTAAAGGGATATAGATTCATGATGCCATAGGTATCGCAAAGGAGGTGATGCACACAACCAAATCAAAGAACACCCTTGTATCCATTATCAAAGTTGATCTTAAAAAGGAATATAATCATGTAAAATGGTTATACCTAAGGAAAGTCATGTTACAGGTTGGGTTTATCTTTCATTTGCAAACTAGGTGTTCTCTTGTATCTAGTTGGTATCTTTTTGTCTTCAAATCAAATAATCAACTTCTCACTTTTTCCAACCTAGCCTTGGTATTAGACAAGGGTTTCCTTTATTCTCTTCATTTTATAGTGACGATGGAAGGTCTTAGCTGTGTTATCTCACAAGCTCACAGAAATGGTGATCTTAGAGGTTTTAATATTGCAGGTAATATATGTATAACTCACCTTTTTTGCATGGATGATATCCTTCCTTTTACTGTTGAATCAAGATGAGATATATCTAATATTAAATATATTTAGGATATCATTTATGATGCCTCATGTATGATCATTAATAGCATAAAATAGTCCATCTTTGTTATCAATTTACCTCAAATATCACTAGATTTGATCGTATCTTTTTTCAAATTCAATGTTGTGGATCTAAAAGAAGATATAAACTGTCTATATGGATGTTATCCTGAATTCTAATGACTATCAAAGAAGAGATTGTTGGAAATATTTATCACTCGCAGATCCATACTTGAGTCTCAGTCGAATCTGTGAGAGTCAGTATCACTCAAGATCTTGTCGGTCAGTGTGACAAGAGGGAAGAGTAAATGATTTGGAAATGTAAACCAGTCGAATTATTTTCTAAAGCTAATTTGTTAGGTAGATAGTTATTATAGTATTTAATGGTGAGTTAGTCGATTCACGTAGAAGCAATTTTTAGGTTTGCTATAAATAGTAGAAGAAGATTGTAAATCAAGTTAGACAGTAAAGAGAACTCTGGGTGAGAAAAGAGAGAAAGAGAAGTTGAATCTCAAGATTCTGTGTATGTGATTCTATCAAAGAGCCAAAGCTCTGTAAAAGGATGAGTCGGTGAGCTGACAAGTTTGGATCGACAAGTTTGTATTATCTTTTTTATTTCCAGATGATATATATATTAAATAGTTTATGGTTGAATGCATGTTTATTTAGCATCACACTTCTTCCAGATTTACTTGTGTAAATTTCTTTTACAATTACAGTTGAGTGAAAGAACAAGAATCCATAAATTTCTCACTCCGTGAAAGTTCCAGGTTTATGGCAAAGTGGTCGACTCAAGTCTTCCTTAATATTTGGGTATATCTTTTTATAAGTTCTCTTGAATTGTTATTGTTTTGTTTTTTACTTCATCTTACTCACAAGTGAAAATTATTTGAAATTTCTTAAGTCTTTTAGACTAAGAAACATACTCTATAATTTCTGACTAAAACCAAGTGAAGCGATACGGTTGGTTGAGTTAACTGACTAGTGGTCAAAGTGATCAGCCGACTAGTGGTCGAAGAGGTCAAGCTGACAAGTGGTCAAAGTAAAACCAACAAGTGGTCGAAGTAAAACCTGTCGGTAGAACCAACAAGTAAGAACTTTAATAGGTAAATTAGTCACGTCTAAAAGGCCGACCAAATTTGATAAACTTTTCTGGTCGAGAGTTAGACAAGTTTCACTCGACAAAGAAAAAGAAAAAGAGGTCGGCATGAAAATTAAATTTTTAATAACTAAGCAGTAAACTCAAGTTTAGTCTGCTCAGTTTTTGCTAACTAGTATCAGAGCAAGGTTTAGGAAATAAATCTTGTCTTAAAAAGTGGAAAATTAATTTTCTAAGGAAAGTTAATTAAAAAAAATAAAAAATAGCTTCCACTTAAGGTGATAGCAAAGTTCCAATGACAAGAAATCGCTTGTTTCCATTGAGGATAGTTCACGACATAAAAGTGAAGACAAACACAAGATCCACGTTCAAGGAAGAAAGTAAATAAACAATCGAGCCCCTCGACAAGAAACAAAATGGCAGTGCTGATTTGCAAGCTGCATTTCAAACAGAAGTTTAGGATGAATCCTGGTTGTGTCATTTCATATTTGGACATCTAAATTTTGGTGGGTTGAATCTACTACACACACAGAATATGGTGAAAGGATTACCATTGAATGACAGACCAGAGAGGGTTTGTGAAGGATGCATTTTTGGCAAGAAGCATAGAGAGAGTTTTCCAGTCAAAAATTCATATAGAGAACGCACACCACTTGAAATTGTGCACTCTGATATTTGTGGTTGCAAATAATTTCTAAATTTTGTTGATGACTACTCAACAAAAACATGGGTATATTTTTTTAAACATAAATCTGATGCATTTAGTTATTTTCAGTAGTTCAAGGCACTCATGGAGAATCAGAGTAGACATCGCATCGAGATCTTAAGGACTGACAGAGGAGGTGAATATGTTTCAAATGAATTTCTAAATTTTTTCAAGACCCGTGGCATACAAAATCAATTAACTACGTGGTATACAACTCAGAAAAATGGTATTTCCGAAAGAAAGCACAAAACCATCATGGAGATGGCGTGCAGCATGTTGGAAGCCAAGCATTTTCCAAATGAATATTGGGGTGAAACAATCGCAACTGCTGTATACATTATGAACCGGTGTCCAACAAAGAGTGTGAAGAAAAAATTTCCTCAAGAAGCAGGGACACGTATGAGTCATAGTGTTTGTCATTTAAAAAATTTTGGTTGTGTTGCATATGCTCATGTTCCAGAAAAGCTGAGAAAGAAGCTAGACAAGAAGGGATAGAAATGTATTTCTGTCAGTTATTCAGAAGACACAAAAGCATACAAGTTGTATGATCTTGTCACAAGGAAAGTGATAATCAACCGATATGTTCAATTTATCGAGAATGAATCATGGAATGGAACTGTCGACATAAATGTCAAGATTGTGTCGAATGTCGACAATGATGATATGGAAGAGGAAGTGGTTCAAACACCACATGTAAGTCAACCGGTCATAACACCATCGACTCCCATGAAACCACGACATGGTTCAACACAAGGACCATCGACACAAGTGGAAGCTCAAGCTACACCGACAAATACACCAAGAGAACAACAGACTCCATCAAGCATTTCATCAAGGTCGACATCAAAAAAACCTGTGAACAAAAGAAGTCTGCGTGAGATATATGAAGCTAGTACACCAAATTCATTCTCTCTCTTTGCATTATTTTCTCCTATATATGATCCACTAACATTTGAAGAAGCTGTCTAAGAAGAAGTATGGGAACAATCCATGGATGAAGAAATAGAAAGCATTGAAAAGAACCAAACATGGGAACTGGTTGATGTACCAAGAGACAAAGATGTAATAAGTGTCAAATGGATTTACAAGACAAACAAATATGCTTATGGGAATGTGCATAATCACAAAGAAAGAATGGTAGTAAGGGGGTTCACACAGCAACCCAGCATATACTTCAATGAAACGTTTGCACCTATTGCACGCATGGATACAGCCAGAACAGTCTTGGTCATTGCTGCACAAAACAAATGGCATGTTTATCAAATAGATGTCAAGTTGGAATTCTCAAATAGATATATAGAAGAGGAAGTATATGTGGAACAACCACAAGTCTATGAAGTTCCAGGAAAAGAACACAAAGTGTACAGAATGAAAAAGGCACTCTATTGTTTGAAGCAAGCTCCTAGATCTTGGTACAGTCGAATTGATTCCTATCTCACTGAAAATGCATTTCACAGAAGTGAAATTCAACCGACATTGTACACTAAAGTGAATGAGAAAGGTAAGATGCTAATTGTCTGCTTGTATGTATATGATTTAATATTTACTTATGACTTTGGCATAGCAGAATTCAAAGCATTCATGGAAAGTGAATTTGAAATGACTGATCTAGGGCTTATGAATTTTTTTCTAGGCATTAAAGTTCAACAGTCTGAAAGTGGTATTTTCATATCATAGAAAAAGTATGCAAGTGAATTTTTAAAAATATTTAACATTTCTAATTGTAAGACAACCCCAACACCAGTAATAACAGGTTCAAAATTGAGCAAGGATGATGAAGGATCAACTGTAGATACTACGCTATTCAAAAGGCTTGTTGGAAGCCTTATGTATTTGATAGCGACAAGACCAGACATCATGCATGGAGTAAGTCTGATCTCAAGATTCATGGAGTCACCAAAAGGCTCACATTGGAAAGCAGGTAAAAGAATTATGAGGTACGTAAGTGGCACAAAATACCTCGACATTATGTATTCAACCTCAGAAAATTTTAAGCTCATTGGTTACACTGACAGTGACAACAGAGGCAGCATAGATGACAGGAAAATCACATCTGAGTACACATTTCATTTTGGTACAGGTATTGTTTCATGGGCTTAAAAGAAACAACCCATAGTAACTCTATCTTCAACATAAGTAGAGTATGTTGCAGGAACAAGTGCTGCATGTCAAGCTGTGTGGATGAGGAGAGTGTTAAAAGACTCACGGAACCATCAAGAACCGACAACCATCTTCTGTGACAGCAATACAGCCATAGCATTATCAAAGAGTCATGTGTTTCAAAAGAGAACCAAGCACATCGACAAAAGGTTTCATTTCATATGAGAGTTGGTGAACAACAAGGAAATTTGTTTGGAATTTTGCAGCTCTGAAGATCAACTTGCAGACATCTTTACAAAACCATTGGAAAATGATATATCTTTCCAGTATCTGCATAGTTATCTTGGAATGACAAGTTCTGCATAGTGAACTATGTCATAAATAGATCATGTTTAAGCTCTGAAACATTTTGTAAATTTTTCTTTAAAAATATCCATCTGCTTGTAATTAAGGGGGAGTGTTGGAAATATTAATCACCCGCAGCTCCGTTCCCGACTCTCAACAAACTCTGTCAAATTTAGTATCAGTCAAGATATTTTTGTTAAGTATGACAAGAGGGAAGAGTCCATGATTCAGCAATGTAAACCAGTGGAATTAATTTCTGAAGCTAAGTTGTTAGGTAGATAGTTATTACAGTCTTTAATGGTAAGTTAGTCGATTCACGTAGAAGCAATTTTTTAGGTTTCCTATAAATAGTAGAAGAATATTGTAAATCAAATTAGACAGTAGAGAGAACTCTAGGTGAGAAAAGAGAGAAATAGAAGTTGAATCTCAAGATTCTGTGTATGTGATTCTGTCGAAGAGCCGAAGCTTTGTAAAAGGATCAGTCGGTGAGCTGACAAGTTTGGATCGACAAGTTTTTATTATATTTGTTATTTCTGAAAAATATATATGAAATAGTTTATGGTTGAATGCATGTTTATTTAGCCACACACTTATTCCATATTTACTTGTGTAAGTGTCTTTTACAATTACGGTTGAGTGAAAGAACAATAATCCATAAATTTCTCACTTCGTGAAGGTCCTAGGTTTAGGGAAAAGTGGTCGACTCAAGTCTTCCTAAATATTTGGGTATATGTTTTTATAAGTTCTCTTGAATTGTTATTGTTTCCTTTTTTACTTCATCTTACTCACAGGTGAAAAGCATTTTTAATTTCTTAAGTCTTTTAGACTAAGAAACATACTCTGTAAATTCCGACTAAAACCAAGTGAACTGACAAGGTCGGTTGAGTTAACCGACTAGTGGTTGAAGTGATCAGCCAACTGGTGGTCGAAGAGGTCAAGACCACAAGTTGTCAGTTATGAAAAACGACAAGTGGTCGAAGTAAAAATTGTCGGTAGAACCGACAAGTAAAAACTTGTCGAGGTAAATTAGTCGGGTCTAAAAGGCCAACCAAATTTGATAAACGTGTTTAGTCGAGAGTTACACAAGTTTCACCCGACAAAGAAAAAGAAAAAGAGGTCAGCATGTAAATTAAATTTTTAAAAACTGAGCGGTAAACTCAAGTTTAGTTTGCTCGGTTTTGGCTAACGCGGGTGGCTTCCTAGAAAATTTGAAAGAAAACTTCACTTATGGTGCAACAAGAAATTGTTAGGAGGAGGAAGGTTCATTCTTCTTAAACATTTTATTGAAAGTATTCATGTCTACTAGTATTATTTATCCCATAATGTTGTAGGCACTATGGATGAAATTCAAAAAATTTCTTATCAATTCTCGTGGAAGGGGTCCCTGAAGGATAAGCCTTATGCTCGGATCTCTTGGGAAAATTTATCTTTCCCAAAGGATATAAGTGGGTGGGGTTTAAAACACGCAAAATATTTTTCTAATTCTCTGGTTTCAAAATGAATTTGGAGAATTATCAAAGGTGAGGGTATGTGGGAAAAAATGGTTTCTAGGAAGTATATATATCCCTTAACTATTGAATAATAGATTAGGATCCCCGATAAAAATTTGAGAGGTGCTTCATCTATGTGAGGGCTCTCTTATAGGTTTTTTAAGTGATTGGTCTGGGCCTTGTTTATAAAGTTGGTAATGGGTGAAAGGATGAAGCTACGACCCATTTTGAGGTGGGTTCCAATCAACTTATCCTTAATGGAATTCAACACCTCCAATTCTTGAATTTTCCCTACCATATAACCATTTATCTATACTATCTAATCCATGTAGCTCTCCATTTCCAAAATTATATCTTTAATTCATTCTAATGCCTCAGCGTAACTCCTCTATAGCTGGTAGACAATTTTTCCTAACTCTATCATTTCCTCCTAACCTTTTTGTAGTTCTTCCCTTATTTCCTCAATTTCCCTCCACAAATCCTCGTCTCAAGCGATACTCCTCTTCGACGATGTTTATTTTTTCTTAACATTTTTATTTCTTTTTTTTTCCATTACTAATAGTCTCATGCAGCTCCTTCATTGCTCTACCCCTGTTCATTCTCGTACACCACTTGGAGATTTCACCTCCCATATTTGCGACAAACTGTGAAGTATAACAAACTGTGTACGTTTCTTGTTTGCTTTTTTATCTCAATTATTTCAAATAAGTATAACCCAGAAGTACTCCATCACCCCCAGGTCCCCCACAATAATATCATTTCTTAGTTCCAATTCCCCCCTAACTCTTTCTTTAATGAAAATAAGTACAATGGTATTATCACTACTAAATCGTTTAATCTGTGTCCTTTCTTATTCTTCTTTCGATATGCATCCTTATTTAATCATACCTTTTACGTAAAATATGTATAGAATCCCTTTCTTTCTAATGAATCCATGTTAAGAAATTGATTTCAAGATGATCCAAATCTAGTGCTTAATAGGAACCCCACATTGTGGAAATTCTTGTTGTAACTACAAGAATATCATTCATTGGATTTGACCTAACTCTCAATCTATCTGTTGATATCCATTGTCACAACATTAAATACTATAGTATGGGGGTGCTTTTCCAATAAGTTTAAGTTGTAAAAAAATGGTGCCATTTGTGAGAAGACGAGTTGGTATAACATCAATCGATGAAGACAGTAAGCGTGTGTTAGAATAATCAAACCCATAGTATTACCCACTTAGACATTAATTCATTTATTTTTGTCTTATTTGCCTAGTTCATGAGTCCCACCATGTGCAAGTTGCTAATTGCCTATCCATAGATGTCAAACTTGCCATCTTTGACTCATGTAGCACTTGGGAAAGACTTAGGAATCAAATCTGCTTTATTCCTGGCCTCCTAGGCCCCCTTCTACTTTTTCTACTTTATTGACTGCTTTTTCAGTGTTTTAAGGCACATAGGAAAGCAAGACTAGGTGAGGTGAACTTGTTTTATTGCCCTTTCATCCTCCACTCTTTCCTCTATGAAAAAGAATGTCTGAGCTGCCATTCCACTACTCATTAGCTTGCCCATGCGCCCTTGCCAATTCGTGAGCCTCATGACATATTTGGGATCAGCTTTTTACACCTATGGGGGATTTGCCTATTTTGGGTAAGCCTGCTTTATGCTAGTTTCGGATGCCTCCTTATGCATTCGATCTCTTGATGTATTATATATATTTAGAAACCTATGTTATTACAGGGTTGGCTATTGTACATTGAGTTAATATAATTTTGTGTTACAGCTTCATCTTCAGTCTCCATTGTTGACAATTTTGCATGATCAATTGTAATTTGTTGTCAGTGAAATTAATATATTGCTGGTCAGAATTTCTACATAGTATCAGAGCCATTGTAGGTTGTTACTCTCCTTCAAAAATTGTTTTGCAGGTCGACATCAAGACTGGGAGCCTTCTACTGACAGCTGGGACAGATTTTCTAAAGCTATGGATTCACAGAAAACTATATTGACTCCCTTCAACTTTTTTGAATGGAAAGCAGAGATGGAGATATTGTTGAGAGCGAAAGGCCTCTACAGGGTGACTATGGCTACAAAAGCAAAGCCCAATGTTGTTGCAGAGAAGATCAAATGGCACAATCGGAGAGATGAGGCCTATGGCCTCCTATGTCTCAGTATTTCCCGAGACCTCCTTTTCCATCTCAATGGATTAACTTCACCGGATCAAGTATGGGAGAAGCTTTCTGATATTTTTGGAAAGACAGATGAGATGAGGGGACATCAGATCGAAAATGAGCTGATTTCTCTGAGTCCCAGTAGCTTTGAATCCCTGCAGCTATATTTCTCCAAGTTCAAAGCACTAGTTTTGCAGCTGAAGCAGTGTGGTATCGAAAAGAAAGATGATCAGCTCGTATTGGCCATCCTCTCAAAGCTAGGACCTGACTACTCAGTCTTTGTTTCGACATTCTATGCCACAAAACTCATAGCTCGAACCTGGAAGATGCCTAGCCTTGTAGATTTCATGGAATCTCTCACACAAGAACAAGACAAGCTGGTGATGATGGGCACCATCAAACCTTCCAAAGACCAAGATTTGGTTGCTGGAGATTCGAGGGTGGATTCAAAAAGCTAAAAGAAAGCTAAAAATCCACCCGAGCGAAGAAGAGACAAGAAGTAGTCTCCAGAGGATCAACAAGGTCCCAAGAAAAATACCCAGAAGAAGAAAACCAAAGGTGAAATGAACAAGTGCTCATACTGTTCAAAGGGCAATCACACTGAAAGCTCTTGTATGAAAAAGCAGATTGATATGCTGACCAATATCTTGGAGAAGAATGGCATCTCCCTTCCAGAAAGCTCAAAGAAGAGAGAAGGAGGATCAAGTTCCGATGACAGAGAGAGAGAGTTCATGCTCTAGTTGCTGGCACATCAAGCTCACCCAGTTTTATCATAGATTCTGGAGCTTCAAGACACATGGTTTCGACTAAGGAGGCCTTCTCCTCACTGGATATGTCGAAAGGACCATCTATTGTACTAGGAGATGACTCTCTCACTGAAAGTAAAGGAAAAGGAAGGATAGATCTTGATCATGGTAACTTCAACAATGTGATGTATGTCCCTAGTCTCGCCTCCAACCTTCTATCAGTGTACCAGATGACCCACACTGGGTCTCCTAAGAAATTCATATTCTCACCAGATGAAGTTGAGATCACAGAAATCTCGAGTGGAAGAATCATTGCAAAAGGAGTAGCGAATCATGCTCAAAAGGTATACATGTTTTCACACTTCCTGCCTTACTCAAACCCCTCTGCTCTTCTTATCCATGCTAATGAAGCTAGAAAGCTATGGCATGAAAGATTTTGCCATTTAAATTACAAGTATTTGTCTGATCTTAGTGAGAAAGATATGGTCATAGGGTTGCCCAAGATAAAATTTTCCAAAGGAGTTTACCAAGGCTGTATCCTAGGAAAACACCCAGAGCACAAATTTGAGAAAGCCAGCCATGAGAGAGCCTCTGCACCCCTCGAACTGATTCATAGTAATGTTGCTGGCCCATTCCCTCATATGTCCATGAGTCAGGCCAAATATGCATTGACCTTTATTGATGATTTTTCCATGTATTGTTGGGTTCACTTCATGAAACACAAATCCGAAGTTTTTGGCCTATTTAAAGTCTTCAAGGCTTTGGTTGAAAACCAGTGTGGAAGAAAACTCAAGTTCCTCAGATCTGACAATGGTGGTGAGTATGTCAAGACTGAGTTTATTAACTATTGTGCAGATGCAGGTATTCAAATGCAGCATTCTATCCCCTACACACCACAGCAAAATGGTGTTGCAGAGAGGAAGAACAGATCATTGAAGGAGATGGCAACATGGATGATGGAGGCCAAAACTTTGCCACCAAATTACTGGGCCGAAGCTATCAACTGTGCAGCCTATATTTAGAATAGGGTGCCTCACAAACAGTTGGATGGCATGAATCCCTTCGAAGCATGGAGTGGGCACAAGCCAGATGTGACCCATTTCAGGATTTTTGGCTCAAAGGCATGGGCTAGAATCCCGACAGAGAAGAGGAAGGCTTTGTAGCCACAAAGCCAAGAGTGTATTTTTGTGGGATACTCTAAAGATTCAAAAGGGTACAAGTTGATAAATTTGAGCACAAACAAATCCTTCATCGAAAGGTGTGTTCAGTTTGAAGAAGAACCCCTTGCAGATGTGGAAATTGGTGAAGCCTCTTCACCACCTAAACCTCAAGAAGTAAGTAAAGAGTTTGTTGAACATGCTGATTCTGATTCATCTGATGGAGATGAGTTTATTGCAGACCCAAACAGCCCCACAAGGCCTAAATGGGCAGCCAAGACACTACATGCAGCAGGACAGTTAGCTGGGGATCCCAATGACCCAAGGAGGACTAGATCTCAATTTGAGAGTGGTCTGTGCATGAAGGATCTTGAGTTTGCTGAAAAATGATATTTGATGGTGGAGTCTGATCCTAAAAAATATGAAGAATCAGTAGGAGATCCAAGATGGCAAGCTTCCATGAATGAGGAGTTCAACTCGCTACAGAAGAGCAACACATGGGAGCTAGTGGATCTTCCTCCAGGGAGAAAACTAGTACAGTGTAAGTGGGTCTATAAGACCAAATTTGCTGCTGATGGTTCACCACTGAAGTACAAGGCTAGATTGGTAGCTAAAGGCTACTCACAGGTTCATAAT
>LPNX010926259.1:34058-64410 GCA_001517045.1 Pseudotsuga menziesii | reverse complement strand
AGAGCTAGTCCTTTTTCAAACTAGATGAGTCTTCCCAGAGCTAGTCCTTTTTCAAACTAGATGAGGCATCTACACAGAGCTAGTCCTTTTTCAAACTAGATCAGTCTTCCCAGAGCTAGTCCTTTTTCAAACTAGATGAGGCATCACATAGCTGGTCCTTTTTCAAACTAGATGTGGCATCCACATATACTTGACAATGGAAGGAACTAATCCTCTCACCATGTCACTGCTCTTACATCCAACCATGGAAGGAACCAATCCTCTCACCATGTTGGAATGGCACAGCACTTATATTCGACCTGCTCGTCGGAATGGCCAACACTCACATCTGACATGGAAGGACCTTAATCCTTTAGCCATGATAGAATGGTTCAGCCCTTACATCTGATCAAGTGGGAACACATATCTGTCACATCAGAATGGCTACTCAGTCCTACACTGAGTGATCTTGGTAACTAACCAGGTGCCTCCATTCCTAGAATGGAAATTTCCCTTACATCTGTCCTACTCGATAGAATGGCTAGCACTCATATCTGTCATGGAAGGGAGAAACCCTATCACCATGACAGAATGGCTCAGCCCTTATATCTGACCTACTCGTCATAATGGCTATGGATCTCAGCACTCATATCTAACATGGAAGGAACCAATCCTCTCACCATGACAGAATGGCTCAGCCCTTACATCTAACCATGGAAGGAACCAATCCTCTCGTCATGTCAAAATGGCTATGGGTCTTATCACTTTCTCTTGGAGGGAACCTCGATCTGGAGAACACCAAGCTTCTCCCTGAAGTACTCAAACTTCATCCTAGCCAATGGCTTCATTAATACATTTCCTATCTGTTCCTCCGTCGCAACATATTGGAGTTCCACTACTCCTCTCTGCACCATATCCCTGATATAGTGGTACTTGATCTCGATATGCTTCAACTTGTCATGGAACACTGGATTCTCTGACAACTTCACACAACTCTGTTTGTCACAATGTATACAAGTAGCATCCAATTGGAGATCAAATATATCAAACAGTAGCTTCTGTAGCCATACTACCTCACAACTAGCTGAACAAGCTGCGACATACTTTGCTTCAGCTATACTCAGTGCCACACAGGATTGCTTCCTGCTAAACCAAGAGATCACACTTGATCCCATACTGAAGCAACACCCTGAAGTACTCTTCCTGTCGATGGCACTGCCTACCCAATCTGAATCGACATAACCCTCTAGGTTAATCTTTTGAATTGCATCGTACTTGAGCCCATAATCAATTGTACCCCTGCATGCTTTGCAACCGTTAGGTGAACATGTCTCAAATGTCTTCATAGCAAAGAAAATATCTGGTCTTGGGTACATCAAGGACCCAATCATCGATACATCATAGAATCAACCATCTCTGATGAAGCATCACTTAACAGATTCAAGTTCTATGCCATAATTTTGGTCATGCAGTCCATCATCCTGAACCTATTCAGGATCTCTACTGCATACTTCCCTTGTCCACACCTCCATGCCTATAAAATAGTGCATCGACACATAACATGAGCATCACTGGTCTTCTTCCTTCAACCTTGAAGCAAAGGTTTGAATCTGCTTTACTCTCAGTAAATCCTAGAGTCATCGGTGATCTATCCATCCTGTCGTACCATGTCGAACCTCAGGATATTCTGTAGTCACTCTCTCTGAAGCAAAGCATCATACTCTCTCTGTCTTCTGTACTCTATGCACTGAAACATTCTATACCGGAGTGACAAGTAGCTTCCTATGCTACTAATATTCTATGTGACCATCTAGTGTATAGACTTGCATCTTCAACTTTGTAGCAAAGGTTAAGATCTTCATCAATATCATCATGTATGTGTTTTCCATGGGTGTCTTTTGAACTCGTACAATGCCTTCTTTCATTTGCACACATGATTATGCATGTCATGTGACTTCACTTCTAGTAGCTGTAAATGTTTCTTCGTAGTCTATGCCTTCTTTTTGTGAGAAGCCTCGTGCTAGGAATCTTGCTTTGTATCCCACGATGTTTCCATTTACTGCATGATGGAACTACGAACTTCTCTTCAGGTCTTGATAGTGCATCCTAGACATCATTCTTCTTGAGCAGGTCTTCCCTTTCTTCTTGGTGGCTAGAAGGTTCTGCATCAATGATGTCACTACACTCATCATATTATTCTTCATTCTTTTTTTCTTGTAGGCGATTATGTATGCGATCTTTCCTATAAGTCAAATGCATTTTAATGGTTAGAAACATTTCATAAGGAATATTCATACTGGAAAATTCTTATGCATAAATATATGATCATGCAACTACTTTAGCTAATACAACATTCATCCATATCTCACTGAAACTTTCTAGATTCCTTCCATCTCTACCAGGAGAACATTGAGATTTTGCACTAATCCAATATGTCAGCAAAGAGGTTTCATTCTAGATAAGTAGCAATGGAGAGTTGTATAGCACCATGAGCTACTTACCCATCACATGCATATTAGTAGTATACTGTCATTAATGCAAACATTCTATCATGCATGATACATCAACTGAATATAAACAAATGCATAACAAAACAATATTATGAAATGACAATTGAATACTTATCTTTATTTGTTTCATGGGTATACTCCTTCTTGATTCTTTAGCTTCATCGTATTCTTCATTCATGATAGCATCGTTTCTTATCCAAATGATGAGGTGGATAAGAAGTTCTTCAAGAGTTGAGATATTCATATTCCTCATCGCTTGAGGTATCTTCTTTGGAAGGTGAGAGCTTGATCTTTAGTTTCTTCCATCTTCCCTTCTCTTCTTATGAATCGAGCTTCTTCTTCTTCTCGGAGTCTATTGAAAGTAATCACTTCCTTCTGGAACACATTCCTTGAATGAAAGAATTCCACGATCCTGGGAGGCCATTCAAGGTGGCCATCACCACTTTTGCATTCTTCACTTCTTCTTTTACTGCCTCAAGTTGTTCTTTGATTTAAGAGACCCTTATGACTACATTGTCTCTGCATTCTGTATCTTCACATTCTTCAACTAGTTTCTTAAGGTTGTATTCTGATTTCTATTCTTCCCTTCAAATAGCTTGGTTAAGGAATCAAACATCTTTGGTGTCTTTAAGGAAGACACTTGTAGTACAAGTTGATCCAAGACTGAATCAGCCATGATCTTCTTGTCCTTGACCAAGTTCTTCTTGTGTAAGGCTTCTAGCCTCATCTCCCTCTGGAACTGGAACCTCTATACTCATGTAGGTGTCCAATCCATTTTCTTCAGAGAGATCATATACTTCCAAGCTTGGAAATTTACCAAGCTTATCATCAAGCTGGTGTGATAGATCACTTTTAAATGAGAACCTCAAATGAAAATAACAAAGGATTAGATCTTACCAATTTGAGGTGTCTGTCCTGGTTCCGGAGCTGGCTGATCTAGGGTTTGTCATAGAAACCCTAATTTTCAAAACATGGAATATTTCAGATATGATAGGATAGATAGATAGATCTCTTCAAATGGAGCTGTACAATGTACTCCTTTTCTGAAAATAGTGGAGGGAAGCTCCCGGAACAGGAAGGGCCTAGATTTTCAATTTCTTCTGCAGAAATGCCTGTTACTGTTTCTATGATATCTCCGAAATTACTGATCCTCTGTGTCTGAAATTTCTTACTGAGGTAACCTCGCATGTCCCTGATCTAAAAATATAGGTTTCAATAGAATTGGTTTCACCATTTGGGATGTATGATCCTTTTCCCAAGGTGACCTGTTACAGGACTGTTCAGAACATAGAAGTTGTATGGAATGCCACATGTCCCTGGTTCATATTCTAAGTATGATATTCGGACCATCGAAATTAAAGTCCGTGCCCTTTATAGAACATATTCATGAATTCCATTTGGACCTCTGTATCCCAAGATATTGCAATTCTCCCCAGGTGTCCTGTTTAGGGATGAATTCTGGAAGAGGCTGGAACCCTAACTGGGGGGGATCATATCTCCCATAATATAGAGAATATAAGGTTGCGTTTTTCAAAAAGTGTTCATCAAGATTATAGCTTCGGCCCCTGCAATTTTCAGCTTTTGAGACTTCTCCAAACTCGGAATATCCTGAATGTACCAAAACTTATCAGTTTTAGTATTTAGGATTTTTCCTAGCTCAGGGTCAAACTAGGGTTTGAATTTCCTAGAGTTTCACCCAACAAAATTTCTTGATCCAGGTATTTAAACTTCGGTTTTGATGATGATAAAAATCCTATGCTGATCTCACTCAAAAATTCCTCTTTTGTAGAAAGCCCTAATTACCACATCGAAAACTGAAATTGCTCGGAATCGAATTCCGCTTCGACAGAAAGATGTACCCTTCAATGGAGAGTCATCCTAGCATACTTTTGTTGATAGATTGTGGAGAGAGATCCAAAAAGTGAGAATCCCTAGCTTCTGTAGCTGCACAATGTCTTCTTCTCAAGTTAGCTCTGATACCATGTTAGATTTTCATCATATAATCTAGTATTATGATCTTAGGATCTTTTCACTGAGAGAATA
The DNA here is from genome assembly GCA_001517045.1 of Pseudotsuga menziesii. Lineage (NCBI taxonomy): Eukaryota > Viridiplantae > Streptophyta > Pinopsida > Pinales > Pinaceae > Pseudotsuga > Pseudotsuga menziesii. The sequence continues at coordinate 59,878 of LPNX010926259.1, read as the reverse complement.
ACAAGCACAGCAATAAAACATAAGCACATCACAAGAGACAAGAGACACAAAGAGATTTTCCTTAGGGAAACCATAAAGGATAAAACCTTGCAACTTCCTTAGAGATAGAATCAGCACCAAAACAATAAGAGATCTCCCAACAGCAGTAATCTTCTTCTTCTGTCTGGTCCCAGTATATTTTTTTCCTCACTAATGCGCCACACTTGAGTGAGTGAATGATGTGTGTGATAAATAGAGAGACTCACTCTCTATTTATATTCTTTTGTTCACTTGAAGTGAACTCAATCATTTCGGCCTAACTTAACAATTACTTACTAGAGCCGACATCTCTATGAGTTTCTAATAACCCTAGTGCCCCAAAACTATGGGGACTTTAACAATGACTTGACATGACTTATTTACATTATTGATCCTCCCGATCGAAACATCAAGGTATGACAATATGACTCAAATACATAATAGATACATCCTGGAATAAACATCAGGTTACAATACATAAGATACATAGATGAATACATTCCGAAGTTACAAATACATCAACAAAGATCCCCCATTCATAGAGAATTTGTCTTTTTGTTATCTCTGCTGCAAAATATTCTTTGGTCCAACGATTTAAAGTTAGTGTTTCTTTTATGTGGGCTTCAATCGTCATCCAAATTTCCTCAACATGTCTTTGTTTATTTTAAAATATTCTTTTATTCTGTGTTTTACATATTTCCCACATTGTGAAGCTCGGGAACAACTCCCAAACTCTGTTCAAGATTTTATTTTTGAAGGCATTTTTTGGCCATTATGCTATTGTTAGATCAGGACAACCTTTGTGTCTATGATTATTTTTTAAAATCCATTCACCTTTTTCCCAAATGGCTTCCGCTATCATGCATTCATCCAGAAGGTGGTTGATAGTTTCGTTATTAGTTTCACAAAGGAAACATCTTGACGAACCCATAAACCCACAGGCATGAATATTATCCCATGTGAGAATGTGTATTCTTAGAAGAAGCCAGCAGATATCTGCCACTTTGGGACACCATCTCCCACACAAGATTTTCCTCCATTTACTCTCCTTCTCCATTATGTGAGTTTTAGTCAGCAACCTGATTGCCTCTTTAATGTTGAAGTTCCCCAGATTGGTATACCCCCATCTGATCTTGTCCGATCTTCCATTCCTTGTTAACGCAAAAAAGATCTCAACTAGAGCTACATGGCCTAAACCACATACAAATATCTTTTTCCTACATTTTTCCCCTCATTTTTGACCTCCACAACTATGTTTTAACCTTAATCTCTCTCAAAAAGCTCAAAACTAACGAAAACGGCCTAAAAAGGTCACAAAAGAGCTAAAAATATCACCAAGGGTTTTAAAATCCCAATTGAACTAAAAACATAAAAAGGGGATTAAAACCCTAATTAGGGTCCAAAACCCTAAAAGAGAGAAAAGGAGAAGAAGAAACTATAAAATATTGTGGAGGTCTCCATCACAATATTCACTTATTCCTTCTGTCATTATTATAATTCTGCGAGTACATTGAGAAGCCATCATTATCAAAATACTCACCTCATTTTCCAATCATTCCATTGCCCCACCTCCTCCCATCATATATGTTGAGGCACCCTCCATACTAACAAGCCTATGGAGAGGCGGTATCCTTCGATGTTAGGGCTCAGTGGCCCACTTTCAAGGAAAACAGAAGGTATACCAGTCTCATTTTTGTTTATTTAGCTTAGTATTTTTTTCTTATTGTTTATTGTGTTACTAATATTTTATTTACAGCTAGATCTTTTCCATTGAACTCTACCCTTCTGTCCCATAGACAGAAGGGAGGTGCTTTTGCACGTAGCTAGGGTGAAAACCTAGCTATAGTTTTGGCAACCATACTAGTTGATCCCAATGGATCCCTTGTTTTTTAGGTATTTTTGGCATTTTTCTCCACATTTGTCCTTGTTCAAACCCCCATGAAGATGATCCAAGTTTGTACGGCACCAGTGCATGTCCTTCTCAGCCACTGTCGACTCATTTTTTAATTTTCTCTAGTCCTTGCCCCAGTCGCTACTTTCGAGATGAAAACCATGACCCATTCGCTCCTTTTGGGCTGAAACCCATGACCCAGTCATGACTTTAGCCGTGAAAGGCGTGAGTCACCTCCCAGGGAATACTCGCGACTATTTTTTGTAGTTAGAAGCGACATGTCTATTTCTCAACCATTTTACATCTGTTTTTCCTATATAAACGACCCATTCACCACTGGTTGACTCTAACATGCAATCTATCTGTTTCTAAGTTAGTTTCTGCAATTTTTAATTCTCTATTTCATTATAAAATGCTAGAAATTAACATTCATATTTATCCCCTGCTACTCTACTCAATCATCATCCTTTGGGGTCTTCTGAGATAATACAGGGGGTTGAGTAAGCTTAGTAATAGGAATCCATTTTTGTTATTGTTATTTTCTATTACAAAAAATTTACCTTGGAAGCTACGGGGAGTGGAAACCGTTGGGGGTTTCACGGTGTTCGCGTCCTCCTTGTTAAGCACCAGGAATTTGGGGTGTGACCTATGCATCTACAGGTGGAATTGTTTCCACTTTGATGAGAGCACAACAATCCCTCCTAGATTTAAAGGATACAAAAGTGGGGTAATCACACTACTGGTTCACAAAAAATTATAGTCATTCACCCATTATTGCACTTGGTCTTGCACTTTGTTTTGATCTATCTTTAGCTTTCAACCCTTCTTTGGTACAAGCTCTTTGCTTGTTTCTTACAGGGAAAATAATGTTATTTTCTTATTGCATAATTGAAAGTAAAAGTAACAAATTCATACACAAGTGCCCATACTCATTCCAAATAATCAAACAAAACTCAGTTCAGTGACCTTGAGCGAAACTATAAAAGTAACCAACTTAATAATATTTTGGTTTGGGACATAAGTCTCAACCACAACAACTGTGGGAAGTGCTTGGGATTTTCCCTAAAACTCATTTTGAGGAGTACCACATGAACCCCAAAGTAGCTGGCCAATGAGAAGAATTGCTATGTGAAACAGAAAACAACCCCTTTCGATTGACTAGATACACCCTTGTGAGGAAAAAACCAATGCACTGTCTTTTGGAAGTCTTGTTGGCCGAGTGACTTCTTGTGGACCAATATGAAGACGATTCAAACCGAGGCAAAAAAAAATATTACCAGTTACTACCACAAGCCACCATTGATCCACTATGTTCTTTTTGACGACTTAGGGGACACTCCCCTCAGTTTGGGCCTTTAGAATGTCACCGTCGATGCCCTCCTCGATAATATTCCTCGCCTTTAGAAGGCCACACGACCTCTTGTTCCATCTCAAATTCCCATCAATCCGAGCTAAACCCGCTCATTGCACCATCTAGCCCCATGTCTCGCACAAATCCCAATCCCTTCTTTGGATGGGGGAGTGGTAGTTGACCCATGGCCCTGCCACACATCATTACTAATATCCCCACTAGTGTTCCTAGCACCACTGTGCTTTTTGTTGTTGGTACACTACCCATTAATGGTGGCCCCACTCTATATCCCATGATTCCAACTCTACTAGTGTACATACACGGGGGCAGTGGCCCTTCTACAATCATACCAAATATCCCCATTACAGGAATTCAACATCAGGTGCCCCCACCCATGTAGGGACATCCTACTTCTACCAACTCCGGCACCATTATAGGTCCCGCTCAAGCCAATCTCGAGTCCAACCTACCATTCATTGCTCGTTTTAACTTATCATATTTTGATCAGTTAACAAATGACCCAATCAGTCATCAACCCCATTGGCCTTCCATGACAACCAATCTTCCTTCGGACATTCCCAAGTTTGAGGGAAAGGCGGGCGAGTGCCCCCAAAACCACATTATTTCATTTCATCTATGGTGCTCATAAAACAACATTGGAGATTACTCGATCAGACTGAGATTATTCCAACACACACTCAAAGGTGCTATAGCAAAATTATTTATCGAACTACCTCAAGAATCTTACCTTGATTTCAATTCGATGGCCTTCATGTTCCTCCAGTACTTCCAACTCCATGTCTGATACGACGAAGGCATGGAGATATTTTTATCTTGCCATTAGAATATCGCTACGCACATCACCAAACACATCCATGACTGGAGGCAACAATGTAGCTTATGCAAAATACAGCTTGATGACAGGATCTTCCTCGATTGGTTCTTGAAGACCTTGCTACCACCCATAGCCAAGGACATCTCCTCTGAATGTCCCTAATCTAAAGAAGAGGCCATCTTAAAGGCCCAATACACTTAATATGGATACATATACATATACACCATATGGATACATCTACACTCAATATGGATACATATACACCATCATACCAGACGGTCCCCATGGCGACACCTCTCTCCGCGATGCACCAGGGTAATCCCATGATATGGATGGTGTCATCGGATATGTTTCCCAACACCCACATTACTATATGGCACCCCCTATGATGCAACCTCACCCAAGAAAAACCCCTAGTGTTGCACAACCAAACCAGATACCTGATTACTCAAGGATGATGGCTCAGTCTAGAGCCACATCCTCTTATGCACAACCCAGTCCAAATCAGCATGCTCGTGCACTGACTTGGCTAGAACAATTTTGTTCAGGCCCAATGACCATATTTGTATCCCATATAGCTCCTTTGGCCTACTATGTGCCACCTATGCAAGCTGCTCCGGCCCCTGCTCCATCTCCTCCGACATCCACGGGACAATTTTTTGCTTAGTAGAATATTTCCAACCAACCTACCCCCAAAAACCAACAAGGGAAGGGTAATAAAAATTGAGCAAGGAATCGAGGTAACAACCAACCGTAAGGAGGTGGCCAACAACCTAATCCTTTTAACAACAACAATGCTAACTCACTGACACAAAACCCCCAACAACCTAATCGATAGGGATGAAACACTCCATTATGGACTAATCATCCATGTAAATTATGCAACGTCTATGGTCACTACACTCATGAATTCCCTCATACGGACCAAATCAAATAGTTTCTCTAGAAAAAATCTCAATGGGACACTAATGCGGCAACATAGGATCAGCCTAACTCAGCACCACCAGGCCTTCTACCTATGGTGCACCAAAACTCGTTACCACTCCAAGGAATAGTTGCAGCTGCACCCTTTACCCCATCTGCTCCTGCAACACCTGCCACGACTCCACCTACAGAAACTGGTATCCATCACCTAATGAAACTGTCAACCGAAGAGGTGAACCTCCAAACTAGGCGCAACCAATATGAGTCCACCACGGAGACCGTCGACCCATCAACAACATCAACTTCTAACACTCCCAGTATGCCCCTCCACCTACCTACATCCCCCATGGATAGGGAAGTTAGAGGTACATGGTTCCCTATACGATGTATCGCCAACAACATGAATGCTCGAGATTCCTTAAATTATAGCATCGTTTATGACTTAGACCAATCACCTGTGACCATGTTTGCTCTATAAGTGCTCAAAATGTGCTCGATGCAGCGAAAAGAGTTTTTATCTGCACTAGGTGTCATGGATCTCGCTGAGTCCAGATTAATCACGTTTGATCTGGATCACAACGAACCAAGAATGACATCCACCATCCCCTTCCATTTTCCAGTGTCAATTTAGAATTTGGTTGTTCATCGATGCATTATTGATGAAAGGGCATCCACCTGTGTGATTTCAACTTTTATTTGGTAAAAAATCAGTTCTCCCACCCTCGAATCGTCCACTACTGCCCTTCCGGCATATGATGGTCGCTCTACAAAGGTGGCAGGAATTCTCCTGAATGTTCCTATTTCCTTAGCCGATAAAATGCTTTTGATCGACACAGAATTTTTTAATGCCCAACTTGATTACAACCTCCTTCTCGAACATATTCACATGTACACCATGAGAGCTGTGGCATCCACTATCTTGCTCCTTATGATATTTCCCCATTATGCGAAGATTGTGACAGTTAACCAATTGAATTAATATGATCCACAAGGGTTGGCCACACCGGACCATGTCATCCCAACCATCGATACTGCCATCAACATTGTAGCCATCACTTCCTTATTTGCAGTAGGGCTTGGGATTGTTTGCTAACACACCTGTGATGACTACTTTCCCATCTTTACCTCCTTCACCAGAGCCGACTGACACAACGAATTTGTGTGTCCTCTCATCTAGTACCATTCCTCCAACACCATAACAGTAGTATCAACCATAAACTCAATCACCTAGGAATGATTTGGGTTCACTACCCATCTATATGATTCCCTTCCTATTCCCACCATCCGACATCGTGAGCAAGCTTGCAATCGCTACTCTAAATTCAGCAAACTTTACGTTGGGAATTCTAGTGTGGTACCTTGAACCATCTCCCCCCCCCCCCCTCCGGTGCCTCAACTCATGCTAAATCCCATCCAACCTATTGCGATGGAGTCATGCCCTCCCCCCATCCCTTCAAGCATGCCATCCATTCCCAAGCCTGCCCCTTCTCTCCCAAATAAGACAGGGAGCAAGTCCACCAAACGACAGGTGAACCGCGGCCAACTCCACCTTGTGCTTTGTGCGATGTCCATGGTCATGCAACTCAAAACTTCCTAGATATACCTATCCTGCGTACACACATAGATGCTATGGATACAACTGATAACACTTCAATGATCATTATCTCAAATCCTCCCGGTGTCAAGAACAAGTCTTTGAGGACAAACCATGCATGCACCATTTGTAGCTTGTATGGACACTATTCTTACCATTTCCCAGACTTGGTCGAGTATCGGGTCATACTTTGTGATCTGGAGAATCAATCTTGTGAGTTTGAGACAAATTTCATCAAGGAAATTCACCCTCTTGTTTCTCCCATGGACAAAACCAACACCATCTACATGATCTCTATTTCTAGTACTACTTTTGTCTCCTTTGTCGTGGCAGATCCACCTAATATATCCGACACCACTTTTGGGATGACAGAGAGATATCTAAAAACACCACCGATTTTACCCCATATCAATTATCCCAAGGCGTGGAGTCCTTTCTTCCCATTGAAGGCCAAATTCCTCCCCCGCATACTTTGCGTCAAGTGCAGAGTCTCTAAGGCAAGGCCAATTTCCTTCGCCGAAGGTCCTATGCTTGAGTCGCTCACCATGAACCACTTAAGGCATAGTATTTATTTTTTGTTTTACATCATTTTTACCATGAGATGATGACCCCCTCTAGTAGTTTATCCACTTCTAGTTGCAGTGAGTCCATTGTAGAACTTTGTCACATCATTTGGACGTGAGCATGTCACATGCCACAATTTTGCAAAAACAATTTTATATTATTTGAGGAACATTATGTTAAATTTTATGCTAAGTTGTAATTGATTACCAGTAGGGTCAAGAATATTTAATGTAAATTTAGAATATTTTATTTATAAATAAATAAATGAGGAGACAACAACTTAGGAGAGCTATTAAAAGAGTGTTTACTGGTCAAATTGGTGGAGGAGACTGGGTGGAGAGAAAACTGACATGTGGTAGCATCCTCAAACCACTTCCAACTATTGCAGGTGGCAACCTCCCTATATTTGTGGTCATGATTCCCCAAGAAAGTGGAATCAGAGTAGGTAGCTCAATTAATGAAAACTGACCTAGAAGACCTAGGCATCTTTATAAAAAATCCCATTGAAGAGAGCTAAGGCTGATCATTCTAGAGAAGTGATCATTCAGGGTGAATGAATTTACTTCAGAGAAATTCAATGGAGGGGAAATTGGAAATTGTTTGAGGGGATAACTGCTAATTGATCTAGTTGCATCTTTTAAGTTGAAGATCATCATGCTGAGAACAGATTGTTTTACTGAGGTATTGAACTAGTCAAGTGACAGAGGGTTCTATAGTTGCATTCTCTACCCAGTTCTTAGCTAAGAAGACCAGGAACATGCTTGGGGGTCCTGAGGAAGCCTTGTTTGAGTGCTCTCTAGGAGATTGGTATGGAGGAACGGCCTCCTAAATTTGTTGTCGTCTTGTCCTCGACAGGTTCTATGTTATTTTATTTTACTGTCTTAGTTAAATCAATCTTAGTTTATCTGTTATATGAATGTTAAAAGTTCAGAGTTGTGAAATGTTAGATTTAGTATTCTTATTAGATTGTTTATAGAAATGAAAATGGTTTAGGAAATAATGAAATAGAAAGAAGTTTAAATTTCTAAGCTGTGTTTTTCCACACCTGGAAACTAGTTCGTACTCTGGCACAGTTAGAATGCTTTAAGTAAGGGAAAGAATTCTTAAGAGAATGAAAATAGTAGATAGGATTTTGTATCTGTAGATAGCAGAGTAAATTTTATTTCAATGTTTCAAATATAATGAAAAAAGCACTGTTGTGGTTTGTTTGAGTTTACATTTTTACTTAGTGTAACTAAATGGAAATTAAGGAAAAGAAATAGTTAATTACACTAGTGTTACAATAATAGTATACCGATACGAATAAAAGTTTATATGAGATAATAACTAAATATATAAACAAGTTATTAACCAAACAGTTTTCTTGTTTTAAATTATTAACTTAATCTTAACTATTACTTAATAAAAACCAGCTTAGGGTTTCGTTAATAAGCCCTTTACTTATGAAAAATTAAACAAAGTTCTAGAGTTAACTTGCTATTTTCTACATAGCTCCAAATAATTATAAATTACGAGAGTAGTAAATAAAATAAATGTAAATATAAATAATAAACGAAATAAACTCAGAATTATTTATATAGGTGCATTTTATTTTTAAAACAACAGGTTTATAACCTGTTAAAGAAAAACATGAGGGTCAAAACCCCTTCAACTAATTATCCAAATACAAATTAACCTATAAGTATAGCCAATTACATTATTAACTATGTAACAAACTGAACAAGAAGGATATAATCCATGCATTAGACTCACCATAGTCTTTTCTGAAAGTAAAGATATTTTATATATCTTTTTAAAACAGTAAAATAACACATTATTTACAAGTTAACAAAACCACTGTAAAACTAGATAGAGCTCAAAGTTTAACAAAGTCTTTCTTTTTAAAAAACCAACTGTATTACATTTTTGAGCCGCAAGGCTAAATCCATAACCAAAACTACATTCATATCACGGCTCAAGGGTCGGTAATACCCAACGTAAACAGCAAGGGTTTTAAGTAAAATATGAGTAACAACATACTAAAATATATAACCACAAAGAAACCGAAAACAGGATTTCAAGCTTTGTGTTTTTCTTTCCGTCAACACTCATCGCAAGTAGGGAAAAACCCACATCGAATCAGGGCTTACTGGTTGGGGCCACGAGTCCACTGAAACCGACAGTTGTATTTATTTTCCCCTATAGGTTGAGTCATCACAGGTTCCTGTAAGAAGCACAAGTACGAGCTTAGAATAAGGCTCACCTCACAAAGTAAACCCTAGCTTAATCAATACCTTAACAAAAGAGATTTCTTGACAAGAATGAAGATAATTACCTACGAGTAAGAAGAGAAGTCGAGCAGTGAAGAAGCTGGCACCGGCTTAAGCAAAATACACAGAGGAGTAATCAACCCTACACTGACCCTGGAGTGGAGATAGTAACAACAAACTTAAACTCCAGCAAGCTGTGATGAGCTACAAAAAAGACAGAAACCATGTACAGGCTGCGAGCCAAACTTGTAAGTGAAGAAACCACTCGCATAGTAAAGCTTACAACCAGAAATATTCGATACTTTAACTAAGTTTTGAGACCACATAGTAACAAACACAAGCTACGAAGTAAGCAAAGTAGAGGAACAGCCTCTCATGGCCGCCAAGAAAACTACACAGAGCAGCCCATAGGTTGACAAAACCCTCGAAGTCAAATGACAGGTGAATATGGTTTCCTGCCTTATTAATTCACCAATGCATAGACGAGAGAAGACCACGTTCCCTTCCAAATAATTTACCATGTGAGGGTCATGTCTATAGTCAATATGTGTTTTCAATTATCAACATATCAATGCCATGATCAATAACAAACTATGCAATCAACTATAGAATGTATATATATTCATTATTGAAACATAAAAATTGTATCATTGCAATCGATGGTATGGAAGTTTATTATAATTCTTAATAACGAATCCATGTCATTGACCATTGAGTAAAGGTATAAAAACCTTGCCAATAAAACAATCACGAAGTCGACCTTAGTATAAACTATTATAAATAATGATTTCCATGATTACCTTGAAAATGACAGTTTGATGGTTCTTATCATTGTTTACAAAGTCAATATATGAATGTTGGTGCTTGCTTGGTCTAGCATAGCATAGTAATTTTATTTATAATGTTTAAATTGATGTCGACCTTAGATTAGAAGTTTTAGGTAGTAAAATCTATAATAGTAACTAATATAAATTACAAGTTATTATAGTGAGGAAACATTATAATAGTAATCTTATTAATGTGTAAACCATGCACAGGATTTATAAACTACAAAAATAACACTGATAGTGTATTTGCCTTTGAATTGACTTTATAGAAGTAAAGTTAGGTAGCATTCCACCTTAAGATAACGTATCTAGTTACGAAGAACCAAACTTACATTATATCATTGAAATTACCAGGTAGTAAGGATACCTATGGATATAAGTAACAATTATATTTGGTATATTATAGAAATAATGTGGTATTGTATACTGATACAATAAAACTTGCAGCAAAGCAATAATTTAAGTACTGAAGTTTATAACTTGAAGTTTAGCATTTTTACATACAAACAACAGGTTAATAATTTTCATGGCTAGTAAGGAAGAGACAAAATAGAGATATGTAATCTTTTGGAAATCCTTATCTTTGAGATTTATAGGACTACATTCATGAATTAAAGACAATACATTTGAGTATATCTTTTAGCAGTTTGAGCATGTTACAATAAACGTAATTTTATGTCAAAGAATTGGAGCTCTAAGCTCACAGTAAGGATAATTTTGTTTAACTAAGTATGTCAAGGATAACAATCTTTATGGATAAACATTGAATATTGTCTTAGAGACAAAAACTATGGAAGAAAATTACTTTACCTCATCAGAGCTTTGCTTATAAATAATCAGTGGTTTTACTAGCTTTTTAACATGCAATAGAAATACTTCTTGCTACCTTACAAATTAAAATCCTACTTGATCATTCGTTACCTGTTGAACCTGTAAGAACCAGTAGTTCATCTACGTTAGCATAATGCTAAGTAAGCCCCGAGTTTCAAAGATAGATTTTCACCTACTTGCCAAGAAGTGAAAGTATTAGTAACGCTAAAATCAATCTAGATGCAAGTCATTCTTATATACCTTATGAAAATGAAAGTTGTATTAGTTATTGTATTTTTGAAACTAATTAATACTAATTGTTAAACTGTTTCATTTTTCGCTAACCACTAGAAGTTAGTGAACTGTGTATTCAGACATTTTATGTTATCTTAAAAATTTTAATTTTTTATGAAATTTTTGGGTTATGACATGTGGTATCAGAGCACAAGGTTCAAACACTAGGCCCTGATGAAGCTCAACTTGCTTATATGAAACAGTGAATTTAAATCATTTTGCTGATGATGTTTTCTTTTAATGTTCTCAATAGAGAAATTTGTTTATGATTTTAACAACAGGTATGGAAAGACTGGAGGAATATGCAGAAGAGGAATCTCTCTTTACTGAACAAGAAAATTTACAAAGGTAACCGATACAAGAAGACATAACCACTAATTCCTCAGAACTTTTACAAACAGTAAAAGAATTAACATCTGAAATGGAATCTGTTAAAAAATAAAATGAGAGGATTCTGAGAGCTCAGGAGGAGCTAAATCAGATCCTAATAGAAAGATTTCAAACTGAGGGTAGGGGTAAAAGAGATGATTCAGAAGATATAAGTTACCATCATAAGTATAAGAAGACTAAACAGACTAAAAATGAAAGCAGCTCATCTTCCGAAGTATTTGGTGATCAACATAATTTTCATTCTACTAGTGATAGTAGTGAGGATAACCACTATACTAGAAAGAGAAAATATAAACCTTATGAAGAAATTTCTGGAGAGTTTAAAAAGATTAAGCCGCCAACATTTAATGGATAAACTGAAAAGGGAAAGAAATCGAAATGGATATCTATTCTAACCAATTAAAGGCTAGAATGGATATCTATAATCTTTCAGGGAAATCTTGTATATGGTGGCAAGATTTAAAGAGAGTGAAAGGAACAAGAGAGAAGAACATAAATTGGAGTACCTTCAAGAAGTACTTTAAAAATAAATTTGTATTTGAACAGTACTATGAAGAAAGGGATAAAGAATTCTATGAGCTAAAACTAGGTACAATGACTATGAAAGATTTGAACAGTAAGTTTTTAAGTCTGGTTAGGTATGTGCCATACCTTGTGGATGAAAAACTGAAGGTACAACAGTTTCTCAATTGTTTACCTTATCACATAAAGGATGGGATTGAGTATGAAAATCCAAAACTCTGGAAGAATCTATGAGGAAAGCCAACTTCTGTTATGAACAGAATCGAAAAAATGAGAGTATGGCCAAGTGGAAGGCCAAAAAGAATAATAATTAAGATCAAAACAAGAAAGAGTTTGTGCCCAATCGGAATTCTAAAAATAATAAGGCCATAAATTTTTCTAATAAGAATTTCTAGGGGAATAAGAATAATTCACAGAACAATCAGAACAATCAAAAGAGTAAAGAGTCTGCTAATAAGATCACAGTAATTACACAAAGAACTTTGAACGAAAAGAACCCATAAAGTGTTTGGAGTGCAATGGCCCACATTATGCCTTAGTATGTCCTAATCGAAAAAAGACTATTAGTAATATCCATACAATATAGGAGGATATGACTGTTGGAGATTTAGCGAGGACTATGCCTAGGATCAATGCAGCCCTGGAGAATGGGCAAGCATACTATCAAACTTCCATGGTGGAAGTAGAAGGTAAGATAAACCAAACACCCAAAGCTATTTTAATTGACCCAGGAGCTAGTTTAAGTTATATTTCACCTAATTTAGTAGAAAAATGTAAATTTCCAGTTGAAAAGTTTGTAAGTTCTTTGTTGGTTCAGTTAGCTACTGGTGCAAAGAGGAAGGTAACTAGTTTTGTAAAGAATTGTGCAGTAGTTATGGATCAATTTAAAACTTTTGTAAAGCTTAATGTACTACCTCTGGGTTCATATGACATACTAATCGGTGTGGATTAGTTAGAGAAGCATAGGGTGATCTTAAATTGCTATGAAAAAACCTTTACTTGTATAAATAATGATGGAAAACCAGTAAGCGTAAAGGGAATCCCTAGAAAAACAACCATAAGGCAGATTTCTGCTTTGCAGCTTAAGATAGATTTTAGGAAAGGTTGTAAGGCTGATGCAGTAACAGTAACTAATGAGGAAACTCTAAATAACATAGATAAATTAAAATTGGAGGATATACTAGTTTTAAAAGAGTATGCGGATGTATTTTCAGAAGAAATTCCGGGACTACCTTCAAAAAGGGAACTAGATTTTACCATTGAGCTGGTACCTCGTGCAGTACCCAGTTCAAAGGCCCCTTATCGGATGAACATACTTGAACTTAATGAACTTAAGTCACAATTAAAAGAACTTATTGATAAGAAATATATTTGACCCAGTGTCTCTCCCTAGGGGGCACCTGTCATCTTCGTTAAGAAAAAGGACAGAACTCTACGACTTTGCATAGATTACCATTAGTTGAATAAGATGACTATTAAAAATAGATACCCGTTACCTCGCATAAGTGATCTGTTTGATCAACTACGTGGAGCCACTGTGTTTTTGAAAATTGATTTACGGTTTGGATATCACCAAGTTAGAATTAAAGATGGAGACATCTTTAAAACAACTTTTAGGACTCAATATGGCCATTATGAGTTTATCGTCATGCCATTTGGGCTTACTAATGTGAAGCGAACTAAAACTCTAAAACCCACATGAATTCCAGAAATTAACCACAGTAAAATTGAATATTGATTGATTATTTAATTACAATGATGAGAAAACCTTTTATAGGTAAAAAATACACCATTTCACTGAAAGGGTGTGATCCTATGTTTTAATTAATACTACATTAATATTAAAATAATTTCTCATAATATTAGATACATAACATTGCCGGCGTCTTTTAGAATGCTTTGTCCTCAAAGAAAGGGTAATGATGGGTATTGTTGATGAAATTGTTCTGTCTCCCATGATGCGTCTTCATCTGGAAAATTCTCCCACTTAATGAGATATTCCTTGAGTGTTCTAGAATGAAGTTTTCTTTCTCGGATTGCAATGATTGCCTTAGGTTCCCAAATTACCCTTCCTTCTTCATCTAACATAGGAAGTATTGTTTGTACTATTTGATGTTTACCCAACATTTTTTTGAGACATGATACATGGAAGACGTTGTGGATACGACCTTTATCAGGTAACTGTAATTTATATGCCACTCGACCGATCTTCTGGATAATCTGGTATGGTCCATAGAACTTTGGGGCCAACTTGTGTTTCCTTCCACTTTTAAGGGATACTTGTTTATAGGGTTGGAGTCTTACGAATACCCAATCTCCTACTTCAAATTCTCTTTTGGTTCTACGTTAATCTGCTTGTTGCCTCATGCGATTATGTGCCATGATTAAGTTATCCTTTAGTAATTCAATTGTTTTTTGGGATTTCTCTAGTTGGTTCCTTACTTCTGGAACATTACTATCATTCAGAACTAACTCCTTCCAATTTGGAGGTTCATACCCATATAATGCTTGGAAAGGGGTCATTTTTGTGGAGGTGTTGTATGTTGAATTGTACCACCATTCTGCTAAGTGTAACCATTGAGACCAATGGTTTTTTTTATCTGTTATGAAACAACGTAGATATGCTTCTAAGCATTTATTTACAACTTCAATATGACCATCTATTTGGGGGTGGTAAGCTGAGCTCATATTGAGTGATGTACCCATTTGTTTAAAGAATTCCCTCCAAAATTTCCCATTAAATTTTGCATCTTTGTCGCTGACGATGACTTTTGGGAAGCCATGCAATTTGTAGACATTTTTGCAAAATACTTCTACAATTTGCTTTGCCATGTCTGTTTTTTCAATTGCCATGAAGTGAGAAAATTTGGTTAATCGATCGACCACTACAAGGATCTTGTCCTTTCCTTCTGACGGAGGTAACCCATCAATGAAATCCATTGATATCTCTTCCCATTTCTGGTTTGGAATGTGTAGGGGTTGGAGTAACCTTGGGGTTAAAACATTTTCACTTTTGTTTCTCTGTCAATTGTCTCATTCTGCCACATATTGTTGGATATCTTTCTGCATTCCCTTCCAGAAAAATGACCTTCTTGCATTATAATAAGATTTGAAGAATCCTACATGTCTGGCGGCTGGTGAATCATGGGATTCTTTTATTGCTTTAACCTTGAATTTAGAGTTCGAGTTCAAATAAATCCTCCCCTTATACCAAAGAATATTGTTTTTACATTCAAACTTGGGGTCACGGTTGGAGTTGTTAATTATAGTGCTTGTTTCTAGGTCCTTGGCGTATTCACTTCGTATTTCATTCAGCCATTCTGGAATTGCAACCGAGATGGAGTAAGAGGTAATGTCCTCATCTTTTCTAGAGAGTGCATCTGCGACTACATTTTCCTTCCCTTTTTTTTGTATTAGATACATAACATAATGCTCCAGCTATTTTTATTTGTCTAATGAATAATGTAATGCATAAATATCTAGATAAGTATGTGGTCATTTTTATCGACGACATATTAATCTATTTGAAATCAGAAGAAGAACATAAGGAACATTTAAAAATTTTCTTGCAAGAGTTACAAGATCATCAACTCTTTGCAAAGTTTAGTAAATGTAACTTCTTTAAAGATAAAATCTAGTACTTAGGTCATGTGGTGACTAAAGAAGGAATTTCGGTGGATCCCGAAAAGATAAAGGCGATCGAAGATTGGCCGGTTCCTAAAAACGTAACTGATGTTTGATCCTTCATGGGAATTATCGATTATTAACAAAGGTTCATTGAAGGATTTTCGAAAATCACAAATCCAATAACCTCCTTGCAAAAAAAGGGAAAGAAATTTGATTGGTATCAGTAGTGTGAGGATAGTTTTAAAAAGTTAAAAACCTTATTAACCAGTGCACCTATTTTAAGAATAGTTGATCCAAATAAAGATTTTATAGTGTGTGCCGATGCCTGCAATGATGGTTTAGGTGGAGTATTGACTCAAGAAGGGCATGTTATTGCTTATGAGTGTAGGAAATTAAAAATTCATGAAAATAATTATGCAACTTATGACTTGGAATTAGCTACTGTCATACATGCTCTAAAGATGTGGCATCATCATTTAATTGGAAGAAAATTTATTCTAATGACATATAATAAAGGACTAAAATATCTCTTAGATCAACCTAACCTGAATTCTAGACGAGCTAGGTGGCTAGCTTTTCTAAGTGAGTATGATTTCGAAATTCAACACATTAAAGGGAAAGAAAATAAAGTTGTTGATGCATTAAGTAGAAATACAAAGCTGAACTTTACAGCAGTTATCAGCACTTATACAACAGATCTAGAAGAACAGCTTAAAGCAGGGTTAGAGCAAGATGAAATTTACAAAAAATTACAAGCTAAAGCAAATGAAAATCCAACATAAAGTTTAAGTAAAGGGTACAACTTGAATGAAAAAAGATTTTTACTGTAAAAAGACAGAATGTATGTACCTAATGTACCTAAAATGAAGTTATTAATTTCAGACAAAATCCATAAAACTCCTTACTCAGGCCATCTAGGTTATCAGAAGACTATAACTATGTTAAGAAAATAATATTTTTGGCCAAACATGAAGACTGAACTAGCAGAATATATCACTAGATGTTTTGAATGTTAGCAAGTAAAAACTGAACATCAACATCCAGTTGCATTACTTCAGCCATTGCCCATTCCTAGCTTGAAATGGGAGATAATTAGTCTTGATTTTGTTACTGGACTGCCTAAAAATCAAAATTTAAATGATTCTATAATGGTAGTAGTTGACAAATTGAGTAAAGCAGCCCATTTTATACCTGTAAAAACTACGTATAAAGCTGCAAACATAGCTGATATCTTTTTAAAGCAAATTTTTCGATTACATGGAATACCAAAAGTTATAATCTCAGATCGAGACCCTAAATTTACAGGTAACTTTTGGAAATATCTGTTTAAAGGATTAAATACTACACTAAATTTTAGTACCTCATTCCATCCTCAAACTGATGGACAGAATGAAAGAGTAAATCAAGTACTAGAATATTTAGTAAGAATGCATGTAAAGAATCAGCCTGGTAAATGGGAAGATTATTTACACCTGGTAGAATTTGCTTACAATAATAATTATCAGGCTTCAGCCAGATTTAGTCCTTTTGAAGTTTTGTATGGAAGGAAATGTAACAATCTTATCTCTTGGAGTAATCCGGTGGACAAGTTAGTATTAGGTCCTAAATTATTGAAAGAAATGGAAGAAATTGTAAAGCAAGTACAAGATAATCTGAAAATTGCGCAAGATCGACAGAAAAGTCAACCAGACCTTAAAAGAATTCCAAAAGAGTTTCAGGTAGGTGAACATGTGTTCATCAAGGTGAGACCCAAAAAGAGCTCTCTGAGGTTGGGTAGTTGTGCAAAACTAGCACCTCATTACTGTGGTCCTTTTGAAATACTGTCTAGGATTGGACATGTAGCCTATCAGTTAGCCTTACCACCGAATTTAAGAGTTTACAATGTTTTTCACATTTCTGTATTAAAGAAATATGTTCATGATGCTACTCATGTTGTTAACTAGAATGATGTACACGTAGAACCTGAAGGATATTTTCTGGTGGAACCGGACTATATCCTCGAGTGGAGGGATATCACACTTCGAAACCACACCATTGGTCAAGTGAAGGTGCAATGGAAGCACCTTAGTCCAGAGGAAGCCACCTAGGAATGGAAAGTCATATCAGGATGCATATCCAATTCTGTTCCAGGGGAATTCTGAGGACGAGGAATAAATAACATCGAGGACGATGTTATAATTTAAGGGGGTGTGTATGTCACATGCCCCAATTTTGCAAAAACAATTTTATATTATTTGAGGAACATTATGTTAAATTTTATGCTAAGTTGTAATTGATGACTAGTAGCGTCAAGAATATTTAATGCAAATTCAGAATATTTTATTTATAAATAAATAAATGAGGAGACAATAGCTTAGGAGAGCTATTAAAAGAGTGTTTACTGGTCAAATTGGTGGAGGAGACCGAGTGGAGAGAAAACTGACATGTGGCAACATCCTCAAACCACTTCCAACTGTTGCAGGTGGCAACCTCCCTATATTTGTGGTCATGGTTCCCCGAGAAAGTGGAATCAGAGTAGGTGGCTCAATTAATGAAAACTGACCTAGAAGACCTAAGCATATTTATAAAAATTCCCATTGAAGAGAGTTGAGGCTGCTCATTCTAGAGAAGTGATCATTCAGGGTGAATGAATTTAATTCAGAGAAATTCAATGGAGGGAAAATTGGAAATTCTTTGAGGGGATAACTACTGATTGATCTAGTTGCAGCTTTTAAGCTAAAGATCATACTGCTGAGAGCATATTGTTTTACTGAGGTGTTGAACTAGTCAGGTGACAGAGGGTTCTACAGTTGCATTCTCCACCCAGTTCTCAACCAAGAAGACTAGGAACAGGCTCGGGGGTCCTAAGGAAGCGTTGTTTGAGTGCTCTCCAGGAGATTGGTAGGGAGGAACGACCTCCTAAAGTTGTTGTCGTCTTATCCTCAACAGTTTCTATGTTATTTTATTTAATTGTCTTAGTTAAATAAATCTTACTTTATCTGCTATATGAATGTTAAAAGTTCAAAGTTGTGAAATGTTAGATTTAGTATTCTTATTAGATTGTTTATAGAAATGAAAATGGTTTAGGAAATAATGAAATAGAAAGAAGTTAAAATTTCTAAGCTTTGTTTTTCCACACCTGGAAACCAAGTTGTACTCTAGCACAGCTAGAATGCTTTAAAGGAAATAATTCTTAAGAGAATGAAAATAGTAGATAGGATTTTGCATCTATAGATAACAGAGTAAATTTCATTTCAATGTTTAAAATACAATGAAAAAAGCAGTGTTATGGTTTGTTTGAGTTTACTGTTTTACTTAGTGTAACTAAATGAAAATGCAGGAAAAGAAATAGTAAATTACACTAGTGTTACAGTAATAGTATAACGATACAAATAAAAGTTTATAGGAGATAATAACTAAATATATAGACAAGTTATTAACCAAACAATTTTCTTCTTTTAAATTATTAACTTAATCTTCACTATTACTTAATAAAAACCAGCTTAGTGTTTCATTAATAAGCCCACTCTTGCGCCGTTGGTATCCCACTGAAGGGTGCGGTCCCATGTCTGCACATGCACACAGTATGTTGCATGTATGCCAATAGCTACTACCATGATAGCATAACTTTAGGTCCCTAGACCTGTACCAGAGGTCGAGGCATCTCCAATATCTCCCCATTTATCCATGCCCACGTATGGATCATCCTCTGTAAGGAAAGGAAGCTGCCACCACTGTGCAAAGAGCTCCTGGGTAACGATATGGTTCCAAACAAGGACAATTGTGGAGAAAAATACCAAAACTACCTGCAAAACAAGGGATCCATTGCGATCAACTAGTATGGTCTCCAAAACTGTAGCCAGGTTTTCGTCCTAGCTATGTGCAAAAGCACCTCTGTTCCGCCTATGGGACAGAAGGGTAGAGTTCAATGGAAAAGAGCTAGCTGCAAATAAAATATTAGTAACACAGTAAACAATAAGAAAAAAATACTAAGCTAAATAAACAAAAATGAGACTGGTATACCTTATCTTTTCCTTGAAAGTGGGCCAACAGGCCCTAACTTGGAATGATACCACCTCTCCACAGCCTTGTTAGTATGGAGGGTGCCTCAACATACATGATGCGAGGAGGTGGGGCAATGGAATTATTGGCAAATGAGGTGAGTATTTTGAGAATGATGAATTCTCAACGTACACACGGAATTATAATAATGATAGAAGGAATAAGTGAATCTTGTGATGGAGACCTCCACAGTATTTTATAGTTTTTTCTTGTCATTTTCACTCTTTTAGGGTTTTAGACCCGAATTAGGGTTTTAAGCCCCTTTTTATGTTTTCAGTTCTTTTGGGATTTTTAGACCCTTTGTGAGATTTTTACGCCCTTTTTTATATTTTTGAGCTTTTTGAGAGAGATTAAGGTTAAAAAATAGTTGTGGAGGTCAAACTGAGGGGAAAATGTAAGAAAAAGATATATGTATCTCGTTTAGGCCATGTAGAGCTAGTCGAGATTTTTTTTGCGTTAACAAGGAATGGAAGACCAGACAAGATCAGATGGGGGGTATACCAATCTGGGGAACTTCAACATTAAAGAGGCAATCGGGTCGCTGACTGAAACTCAGAGAATGGAGGAGGGTAAATGGAGGAAAATCTCATGTGGGAGATGGTGGCCCAAAGTGGCTGATTTCTATTGGCTACTTCTAAGAATACGCATTCTCACATGAGGCAATATTCAGGCCCATGGGTTTATGGGTACGTTAAGATGTTTCCTTTGTGAAAATAATAACGAAACTATCAACCACCTTCTGGATGAATGCATGATAGAGAAAGCCATTTGGGAAAAAGGCACAGGGATTTTCAAAAAGAATCACAGACACAAAGGTCATCGTGATCTAACAATACCAGAATGGTCGAAAAATGCCTTCAAAAATAAAATCTTGAATAGAGTTTGGGATTTGTTCCCTCGCTTCATGGTGTGGTAAAATCTGTAAAACAAGGAATAAAAGAATAGTTGAAAATAAATAGAGATACGTTGACAAACTTTGGACGATGATTGAAACCCACATAAAAGAAACACTAACCTTAAATCATTGGACCCCAGAATATTTTGCAGCAGAGATAACAGAAAGACAAATTCTCTAGGAATGGGGGATATTTAAGTTACCTGTGAACAATTCTCTCCTCAAAACAATGCTCAAGCCCCCACACAGCTCTGAGTTTTGGTAGTGTCCGACGGTTGGATATTTCAAAAGAAACGTTGATGGAGCCATAAAAGGAAACCCAGGCCCTGCAGGATTTGGAGGAGCCATCAGGAACTCTAAGGGCACAATTCTTAGCATCTTTTAGGGCAATATAGGAACCAACACCAATAATTTGGTAGATTTAGAAGGGCTAATCAATGGGTTAACGTGGGAATTACAGCAGAATAAGACGCCATTAATAGTGGAAGGGGATTCCTTAATCATAACTAATATATCCAAAAGACTACAACATGGTGCATCCATTGTCCAGGTCTCCAAAAAATGGAGATGGGAAGGGCCACTCACAAAGCTTAAATGGTTGTTAACAGGAACCCCAGCAATCCAATTCAATCATGTCAAAATAATTGGTAACATGGTGGAGGATTGTCTTGCCAGCAAAGGAGTTGGCAGAAACAATTCTTTCCATGCAGAAACGGCCAGTGAAAAAAAGGAAAGTACGATATGGAGGTGCTGCGAAGAATTGACAAAGGAGGATGCACGCAGGATGGCAGACGATCACCTTGGACAAGTGCAATATTTACCACACCCTCAACCCAACATGTGTAATAAATCCATTGCTTTAAATTAGCATGCTGACACATCCCTTCACATGCAAGACAACCACGTCATATCCGAGTCAACTCAAGAAAGACACGTGATCAAAATTGATGACGATTCTCCACTCATACCCATGGCAGACATAGAAGGAATTGACAAGGTGACTAAAACACTTGGCATTACCTCAAATTACCATGATATTAAGGTTAGGATGAGTGGAAAGAGTATGAAGTAGGCTAAGAAAGAAGGTGGCATGTAGAACTGATCTGGAAGGGATGATCCATAGGTTGGCCATAATAAATAGTGATGCCTCTCCTTCCGACAGTTAAGTATGGAGCTGAGTTTGGCACTTTCCCCTTCGGGAAGACCGATGGGTTTATTTCGAGAATTTTCTCACGGACAGTTAGTTTCCGAGAAGAGCGTACCCAAAGGCCTTAAATGGGGGAAAGTGGTGCTGATTTTTCGCACATGAAGGTGGATCTTGTGGTGATTAATGGGCTTAGGGAATGTAAGGTCGAAGGTTTGGTGTGTACGAAAAGGAAAAATCAGCCAGATTGGATAATGGCAGGATACATCACCCAAAGGGGTGGAATGGTTATAAATATTCGCATGGATGAATACTGGTTCATCCTGCTCGAGCTTCACCCTGCTCATAATCGTTTGCAAGGTATTCGAATCTACATGCTTCGAATCTACATGCCACATGAGATTATGGAACCTTGGTGGAGAGTAAGGCGACATTAGGAGGAGGGCATCAAAATTGAGGGGGGAAATATGCCTTCTTCTAGTTCCTCTGCTAATTTCCCTACTGTTGATGAAAACCCGGTACCTCTAGTGTTTAACTCAGGGGTGCAGTACATGGTCGAGAGCCCAGATATGGCTGAAGCCCACATTGTGGCCAAAGAAATGGAATTACTCAAGCAGTATGAGAATCATCAATGCAAGAACTTAACGAACCACCCTTTTTGGACAGTCCATACTCTCCTTGCATGCGACATCCAAGAAAAGGTGCAAATGGCGCATGAGATCAAGGAAGCCCTGACTTTAATCCGTCGGGAGCAGCTACAGGCTTTCACTTGCTTGACATGATTGTTAGCGAATTTCTTAACCACCCTGGGGAGCAATCCAAGCAAGCTCAATCTTTCCCTCCAAACGTTCCTCCTCCTCAGTAAGGAATGTTGGGGGCTCAGGACTTTTTTGGGCAAGTTGCATGGTCTTTGTATTCAATATTGAAGCAGTGGCTCGATTGACCAAGGTTCTTCCTGTTTTCTGTTTAATTATGAATATATCGAAAAGTGTAGTGTATGTTTATTATGATTATCCTTTTAGTTGGGAAGGGACGCATGAGGGAGATTTTGTTAATGAGATTGAGTCTATGTCTAGACATGGGAAAGGGAGCTGTTAAGCAAGTTGTGAGCGGAATGTAAGTTTTTTGAAAAATATATGTCTGTGGGTTAGCTATGTAGCTCCGTCAAATGGGAATTTCATTGGTGTGGGAAGTAGGAGATATGGTCACTGAGTGTGAATGTAATTTATTTTTTGTACTATGAGTAATATAAAGAGTTCTTGCTTATTAACAAAAGAAAAAAACAATACAAATAGCATCCAAACATCATGTTCTTGACATGTGCTAATAGGTTATAACCTTTAGCAGAGAAAAGATTGATAAGGGGTTGAATTAAACAATAGAAATCCTCCCCACCAATAATGGAGTCCACTCCAAGAGTATTAATTTACCATTTCCCACATTCCATGACAATTAGAAATGAATGGTAAAATGTATGCACATTGCCTATAATTCAAACCATGGTGATAAAATAGGTAAATAGAAGTGGATGGTAAAATTTACACACTTTGCCTATAATATAATATAATAATTACCAATAAAAATCAAAATCATGTAATTATATTTCTAATTATTATTATTATGAAACCAATGGCATCTAAATATTTTCAATCCTCAATTTGGAATACAGTTCATTATTCAAGCTCAACTACCTTGAAATGGATGTAAACGTCTCTCAACAAATGGCACCAACATATTTCAAGCACGCTTACTGTCTTCATCGATTTATGTTATACCAACTCGTCTTGTCGCAAATGGCACCATTTTTTTACAACTTAAAATGATTGCAAAAACACCCCCATACTATAGTATTTAATGTTTCAATGGATAGATTGAGAGTTAGGTCAAATCCAATGACTGATATTCCCGAAGTTACAACAATGATTGCTACAATGATGGCTTCCTATTAAACACTAGATTTGAATAATCTTGGAATCAATTTTGTAACATGGATTCATTGGAAAGCAAGGGATTCCATACATATTTTAAGGAAAAGGTTTGATTCAATAAGGATGCATATCGAAAAAAGAAGAAAGGACGCAGATCAAACGATTTAGTACTGATAATACCATTGTACTTATTTTCATTAAGGAAAGAATTAGGGGGAAATTTGAACTACGCAATGATATTATTGTGCGGGCCTGGGGTGATGGAGTACTGCTGGGTTATACCTATTTGAAATACTTGAGATAAAAAAGCAAACAGGAAACGTTGCAGTCCCTGAAACGACTTCACAGTTTGTCGCAAATATGGGAGGTGAAATCTCCAATTGGTGTACGATAATGAACGGCGGTAGATCAATGAAGGAGCCGCATGAGAATATTAGTAACGGAAAAAAAAAGAAATAAAAATGTTAAGAAAAAATAAACATCTTCGAAGAGGAGCAACGCATGGAGACGAGGATTTGTGGAGGGAAATTGAGGAAATAAGGGAAGAACTACAAAAAAGTTAGGAGGAAATGACAGAGTTAGGAAAACCTGTCTACCAGCTATAGAGGAATTATGATGAGGCATTAGAATGAATTAAAGAGATAATTTGGAAATGGAGAGCTACAAGGGTGTTCTTTTATTTGGTTGATTGCATCACCTCCTTTGCGATACCTATTCCTATGGCATCATGAATTTATATCCCTTTAATAAAACCAAATTGTTCTTCAAATACCCCTTCATCTAAAATTCCTTTTAATTTTTTGGCTGTGATTTTAGCTATCAATTTGTAAATACATTTGCACAGACAAATAAGTTTAAAATCCCCCCATATAGTGACATGTTCCACCATAGGAATGAGCGCAATGAAAGTACCATTGAACGACAAGGATCCTTCTATTAATTATGGATTCCTCCACCATCGCTAACAAGTCCTCTTCAAACAAATCCGTGAAACCCCTGCAAAACTCCACTGGAAAAACGTCTTGAACCAATGTTGTATCTGTCTTCATAGTTTGAATAACTTCTTTTAGTTCATCCAAACTGAATTCCTCCATAATCTCCAAATTATGTTCCTCATTGACAAAGTTGTGGAAATGACCAGTAGACCTTAGCATTTTATCAACAATAGCCCTGCCATCTTGTTTGTAAAGGTCCTTAAAGTGTTCTACACTAGAATTTGCGAATATACTAAAACTAGTGACCTATGATGCATTGGACTCTTCAATCTTCTAGATAAAGTTAGTATGTGTTGGAAATTTAATCCTCGGATTATGATTCCATAGATTATGTAAATATTGTAAATAATTTGTGAATGCGAATAGTCTACGGAGATGAAACACCAACCACCATATACCATCTATAAATAAAGGCCTTTCCCTGAAATAAATTGGACGTGGAGTTATTCATTCCTACAATGATATCATAGTTGATACCTACCATAATAGTTTGTATTTCTATTAGAGATTACATAGATAGAGTGTCAAAATGGGGCTGAGCTGCTAAAGATGTGCTTAGCCCACTGAAAATTCCAAAACACAATGTCCAAAATCCAATACCCAGTAAGGTCTCATATCATGTAAGAAACAACGTACATTTCCAAACTCCAAGTGGGATTTAACTACTGAAAAATAAAACCTGCTATATTAAGACTCGCAGCTTGTACCATGGCTGTCAGAAAATCCAAAAGTTAGAACTGTTGGCCGTGGTGAAGCAGATTCTTCGGTTAGCTTTGGTTTTTGCTTGGTGCTCCCTCTTCCTCTTACAGCGCGCCCATGAGCAATCCGAATCCAAACAGTCAGACGTTTCATGATCATCTCCTTCATCTGGCGAAAGGAAGAAGCTGCAACCCATGTTCAGGTGGATTGAAATCAACTTAT
>LPNX010926259.1:0-33811 GCA_001517045.1 Pseudotsuga menziesii | reverse complement strand
CGTTTTTTTCCGTACTCATTGTTATTTCCTTTTTTCCATTACTACTACTCGCAAGCAGCTCCTTCATTGCTCTACCCTTGCGCTTTCTGGTACATCACTGGGAGCTTTCGTCTCCCATCTTTACACAGACACACGGTGAATCTGTTCAACCCTGCCTGCTTGCTTTTCTATCTCAAGCCCTGGCATTCTTGCTTTTCTATGTCAAGTCTTTCAAATAGGTATAACCCAGCCTACCCGGTCACCTGCAGGGCCCACAATCATATCATTGTGTAATTCGAAAATTATTTAGCTGTTCCAGGATTTAGTTGTTGCATGCCAATTAATGCCGTTGGCACCACGTTCGTTGGATTTCAAGCATATTCAGATTCAATCATATCATTGTGTACTTTGAAAATTATTTGGCAAGAGTTATCCACCCTGCTGCAGACTCCTGATATGAATGAATTTGAATATGCTTGAAATCCAAAGTACACAATGATATGATTGAATCTGAATATGCTTGAAATCCAACGAACGTGGTGCCAACAGCATTAATTGGCCTGCAACAACTAAATCCTGGAACAGCTAAATAATTTTCGAATTACACAATGATATGATTGTGGGCCCTGCAGGTGACCGGGTAGGCTGGGTTATACCTATTTGAAAGACTTGAGATAGAAAAGCAAGCATGCCAGGGCTTGAGATAGAAAAGCAAGCAGGCAGGGTTGAACAGATTCACCGTGTGTCTGTTGTAAAGATGGGAGGCGAAAGCTCCCATACCAGAAAGCCCAAGGGTAGAGCAATGAAGGAGCTGCTTGCCAGTAGTAGTAATGGAAAAAAGAAATAACAATGAGTACGGAAAAAAAACGACGTCGAAGAGGAGCAGCGCATGGAGACCAGGATATGTGCAAGGAAATTGAGGCGAGCAGGAAAGAACTGCAAAAACGTGAGGAGGCGATTGCAGACTTAGGGAAAAGAGTTCAGCAGCTATTGATTAATTATGATGAGACAATGGAACCAATTAAAGAGAGAATTTTGCAAATGAAGAGGTACATGAATCAGATAGTGGCCATCAACGATCAGATGGTTGGCCGAATCCGAGAACTGGAGGCGTTGAATGGCATCAAGGATAAGCTGATTTCAATCCACCTGAACATGGGTTGCAGCTTCTTCCTTTCGCCAGATGAAGGAGATGGTCATGAAACGTCTGACTGTTCGGATTCGGATTGCTGATGGGCGCGCTGTAAGAGGAAGAGGGAGCACCAAGCAAAAGCCAAAGCTAACCGAAGAATCTGCTTCACCACGGCCAACGGTTCTAACTACAGCCATGGTACAAGCTGCGAGTCTTAATATAGCAGGTTTTATTTTTCAGTAGTTAAATCCCACTTGGAGTTTTGGAAATGTACGTTGTTTCTTACATGATATGATACCTACTAGGTATTGGATTTTAGACATTGTGTTTTGGAATTTTCAGTGGGCTAAGCACATCTTTAGCAGCTCAGCCCCATTTTGGCACTCTATCTATGTAATCTCTAATAGAAATACAAACTTCTAAATTTCCTACAACTCGAGGATTGATTGAATGTCTTAGTTTTCGTTGAACTTTTTAAGAGTATTAAACTGCTTGTGAATCCTTCGTTCTTTTACTTATTCTTGAGTATTTCTTTCTGTCAGGCTTCAAAATTTTAGTACCTATCTCTTTGAAACAGAAAAAAAATTCTTTGAATACATTGTCTGTGACTCTGTTACGTACTGATAACAGCAGCCCGGCTCAGAGAGTCTCGAAACCCCTCAAAGTAAAAGCTGCCTGTTACGTACAGTTTGTTAGTAAGTTGATTTTTCGAGTGGCCCGGCCTTTGGGAGCAATTAAGTAGCAGATGCTCGGCCTTACCAAGGTCGGATGCCACCATTTTACATGTTTCGCCCCTCCTTTGCTCCATCACCTGTCCTCCGAAGCCAGCATCCCCGAATGTTAGACAGATTGGAGATTGTGGGATTCTGTACTCGGGGACGGGTATGAACCTCCTTCATAGTGGTGGTTTGGGTAAGAGCAGAAGAAAATAAAACTTATTGGAAGGAAAGGTTTAAAGATCAGGAAACATCCAAGCAATTGGGGCTATTTCTTTCATCTTAAAAGAAAGAATGTATAATCAGTGGCTCCCTTTTATTTATACAATGAGATCCAAGAAAACAAGGAGACACCGGATACCTCATATTCCCATCTTTCTCTTACTCAGAACTCCATGGGATTGGACTGGAATCAGCGAATTCCCATATGGCATAGTGACTTGACGGAATGTCTGTTGGGCGAAAACCCCTGATCCTGGGTGAAAAACCCTAATCAGGTCTGTCGAAGGCGAACCCGGAATAAAAAATCTTGGTCAAGGTGTTCATTTCTCTTACCCCTCCCTCCGAGCCACAAGTTTGAGTTTGAGTGAGTTGTCATCCAACGACTGTGAAACTATTAGCTCTGTTGTAATGGAGTTGGAACCTTTCCTCATAGTCGTATAGTAATTTCTATGAATACCAAATAAAGCTATAAAATTTTAAGATTTTCACAAATATATATATTTATATATTAGCTGGAGGATCTTTTAAGGTCTCACCTTGGGTGTGCCTATGATATATATACAAATATATATTAGCTGGAGGAACCTTTAAGGTCTCACCATGGGGGTGTTCCTATCATGAGGGTAAAGGAGGTAGCTGAGAGACTGCATCGGTCATGTGGTCAGTGTACCATGCCCTTTTGTCCAGCTACAGAGGTGGGCGGTGAATGCTATAGTATCTTATCATAAGATTCATGCACCTCGAGATAACTAGATGATAGTCTCCTCCCTTTTTGTACCAGCTATGGATATCTAGATCTATTATTTGCAAATATATAGACCCTGTATCCTGGTGGCTATGAAGCCTTATTTTAGACACTACATATTTTTTGAACATGATGTACCAGCTATCTATTTTATATAATATGGGTTGGCTCTTACTTATGATTCAATTGGTGTGAATTCAATTTTATGTTTATGTACATGCATGCTTGTATTAATGCTCAATTAATGTGACAGATACTAATATAACACTTAGTTAGCTAATGACCTAGTCGATGTGTTGGAACCCCCTAAAACATGATCATAATTAATGTGACAAATACTAATATAACACTTAGTTAGCTAATGACCTAGCCGATGTGTTGGAACCCCTAGAACATGACCATAAACAAGAGAATAAAATGTCTTCCAATAATTTGAAGCATATTATATATAGAGCCATATATGGATCCTCCAGCACTAGTTTACCCAGTCATTTATTAAGTAGCTTACTGAGTAGCTTATTCAGTCGATTCAGTTGATGCAGTTGATCCAATCGATTAAGTTGTTTATTTTTGTGTAATCCGGTCTCTGAAACCAGCTTGCATATGTCCCGAGCCATTTTGTTATGAAGTGAACCTTTGTTTGGAGGGTTTTCGAGGCATATTTTCCCCATCTGGGTTCTCGAAATCTCATTTCTCGAACTCTCAATTGGCTATAGAAAAATATCTGATTTCATACATTTCAAATAGAACCACCTTCCTTCCATCCTTCTGACAAAGACCTAATCCATCCCGACTTTCTCTCCTAGAGTGTTATCTCCTTGATCTCCCAAAGACCCAATCTGTCCAACCGTCTATAGTTCCCGGCTTAGATGCTATGCTACTGAAAATGCTATAGTTCCTGGCTTAGATGCCCATGCTACTGAAAATGCTATGCTGCTACTGCTTGTGCTTACCATCGTCAACTTGTTTACGGCTGTTACGACTAGGACAATAAACTATTGGCTAAGCTGGTTGTTAAACTGTAGATACCGGTACTAGTTCATGTAATGAATATACTAGATCAACTACTACTACTACATATGTTACCTATGCCTAGGTTGTTGGTGGTGCTCGCTCAGCTCATGACTTAGATGCTTCCATTACTGATGGTGGTGGTATATATACTGGGTATGCTTCTTCCCTTACCTATGCCTTCGCTCTTGGTGGTGTTGGCTGAGCTCATGACTTAGATGCTTCCATTACTCGTGCTATATATACTCGCTTTTTCCTTTACTTTTGTAAATGCCTTAGGATTATATATATATATTTATGAAGAACGTGGGATATGAGACTGTTAGAGAAGGAAACTAATTATATATAATTATTTTAATAAGAGGGTATAAAATTAAATAGTATTTTTATTATATAGTTTTTAACTAATTAAAATTTGGTTTTTTAAATTGGTTTTTCAAATTGTAATTGTTCATTATTAAAAATCAAGTATTCATATTATATCTATACAAAATATTCTATGAAATTAAATTTGTTTAGAATTTCAGTATATTAAATCTCAATAAAACTGAATTAAATGTTATTAAGCTAATACATCATAACCCAAAGTTTGAATTTCTAATAGATAGAAATGGGGATTAAAGATTTTTATTTGGAATAATTAGGACATTCAACATATAATATGCCATCCCAAGCATAGTGACCTAACCTAGATACTAAATTGGGGAATGGAGAAGGTGGTATGTGGACAAATGGGCTGTAGGTGGGGTGGTTGGGAGGGTATGTTATCATCCTCCTTACCGAGCTTCAAACATTTCCCCTTATTAAAGGGAGATAAAAAATAGAGAGATAAAAAATCGGTTATACAAATGAACATTGGACACATAATTTAATGTGTTAAAACCCTATAAAGGGAAACATCCACTCACGAAAAGTATCCACGTTTGAGATTACATGATAAGCCTTACTACTTTTTTAGTACCGCCACCAATTCGTATCAAAATCCATTCATAAAATAAGTTACATAGATAGAATTGTCTCCGGTTATACTAGTTACGTAAACTTCTCGTAAACAAATCAAGGTTTGTGTTAACTAATTAGTTGTCAATATTAACAATCTCCACCTTGACAACCATTTTTTCTAATACTTTTCGCATGATTCTTCATTGTCCATTTTTTAATCCAAGAGAAGCCACAAACCATCGTAACTTCTCTAACAACACTTGTTTTGTAAGCATGTCTACACAATTTTCTTTAGTATAAACCTATTTAAGATCTAATTGACCTTCACCAATGACTTATCTTACAAAATGGTACTTTATATCAATATGTTTATTCTTGAAAATTTTCCTTTAATATTCAAACTACTGCTAAACAGTGCCTGCAAATCACTACTGATAACCACACATGAATATATTTTACAGTATCCAACAGAATATAAAACTGAGAAATAAATCACAACATCACATCACAATATTGACACTATAATTTTAGGTATGGAAACCCCTGACAAAACCCAAGATGGAAAAACCGGTGCAGCAACCAGATATAGATTTTGTTATGAGAAAATATGGAAATTTTACAATCACTGCAAATTCACCCAAACCTAGCGAATGTAGTACCCCACAGAATCACTGGGAAAATCCCAGCTAAACCTCAACACCCTCAATGCAAGTAAATTCTACTTCCTACTAAACCAACAAACAACCCATGATCCAACGCTGAAGGAGAAACCTGAAATACTCTTCTGGTCCTCTACACATTGTGCCCAATCAACATTTGTGAAACCTGCTAACTACAAACTCCCCTTGTGCTCATAAACCAATCCAAACTCCATTGTACCTCTGATGTAGTGAAGTATGTGCTTCGCAACCGTCCAATGTAATTTAAATATTTATTAAATTTCTTAAAAATAAATTTTAATATTGAAAGTTTATTAAACGTTCCATCCGTGTTGAAGGAGATGTTTACTGTGAGATCCATTGCATTTGTGGAAACCAATTTTTCTTCAATTCTTTGGCTAAACCACATTCTCCTTGTTCCTACTTGATTTTGGAGCTTTGGAATAAGAAATGTCAAGACAAATCGAAGAACTCTATTACAATTAATACCAAGTTGTGTCACAAGTGTGGGAAGAACATGGAAAAAAATGGTGGGTGCAACTTGATGACCTACATATGTGGCCAACATTTCTGTTGGTTGTGTGGTGGTGCTTATATTCGAAGGGGGCATGTGATAACCATTTAAGGGAACAATTGTGGCCGATATAGAGAAGATCATGAGGAGACGGAATTTGAGAATGCACAACGTGATTTGAAAATATACAAACTTTGTTACTCAAGATGGAAAGCACATAAATATTCATTGCAACTTGAAGCAAAGAAGAGAGAATTATTAGAAAACAAGATTTAAAGGAAAGGAAAGGATATTAGAAAACAAGATTATTAGAAAACAAGATTTAGAAAGGAAAGGAAAGATTTAAAAAGCAAAGAGTCTAATATCATTGGCTATACATGGCTAATAGATGCACTGCAAATGTTGTTTATATCGAGACGTTCTCTTGCTTATTCTTATCTTTTGCATTTCACATGTTTCGAGATGACAACCGAAAAAGAAGCGAAACAAAACCTTTTTGAAGATCAACAGCAGCAGCTAGAGGCAACAGTAGAAAGACCGTCAGAGATGATTGAGGAACCTTTTGATGAACATAGTGTTATCACCAACCGATTATTTAAATAACAATTTCTCACCATATTATTTAAAATATTAGGTTCTTAACTATGTTATTATTTAGTAATAAATATGTCATTATTTAATAATATTAGGTTCTTAACTATGTTATTATTTAGTAATAACTATGTCATTATTTAATAATAACTATATATTTCATAATAAATAAATATATTTATCCATTTATTTTTCATAAAAAAAAAATCCATTAGTAATTACAAGTGATCGAGAAATTTAAGATTATTTAAATAACAATTTCTCACCATATTAAACATCTTTAAACAATTATTATTATTTATATCTATCAAGTGATGATAGGAGGTGTCATTGATTAAGTTAGTAGTATTGGATGGTTTGATAGTGTGTCTAAAATATAATATTGTGTGTACATTTAAATACACAAGGTTAAGTAATTGATGTATAAATAACAAGATTTTTTAATAAGAAAATTTGATAGTTTTAAAACCTATTAAAGTAAAAAATTGGTAAATATGTGTTATTCAATACATGCTGGTAAAATTAGGTATATAAAAGTGGTTGTTAAAATCTTGGTAATAAAAATAAATAAATAGATGTTAAATGTCCATATATTAATTTTTATAAGTATCATATAATAGTATATACTAGAATAAATACACACATATATATATAGTATTAAACATTTTATCTTAATAGAGATGTTTTTTCGAAATGAGTTGAACGAGTTACTTTTACCTTAGAGACATTAATTTGGTTAAGAAAGCAATATCTACCATGCAACTTTGCATCCATCTCATTATAAGTAAGGTTGTTACAACGTGTTATTCAAACCATGGTGATATAGTAGGTAAATAGAAGTGATTGTTAACGAGCGTAGATCCAAATCCTAGGCTCTATCAAGCGCCGAGAGGGATCAAATCTCTAGAGGTGCAAACATCTTCTTAGGTATTGCACTCAAGGAGCTATCAACTTTGGTGTGTCCTATATATAGCCATTGATTTGATTCAAATCAAAAGACACATCTTTTTATTTAAGGCCGACATATAATATTTTTATTATTAATATTTAATATTAATTATGCAAACATATAATATTTTTATTATTTTTTATTTGGTTAGGAATTGACATTACAACATCACCCCCATATATGGTTTTAAAACGATGTGCAAGGCCCTTCTAAAACCATGGGTTGTTTAGGAGGCCTTGCACATGGTCTTAAAACCATTTACAAGGACCTCCTAAACCATGTACAATAAAACCATGACTTGTATAGGAGGTCTTGCACATGGTTTTAAAACCATTTGCAAGGCCCTCATAAACCATGTACAATAAAACCATGGGTTGTTTAGGAGGTCTTCCACATGGTTTTAAAACCATGTGCAAGGACAACATTTTTTTGTGGACAGTTCAATTTTTTATTTTTTTATTGTTTTTTAATGTAGGAACATTATAACATCTCCCCCATATTAGGTTGTTTTTGTGGCTAAAATTTATTTTGGCGGATAATTTTTTATTTATTTTTTAATGGAGGACAAAATATATTTATTACTTCTTCCTTTTTAGAAGTAAAAAGTAACGTTACATAACGTTTCATAACATTATGTAACGTTACGAGATCTCCCCCATACTCTGCTGTAAAGCGCCTCTCATGCAACAACTTATATAACTTGTTATCCAAACAAATCAAAGTTATAATTTAGAATACATAAATATATCCATAAGTAATTTTTCAACAATCAACAACTACTAAGAAAAACTAGGAAGTATGTACATAAACAAAGAAAAAATGAGAAACTAAGAGCGAGAAAGAAACATGCCTGTGAAAATATTAACACTATAGTTTCATAGGGTTTGCAGAGTCCGATAAGCAACAATACAAAAAGACACAGTCGTTGAACTAAAGTCCCATTAAATTATTTTTAAACAACCCTCATCAATATTTGAGCCATCCTCTAATTCTTTGAAATAAAGAAGACCCTCCTCCACTCTTAAATATTTTTTAGAGAGTTGGTATGCAAGTGGTTGTAATTCTTGTAGATGTGAGTGAAGGAAAAGGAGGAAAATTGGAGATAAGGAATCTATCCCTTTGACACCGGTGGTCCAACACTTCCACCTATATAGACCCCTTGTCATTTTTACAATCCACTATAATTATTGTGTCACCAAAGATATAAATTGAGGTAAACTGTCGAGAAAAAGTGAACTGAAGTAGGCCCCACAAGGCCAACAACTTTGCTTGTGTGTTTGTACCATACCCACCACCTATCCAAAGGTGAAATTGTTTCTTCTCAAATGTTTTCAACACCATATCTCAACCATAGTAGCTGTCTGAAGTAGCCCTATAAAAAAAACTACATATTCCATCAACAGGATAAATTGAATCATACATCAACTTTGGTATTATATTAACATGAGACTTATGATAATCCTTATAAATCCCCAAAATATTGATTCTAGTCTTCCGAGCATGAGGTTGAATATCTTAAAAAATGGACAAGGTTAATGGATTTCCATATACTCCAACATACTTGAAGGAGTAAAGATCCTTATGTTGGGGATGTTGTTGTACCCAAAATTTCAAGTTTTTGTCAAATCCCGACTCCTTCCATCCATCATAAATGTAAGAAATTGATAGAAGTTCAAACCAAATAGATTTGGTGTAAGTAGATTCAACAAACATGCGATCTATGATATCTTCTCTATTTCTACACAAGCAACATTAGTTTGGTCTAATGAAGCCTCTAATTATAAGATTGTCCCATGTCATGATCCTTTTTTCTAAACACATCTAGATAAAAAATTTGAGATTTAGTAGCATGTTACACTTCAATAGATTCTTGAACCACCATTTCCTTGTAATAATAATATCAGTTGTAGATGTATCCTTATATGCATCTTTTGCATTTATTTGTCCATCAAAATTATTATTTTCGCAAACTAAATTATGAGACTTCTTTGAAAGTCGTATGCCTAGATCATTTAAACCCAAGACAAATATGTTCCATTCCTCTATATGGACACATGTTAATCCCAAATCACATGCAATATAATAGTACGAAGAGCATTGGGTAGAAAGGATATGGAGACGTGAGGCATCACGGTAAATTGAAGCTGTAGAGTTGGAAAGTTTCTGAAGGTTTAGACAGGGGCTAAAGCCTGTACCTCCATCTGGGAGGACAAGTCCTGGGATGAGAAAGCACACGTAGGGTGGGGAAGGTCCCCCTTTACTGGGCTCGGATATGGAGATTGAAAATGGTAAAAAGAAGATGCAAGCATCTGATATCCATTCGGGGAAGGATGGAGAAGGAACGAGTGGGACCATCAAAGAAGGAAGTGCAAAGGGAGATTACAGAAAGTCTGGGCAATGTTTCCCAAAATAAAAAACAACGTCAAATCTACAAACTAGCTTGGAAATGGTAAGGGAATAAATTCAATACATGAAATGGCATGCCCTCATTATTAAATTTGTGGGGATTTGTCTTGCAAAGAAGAGTCTAGTGTGGTGGATAAAAACTACTTGGAAACCTCAAGGAGATTATGATCTGCAACTGGGGGGGAAAATGTTTCTTCATGATTATCTTCTTTAATGCAGAGGAGAGAACCATAATATTTTATAATGGGCCATATTTCTTTAATTTCGCAGGTCTCTTCCTCAGACCATGGAAACAACAGTTTAATATGGATAAAGAAAATATAACGATAGCCCTGGTATGGATCATAATGTACTCCCTACCAACAGAATACTGGAAAGAAGAGATACTAACAGAAATTGTAAACACTTTGGGGAACTTTGTAAAAGTATTAGATTAAACCAGACAGAGGTGTTATACCTCCTATGCAACAATATGCATCCACCTAGATATATCATAGGATCTTTCAGATGGAATAGAGTTATCATGGGATGATGAAGAGTGTTTCCAAGCGATAGATTATGAGCATATACCCTTCAGATGCAGAAGGTTCAATAAGCATGGAAATCTGTTCAGAGATTGTCCATAGAATAAAAAACCAGGAGGAAATAAAGATCAAGAAAATCAAGATGTCGAAAGATTTACTAGCGTTCCTAATAAGAATAGATCAGCCAAGTAAACAACAGGACCTGAGATCCACAAAAAATTTCAAACTCAAAATGGTTTTGAATACCTACAAAAATAAAAGACAAGTAATAACCAAAAGAAAGATTAGACAGAAGAACAACAAGGTCCAAATACAAAACCTAGCTTGAAGATACCGACCTAGGAAGACACTAAGGAGACAAACAAGAATGATAATATGGTAACTAAAACCGATGGAGAGGAAATGGATCTAGGAGATATAGACTTGGAAGGATTGGACGTGGCGTGCTTTGAAAAGTTATCAGAACAAATACCTCCACAACAAGCCTCTCTGCTAGAAAATGGCGATTATTAAGGGAAAAACTATGAAGTTTCTTCAAATAACGTCTGATTCTCTCAACAACCCAAATGGAAAAAAGAAAAGAAAAAAGAAAAATGAGGAAGGCATAGAAATGTCTAAGGAATCCAAATCATTGGCACTAATCTAGTAGCATTAGGGCAGTATCCCACCATAGATGCGGCCCTTTCTACTGCAACCAAATAGTTTCCCAATGCAGATTATGTCCTAGAATATAAGAAGCTGTAACAATACCTTGAAGATTTGTCTTCTAAGAAGAGTATCATATTTTACAAGAAACGAAGTTCTCAGAAGATGAACTTAAAGTTATAGGGGGGAAATTCTAGTGGGAAGTGGAGCTATTTCTATTGATGCGAAAGGAGCGGTAGGGGGAATTGGGATTTTATGGAACCCAAGAGAGGTGGTCCTCTATGAATTCATAGCAATGCAGTTCTCCCTTTCAGAAGAATTCCAGATGTTACGTATGAGTACTCGGGGGTTCGTGACCAATATTTATGGGCCTCATCATGTCGAGCAAAAAATAAATTTTCTATACTCGTTAGGGATAATCAAAATGGAAGTGGGTGGAAATCCCTGCATATTATGAGGGAACTTAAAATTGGTTAGAAATATTTATGAGAAAAAAGGTGGGATACGGAAGCTAAACCCCATTAGTGAATATTTCAATGAAGTAATTGCAAACCTAGAACTGGTCGATGTCAGAATGACCAACAATACCTTTACTTGGAACAATAAAAGAACATGAGACAGAGGGATAGCTTGTTTACTAGACCTCTTTTTGGTTTCTGAGTCCATTATGATGGCAGGGGGAGAATTTAGTGTCGTTGTACTTTCGTCAGCTGGCTCATATCCTTGGCATATAAGTTTGGAATGGGAAATAATAGGGGTCAATCTTTGAAGACCCTTTAGTTTTAGAAATTGTGGCTCCTTTAGGCTGATTTCCCGGATAAAATCAAAGAATTGTGGGAGGAACTGCCACCCATTAAAGGAAATATGATGTACTAGTTTCAACAAAATCTCAAAATCATAAAAAAAAAATCAAGAAATGTAATAGTGATTCCTTTGGAAACATTTTTCATGCTAAAAAGAAGTTGGATAGCAAAATCCAGGCGGTACAACAAAAAGGTATACATAATGGATTCTCAGAAGAAATTGAGCGCTGGAAAAACATCTGATACAAGAATTTAGTCCAAGAGAACAACGAGAGGAAGTATTTGGGAAACACAAATCCATAGTTAATTGGCTCCAAGAAGGTGAACATAATACAAGCTTCTTCCACAAAGCTTCCATCCAACATCATCAGGGAAACCGCATGGGGAGAATGAAAAAAGAGGATGGGACCATTGTCAAGAATAAGGACGATTTAGAACACATACTAAATACTTTTTTCACCAATCTCCTTGAAGAACCGTACTGGTATCGGGATGCATCTCAGAGAGAGGTGTTGCAGCACATTCCAAAGGTCATAATAGAAGAACACAACTTCATGCTTATGAAACCAATTGACATGGAAGAAGTTGAAGCAGCTATCAAACAAATGGTCAATGACAAAGCCCTTGGACCTGATGGGTTCACTACTAACTTATTTCATTCATGTTGGGATTGGTTGAAAGAGGAAGTATGGGCACTGGTTGAAGACTCACAGAACATTGGAAGTATTTTTGAAATCTCTTAACACAACCTTCCTAACGCTAATACCCAAATAGAATGGAACTGAGGACCCTATAAAACTAAGACCGTTTTCCTTTTGTAATGTTATATATAATATTATCTCAAAATTTATAGCCAATAGACTCAGACCCTTGCTCCCTATCCTTATTTCTCCCAAAAAAGCAAGATTTGTTGAAGGATGGAAGATTCTAGATGGTATCATTCTACTGCATGAAAACATTCACTCATTAAAAGTCAGGAAAATACCAAGTATGCTTCTGAAACTTGATTTGTTGAAAGCTTATGATAAACTTAATTGGAATTTCTTAGCAGGTGTCCTTCATACTTTTGGTTTCTCTGATCAATGGACCGAATGGTTATGAATCTTGTTTCATCATCCTTTTTGTTCATTTTGGTTAATGGGACTCCCTCTAATCCCTTCTAACTTAAAAGAAGAATTACACAAGGCAACCCTATTTCTCCCTTCCTATTCATCCTTGCTGCTAAAGGATTGGGGAGAATGCTCAAGAATATATGTAATGAGGACAAGCTAAGAGGGCCACCCCTTAATGGTGAACTAGAACCACAAACACATCAACAATTTGTGGATGATACGATGCTTATGGGATCCTCTACTGCAAAGTAGGCCTGCGGCCTAAACGAGGGGCTTGACACCTTCCTTGAGGATAGTGGGCTTGAAATCAATAAGGATAAATTTATCCTAGGTCTACTTTTTCAACACTATGAAAATTACTAAAAGAAATATCCTAAGTATTCTAGAGTTATCAGAAGGAGTGCTACCCTATAAGTACTTAGGTGCACCATTAGTAAAGTCCGCTATAAGGAAAATTTCATGGAAGGAACTTAGATCGATAAAATTAATCAGAACATGAGTTAATCAACATTTAGAGCCCTTAGTTTCCAAAGCAGACTCATCCTCGTAAAATCATATCTACAATATTTTCCTCTCTATCTCTTTTTAGTTTTGGCTACACCAAAATCGGTGATAAAATATATAAGGAATATCCAAAGAAGTTTCCTTTGCGGGGGACCAGAAGGTCAAAGGAAGTGTCCTTTGGTGGATTGGAAAACCATTTTTGAACCCAAAGAAGTTAGGGTCTTAGGACTAAGAGACCCTTTAGATATAAACAAAGTGACGGGAGCCAAAATATGGTGGAAATAGATAACCCATGAGGAGGAACCATGGGATAAATTGTGGCACAAGAAATATGCTCCTCAATGGCCTAAGCAATTGCTGGTTAGATTCAGGGAAAACATCCCTAGCTCCATCATTTGGAAATCGACTCGGGAAAACATAATCCTCATTCATCTTCATAGTTTCTCGGAGGTTAGAGATGGAAAGAATGCATTGTTTACTAGATATTCCTCGCAATAGGAGCCTTGTATAGCTAGTCGAGATGATATCCCTATGATAAATGAACATCTTCAACATAGTCCACTGGAAAAGGTGAAGGAATTTTGAGGCTAAGGATCCCCTGACAAACCCTTTAGGACGTGGAAATCGAAGGAATGGTGGCAACCTCTTGTACCAGAGGAGAACATTGAAGATTTCCACTATGAAATTTGTACCAGAAATATCTTGAGGAATGTAGTCGGGTTTTCACCCTAGCTACATGCAAAAGCATCACCCTTCCATTTATGGGACATAAGGGTAGATTTCAATGGAAAAGAGATAGCTGCAAATAAAATATTAGAAACATGGCAAACAATAAGAAAAAACTATTGAGCTAAAAAAACAAAAATGAGACTAGTATGCCTTTTTTTTTCCTTGAAAGTGGGCCACCGTGCCCTAAATTGGAATGATACCACTTGTCCACAGGCTTGTTAGTATGGAGGGGGACTTAACATACATGATGGGAGGAGGTGGGGCAATGTAATGATTAGAAAATGAGGTGAGTATTTTGAGAATGATGGCTTCCCAACGTACTCACAAAAATATAATAATGACAGAAGGAAGAAGTGAATCTTGTGATGGAGGCCTCCACACTCTTTTATAGTTTTTTCTTGTCCTTTTCTCTCTTTTAGGGTTTTGGACCGTAATTAGGGTTTTAATACCTATTTAGGGTTTTAAGCCCCTTTTTTGTATTTTATCTCTTTTGGGATTTTTATCCCCTGTGTGAGCATTTTAGGCCCTTTTTTATCATTTTGAGCTTTTTGAGAGAGGTTAAGTTTAAAACATAGTTGTGGAAGTAAAAAATAAGGGAAAAATGTAGGAAAAAGACATTTGTATGTGGTTTAGTCCATGTAGATCTAGTTGAGCAATTTCTTGCGTTAACAAATTTCCCCTAATGTGTGAGGGAAGGAGCTCATCGTATGGTTAACAGACATCATAGGATCATGGGGATAGTGGAGAGACGTGTGAAGAAGCGGCTCTTCCTCATTCGAGACATCATGGATTTTGGTGTTTGTATTGATATTTGTCAAAGAATGTGTGGCATGCATATGGATGAGGCAGTCATACACATGCTCATAACAATGTCAAAAGAATAAATAATGGGGTCAAAGATAAAAAATATGGGAGCCGATCGATACATATACAACTGATGTAACATAATGGTGGCCTCAATGAGAGGCTGGATGCAATGATGGTCTGAAGAATGGATACATAGGAAAAATGGCATTCTCATGGAATGAAAAATATGCACAATTGATGCTCTACTAGATCTAGAAGTTTACATAACTGTAGGGATTCACTGACAATATGCCACATCAATCATGGATCTATACAGAAGCACCGCTCTTGGGGCTTCTAAAAAATGTTTACAATGCAACCCAACAATAACAAGGGATATGAACATGTTTGGGTCCCTAAATAGACTTACCAATATGCTATATTCAGGTGACAACCGAGGTCTTTGACCAAATACTGCATGGACCAATACCCGATACGAATCTTAATGGTGTGTTGATGTTGTTGAAGTCGAGCACGTGAGACAAAACCATCATGGGAGGAACTAAGTAATCCTCTCAAGTGGTATAAGGAACTCATCAATAAGGTTAATGAAACCAGGATACAGGGACCTCTAGGTCTATCCTCTGGAATAGATGTGTTGTCGTCGATAGAGGGAGAATTGTAACTAATCAAGGAAATAAGGTTTCTTTGACGAGAAGCACGAGGGGGATAACCAAAGTTGTGGAACAATATGGGGACTGGGACATCGAATGGGGGAACAGGTGAAGGCGAAGCATGGGGGACTCAAACTTCCTTTTTTCAAAGTATGATGGCAGAGCTGACCTGAAAGCAAATGAAACTGACTCATGGGAGAGGGATCATAGCTATAATACCGAGAATGTAATTGTAGATGGGAAATACCGAGGGAGGTAACTTGGACTTCTGATATCCATGGGATCCAAGGAAGACTCAACGCAAAATACTCTGAAGAAAGGTGAGCTAATGGGGGAATGTTTTCGAACTGTGATATATGGGGTGGCACCTAAAGGCACCGTTATGACATGATCTCTTGGATTTCTAGCGAGCCCGAGAAAGTAAATGCTTGATGGTGTTTTAATTTTTAGAGAGTCTGAAAACAGGAAGAAGACTCTAGTGGGGTCTCTTTTTCATTCATAGTCTTATGTGTCTGAAAAGGGATAAAAGTGTACATAGGATAACTCACCCACCCTTTTGGGGGACAGAAGACTTATTTACCATTGGTAGTCCAAGCATGCCAGAAAAGGTTAAACTTACACTTGCTGGATGTTCATTCAAATACTTTTACAGCAATGAAGAAAACTAAGTTTTCTCGGCAATATTTTCTTGATGAGAAGGTTGGAAAAGAGCTTAAAGACAACCCATGATGATATTTTTCATAAAGTTTGGTCCCAATGCCCAAGAAAGAATAAAAGGATGCAAAGAGAAACATTCCTTGCTTGAGTGTGCCAAGGTGGTCATTTTCTTGTGGTATTTTACATAGTCCACAAAAGGAGATAAATGAAGCTATGTAGACACCCTTTCAAATACTTTAATGAGCATGAAAGGAAGCAAGCGTGCTCGACAATCTTTTCATTCTTTTACGAGTGAGAACAAAGCTTACCAAAAACTCCATAATGGGAAATCAAGAAAGAGGGAAGCGTTCGAAATATATAGCAAGAGGTTATGTTGTGAACATAGCTAATGGGAATCAATGCAGAACAATGGTGGTGACCCCTTGTGGTACAATGGATGGTGGTAAAATATGGCCAACTATGCAGTATTGATGGAGCAGATGGCTCATGAACATGTCAATACATACACAGGGAGATTCACGTGATGGTATGCAAATGGAGGTTAATTCCAAGGAATACTATCAAAAAATCATAGTGAGATAATGAGACAAGAATCTCATCAAAATATAGAGGACAGAAAACCGAATCCGGTGGTGCAAACGGTGTCTCAAATGGACTACAGATGACTCCGACTAGCAGCTAGTGATGTTGCCCCTAGTGCGGTGGTGCATGAGTAAAAACTAGAAAAAATGGAGGATTATGGGTATGGAGCTAGCTCAACATACACGGTGTGATTCACGTGGTGGTACACAAATAGAAGTGACTTGAAGAAATGGCTGGAAGAAAGTAGGGAGGGAGCAATCTAGTACAGGCCATCTCATTACTCGGCATCTTTTTGCACAGTGGTGGCAGCTTCCTATCCTTACAGACGATGATCCATACATGAGCATGGATAACTGGGGAGATCCTAGAGACGCCTCGACCTCTGGTATAGGTCTAGGAGCCTGAACGTATGCTAGCATGGTAGTCGTTGTTGGCATACGTGCAACATATTGTGCGCATGTGCAGACGTGGGACCACACCCTTCAGTGGGATGCCAGTGGCACATGAGTGGGCGTTACATCCACCTACTCATGTCCAAATGATGCAACGAATTTCTACAATGAACTCATTGCGACTAGACATGGAGAAACTACTAGAAGGGGTCACTGAATCATGGTAAAAATGATGTAAAACAAAAACAAAAAAACTATGCCGCAAGTGCTTCATGGTGAGTGAATCAAGAATAGGACCTGTCGCAAAGGAAATTGGCCTTGCCTTGGAGACTCTACAGTTGATGCAAAGTACGTGGGGGAGGATTTTGGCCTTCAATGGGAATAAACGACTCCATGCCTTCGGATAATTGATATGGGGTAAAATCAGTGGTTTTTTTAGAGATCTCTTTGTCATCCAAAAGTGGTGTTGAGATATATCAGGTGGATCTTCCACAACCAGGGAGACATAAGTAGTACTGGAACTAGAGATCATGTAGATGGTGTTGGTTTTATCCACAAAAGAAACTGGAGGGTGACTTTCCTTGATGAAAGTGGTCTTGGACTCATGAGAGTGATTATGCAGGTCGCAAAGGATGGACCAATACTCGATCAAGTCTAGGAAATGGTGAGAATGGTGTCCATACAAGCTGTAAATGGCACATGCATGCTTTGTCCTCAAAGACTTGTTCTTGACCACAAGAGGAGTTGAGACAATGATTAATGGAGTGTCGTTGGTTGTATCCATAGTGTCTATGTGTGTAGACAAGATAGGTATCTCTAGGAAGTTTTTATTTGCATGACCATGGACATCGCACAAAGCACAAGGTGGAGTCGGCCGTGGTTCGACTATCGTTTGGTGGACTTGCTCCCAAACTTATTTGGGTGAGAAGGGCAATGCTTGGGAACAGATGACATGTTTGAAGGGCCAGGGGGAGGGCATGATTCCATCGCAATAGGATGGATTGGAGTCACAGAGACTTCACTTAGTGAACATCTCACATAGTACATACGATCGTGGGATATTAAAGAATACCCTCAATTTCTAGAGATATTGACCCAAACTCTTTTTCTTGAAACCCTCTCGCAATACTTAAAACGTCCTCCTCACCCCTTTTTATATGACTTTGAGGCACTGAAGGGCAGGGGGTAGGGGAGGTATGTGGTTCAAGGTACCACACTGGAATCCCCAACGTAAAGTTCGGTGAATTTAGAGTAGCTGTGAATTTAGAGTAGCTGTTACAGGATTGCTCAGGATGTCGGATGGTGGGAATAGGAGGGAATCGTATGGATGGGGAGTGGACCCCAATAATTTAGAGGTGATTGAGTTTGTGGTTGATACTGTTGTTATGGTCTAGGAGTAATGGTACTGGATGAGAGGACACACAAATCCATTGTTTCAGTCGGCTCTGGCGAAGGAGGTAAAGATGGGAAAGTAGTTGTCATAGGTTTGTCAACAAAAAATCATAGGCCTACTGCAATTAAGGAAGGGATGGCTACGCTGTTGATGGTAGTATCGACGATTGGGATGACATGGTCTGGTGTGGCCGGCCCTTACGGATTGTATTAAGTCAATTGGTCAACTATCACAATCTTCCCATCATGGGGAAACATCATAAGGAGAACGACAGTGGATGCCACAGATCTCATGGCGTACATGTAACGACGTCTGAGAAGGAGGTTGTAATCAAGTTGGGCTTTAACAAATTCTATCTTGATCAAAATCATTTTATCGGCTAAGGAAATAGGAACATTCGATAGAATTCCCTGGGCCTTTGTAGAGCAACCTTCATAGGCGCAAAGGGCAGTAGTTGATGGTTAGAGGGTGGGGGGCC
The DNA here is from genome assembly GCA_001517045.1 of Pseudotsuga menziesii. Taxonomy (NCBI): domain Eukaryota; kingdom Viridiplantae; phylum Streptophyta; class Pinopsida; order Pinales; family Pinaceae; genus Pseudotsuga; species Pseudotsuga menziesii. Next base: position 14,666 of record LPNX010926259.1, on the reverse strand, counting down.
TGAGGTTTCAACAAAAAGAAGTTTACATCACACAGGTGGATGCCCCTTCATCGACAATGCATCGATGAACAACCAAATTCTGAATTGAGAGTGGAAAATGGAAGATGACGGTCGATGTCATTCTTGGTTTGTCATGATCCAGATCAAATGTGATTAATATGGAATCGACGAGATCCACGAAACCTAATGTGGATAACTACTCTTTCCGCTGTATCGGGCACATTTTGAGCACTTCTAGAGCGGAAATGGTCGTAGGTGATTGGTCCAATTCATCAATGATGCTATAATTTAAGGCATCTCATGCAGTTGCGTTGTTGGCAATATGACATATAGGGAACCGTGGACCTCTAGCTTACCTATCTGTGGAGGGTGTAGGTAGGTGGAGGGGCATGCTGGGAATGTTAGAAGTTGATGTCGTTGATGGGTCAATAGTCTTTGTGGTGGACCTGTATTGGTTGTGCCTAGTCTGGAGGTTCACCTCTTCGGTTGACAGTGTCATTAGGTTATGGATACCAGTTTCTGTATGTGGAGTCATGGCGGGTTTTGCAGGAGCAGGTGGGGGACATGGGGACTTCACTTAGTGAACCTCTTACATAGCACGTGCGATCGTGGGATATTAAAGAATACCCTTAATTTCGAGAGATATTGACCCAAACTCTTTTTGTTGAAACCCCCTCCCAATACTTAAAAACCTCCTCCCCACCCCTTTTTATACCTCAATCCTTATAAACCACCCTACCCACCCCCACCTTAAACCCCTCATCCCCTCAATACCTATAATATATTGGTTCAATTTTTTATAATTTTAAAACCCACAATATGAACTAACGTGATAGGATATTGGTCAACAAGTGAAGCCCCCGTGGTGGGGGAAAGAGTGTGGTTGCAACTAATCCTTGGAGTGGTAACGGGTTTTGGAGCACCATAGGTAGAAGGCCTCGTGGTGTTGAGTTGGGCTGAGCCTGTGCTTCCGCATTAGTGTCCCATTGAGATTTGTTATAGAAAAACTGTTTGATGTGGTCCATATGAGGGCATTCATTAGTGTAGTGACCATACACATTGCATAATTTAAACGGATGATTAGTCCATAATGGAGTGTTTCATCCTAGTCAATTAGGTTGTTGGGGGTTTTGTGTGGGTGAGTTAGCACCATTGTCGTTAAAAGGATTAGGATGTTGGCCACCTCCTTGCGGTTGGTTGTTACCTTGGTTCGTTTCTTGTTTTTTCCTACCCTTCCCTTATTGGTTGCTGGGGGCAGGTTGGTTGGAAATATTCTGCTGACCAAAAACTTGTCTTGTGGAGGTTGGAGGAGATGGAGCAGGGGCCGGAGTGACTTCCATAGGTGGCGCATAGTAGGTCATAGGAGCTAGAGGGGCTACAAATACGGTCATTGGGCTCGAACATGATTGTTCTAGCCAAGTCAATGCACGAGCATGCTGATTTGGCTCGGGTTGTGTATAAGAGGATGTGGCTCCGGACTGAGTCATAATCCTTGAGTAATTAGGTATCTGGTTTAGTTTTGCAACACTAGTGGCGTTTCTTGGGTGTGGTTTCATCATAAGGGGTGCTGCATATTACTGTGGGTGTTGGGAAACATATCCGATGACACCATCTGTAGCATGGGATTCCCCCAGCGCATCGCAGTGAGAGTTGCCGGCACTAGGACTGTATGGTATGATGTTGTATAGGTATCCAGACTGAGTGTAGATTGAATTGAACTATTGGGCATTTAAAATGCCCTCTTCTTCAAATTGGGGACGTTCATAGGCGACGTACTTGCCTATGGGTGGTAGCAAGGTCTTCAAGAACCAATCGAGGAAGATCCTGTCATCAAGCTGGATTTTGCATAAGCTACGACGTTTCCTCCCATCATGGATGTGGTCGGTGATGTACGTAGTGTTATTTTGATGGCAAGATAACAAGATCTCCACGCATTCATTGTATCAGACATGGAATTCGAAGTATTGGAGGAACATGAAGGCGATCGAAGTGAAATCAAGGTAATATTCTTGAGGTAGTTCAATAAACCATTTTGCTGCAGCACCTGTGAGTGTGCATTGGAATAATATCAGTCTGATCGAGTAATCTCCAATGTTGTTTGACGAGCACCATAGATGAAATGAAATAATATGTTTTTGGGGGCACTCGCCCGCCTTTCCCTCAAACTTAGGAATGTTCGAAGGAAGGTTGGTTGTCATGCGAGGCCAATGGGGTTGATGAGTGATTCAGTCATTTTTTAAATGAGCCAAATTTGATAAGTTAAGATGAGCCATGAAAGGTAGGTTGGACCCGAGGTTGGATCGGGGGAAACCGACAATGGTGTCGGAATTGGCAGGAGTAGGATGTCCCTACATGGCTAGGGGCACTTGAGGTTGACTTCTCAGAATGGAGGTATTTGGGATGATTGTGGAAGGGACACTTCCTCCAGGTATGTACAATGGTACAGTCAGAATCGTGGTAGCTAGAGTGGGGATGCCACTAATGGGTAGAGTACCAACAACACCAAGCACAGTCATGCTAGGACACTTGGCAGGGATATTACTAATGATGTGTGGAAGGGAAATGCCAAATGCCACTCCCCCCTCCAAAAAGGGATTGGGATTTGTGCAATCAATGGGGATAGACGGTGCAGTGAACAGGTTTAGCTCGGATTGAGGTCATGTGGCTTTCTGAAGGAGAAGAAGATTGTCAAAGAGGGCCTCGATGGTGACGATCTAAAGGCCCAAACTGAGGGGAGTGTCCCATAAGTCATGAGAAAGAACATAGTGGATCAATGGTGGCTTGTGGTAGTAACTGGTAAAAAAATTTTGAACCCCCAGTTTTAGTCGACTTCCTATTGGTTCATAGGTAGTCACTTGGCCACCAAGACATCCAAAAGACAATGCTTTGGTTTTTCCCTCACAAATGTGTATCTAGTCAATCGAAAGGGGTTCTTTCCCGTTTCACATAGTGATTCCTCTCGTTGGCTAGCTAATTTGAGGTTCTTGTGGTACTCCTCACAATGAGTTTTAGGGAAAATCCCAAGCATTTCCCACAGTTGTTGCAGTTGAGACTTATGTCCCAAACTGAAATATTATTAAGTAAGTTGGTTACTTTAATATTTTCACTCAAGGTCACTGGACCAAGTTTTGTTTGATTACTTGGTGTGAGTATGTGCACTTGTATATGAATTTGTTACTTTTGCTTTCAATTATGCAATATGTAAATAACATTGGTTTCCTTGTAAGAAACAAGCAAACGGATTGTACCAAAGTAGGGTTGAAAGCTAAAAATAGATCAAAACAATGTGCAAGACCAACTGCAATAATGGGTGACTGACTGTAATTTTTTGTGAACCAGTAGTGTGAATACCCCACATTTGTATCCTTCAAATCCAGGAGGGAGTGTTGGGCTCTCATCAAAGTGGAGACAAGTCCATCTGTAGATCCACAGGTCACACCCCAAATTCCAAGTGCTTAACAAGGAGGACGTGAACATCGTGAAACCCCCAATGGTTTTCACTCCCTGTAGCTTCCAAGGTCACTTTTTTTTAATGGAAAAGAACAATAACAAAAATGGATTCCTATTACTAAGCTTACTCAAACCCCCGTATTATATCAGATGACCCCGGAGGGTGATGACTGAGTAGAGGAGGAGGGGCTAAATAAGAATGTTAATTTCCAGCATTTAATAATGAAATACATAATTTAAAATTGCAGAAACTAGCTTAGAAACAGACAAATTGCATGTAACAATCAACCAGTGGCGAATGGGTCGTCTAGACAGGAAAAATAGATGTAAAATGACTCAGAAACAGACATGTCGCTTCTAACTACAAAAAATAGTCGTGACTATGCCCTCAGATGTAACTTGCTCTTTTCGTAGTTGAAGTCACGACCTGGTTCATGGGTTTCGGCCCAAAAGCAACAAATGGGTCATGATTTTCATTCCGAAAGCATTGATTGGGGCCAAAATTGGAGAAAATTTAAAAATGACTCAGAAGTGGTCGAGAATGACAGGCACCAGTCCCATATAGACTCAAATCGGCCTTGTGTGGGTACGAGCAAGGACAGTTGTGGAGAAAAATACCAAAACTACCTGCAAAACAAGGGATCCATTGGGATCAACTAGTATGGTCACCAAAACTGTAGCCAGGTTTTCATCCTAGCTACATGCAAAAGAACCTCCCTTTCGTTTATGGGACATAAGGGTAGAGTTCAATGGAAAAGAGCTAGCTGCAAATAAAATATTAGTAACACTGTAAACAATAAGAAAAAACTACTAAGCTAAATAAACAAAAATGAGACTGATATACCTTCTCTTTTCCTTGAAAGTGGGCCACCAGGCCCTAACTTGGAATGATACCACCTCTCCACAACCTTGTTAGTATGGAGGGTGCCTCAAGATACATGATGGGAGGAGGTGAGGCAATGGAGTTATTGGCAAATGAGGTGAGTATTTTGAGAATGATGGATTCTCAACGTACTCACAAAGTTATAATAATTACAGAAGGAATAAGTGAATCTTGTGATGGAGACCTCCACAGTATTTTATAGTTTTTTCTTGTCATTTTCACTCTTTTAGGGTTTTTGACCCTAATTAGGATTTTAAGCCCCTTTTTTATGTTTTTAGTTCTTTTGGGATTTTTAGACCCTCTGTGAGCTTTTTAGCTCTTTTGTGAGATTTTTAGGCCCCTTTTGATATTTTTGAGCTTTTTGAGAGAGATTAAGGTTAAAACATAGTCGTGGAGGTCAAAATGAGGGGAAAATGTAAGAAAAAGATATTGTATCTGGTTTAGGCCATGTAGAACTAGTCAAGAGTTTTTTTGCGTTAACAAGGAATGCAAGACCGAATAATATTAGATGGGGGTATACCAATCTAGGGAACTTCAACATTAAAAAGGCAATTGGGTCATTGACTAAAACTCACAGAATGGAGGGTAAATGGAGGAAAATATTGTGTGGGAGATGGTGGCCCAAAGTGGTGGATTTTTGTTTGTTGCTTCTAAGAATACACATTCTCACATGAGGCAATATTCAGGCCCATGGGTTTATGGGTCCGTTAAGATGTTTCCTTTGTGAAAATAATAAGAAAACTATCAACCACCTTCTAGATGAATGCACGATAGCGAAAGCCATTTGGGAAAAAGGCACAGGTATTTTCAAAAAGAATCACAGACACAAAGGTCGTCGTGATCTAACAATAGTAGAATGACCGAAAACTTCCTTCAAAAATAAAATCTTGAATAGAGTTTGGGATTTGTTCCTTGGCTTCACGGTGTGGGAAAATCTGTAAAACAAGGAATAAAAGAATATTTGAAAATAAATAGAGACATGTTGACGAACTTTGGACGATGATTGAAACCCACATAAAAGAAAAACTAACCTTAAATTATTGGACCCCATAATATTTTGTAGCAGAGATAACAGAAAGACAAATTCTCTAGGAATGGGGGATCTTTAAGTTACCTGTGACCAATTCTCGCCTCAGAACAATGCTTAAGCCCCCACACAACCCTGATTTTTGGTAGTGTCTGACGGTTGGATATTTCAAAATAAACGTTGATGGAGCCATACAAGGAAACCTAGGCCCTGCATGATTTGAAGGAGCCATCAAGAACTCTAAGGGCATAATTCTTAGCATCTTTTGGGGCAGTATAGGAACCAACACCAATAATTTCGTAGATTTAGAAGGGCTAATCAATGGGTTAACGTGGGAATTACATCAGAATAAGACACCATTAATAGTGGAAGGGGATTCCTTAACCATAACTAATATATCCATTATCGAGGTCTCCAAAAAATGGAGATTGGAACGATGACTCACAAATCTTAAATGGTTGTTAACAGGAACCCTAGCAATACAATTCACTCATGTCAAAATAACTAGTAACATGGTGGAGGATTCTCTTGCCAGCGAAGGAGTTGGTAGAAACAATTATTTCCATGCAGAAATGACCAGTGACAAAAAGGAAAATACGACCTAGAGGTGTTGCGAAGAATTGCCAGAGGAGGATGCACACAGGATGGTAGACGATCACCTTGGACAAGTACAATATTTACCACACCCTCTACCCGACATGTGTAATCAATCCATCGCTTTAAATTAGCATGCGACACATCCTTTCGCATGCAATACAACCACGTCACATCCCAGCCAACTCAAGAAAGACACATGATCGGGATTGATGACGATTGTCCACTCATACCTGTGGCAGGTGCGGAAGGAATTGAGGAGGTGACTAAACAACTTGGCAATACCTCAAAGTACCATGATATTAAGGTTATGATGAGTGGAAAGAGTATGAAGCAGGCTAAGAAAGAAGGTGGCATGTAGGACTGATCCGAAAGGGACGATCCAAAGGTTGGCCATCATAAATAGTGATGCCTCTCCTTCCGGCAGTCGAGTATGGAGCTCGGTTTGGGACTTACCCTTTGGGAAGATGAATGGATTTATTTCGAGAATTTTCTTGGTGACAGTTAATTTCCTAGAAGAGCGTATGCAAAGGCCTTCAATGGGGGGAAGTGCTGCTAACTTTTTGCACAAGAAGGTGGATCTTGTGGTGATTAATGGGCTCAGGGAATGTAAGGTCGAAGGTTTGGTGTGTGCAAAAAGGAAAAATCAGCCAAATTGGATAATGGAAGGATACATTACCCAAAGGGGTGGAATGGTTATAAATATTCCCATGGATGAATATTGGTTCATCGTGCTCGAGCTTCACTCTACTCGTAATCGTTTGCAGGGTATTCGAATCTACATGCCACGTGAGATTATGGAACCTTAGTGGAGAGTAAGGAGACATCAGGAGGAGGGCATCATAATTGAGGGGGGAAACATGCCTTCTTCTAGTTCCTCCACTAATTTCCGAACTGTTGATGAAAACTCGGTACCTCTAGTGTTTAACTCGGGGGCGTAGTACATGGTTGAGAGCCCAACTATGGTTGAAGCCCACATTGTGGCCAAAGAAATGGAATTGCTCGGGCAGTATGAGAATAATCAATGCAATAACTTAATGACCCACCCTTTTTGGGTGGTCCATACTCTCCTCGCACGCGACATCCAGGAAAAGGCGCAAATGGCGCATGGGATCAAGGAAGCCCTAACTTTAATCCGTCGGGAACCACAAGAAAGTGCTACAGGCTTTCGCCTGCTTGACATGATTGTTAGCGAATTTCTTGACCACCCTGGGGAGCAATCCAAGGAAGCTCAATCTTTCCCTCCAAACATTCCTCCTCCTCGGTAAGGAATGTTGGGGGCTCAGGACGTTTTTGGGCAAGCTGCATGGTCTTTGTATTGAATATTGAGGCTTGGTCGACCAAGGTTCTTCCTATTTTCTGTTTAATTATGAATATATCGAAAAGTGTAGTGTATGTTTATTATGATTATCCTTTTAGTTGGGAAGGGATGCGTGAGGGAGATTTTGTTAATCAGATCAAGTCTCTGTCTAGACATGGGAAAGGGGGCTGTTAAGCAAGTTGTCAGCGGAATGTAAGTTTTTTGAAAAATATATGTCTCTAGGTTAGCTATGTAGCTCCGTTAAACTATATGCTCGAAAGAATCCTTTAGAGAACAACCCAGTTAAGCGTGCTTCCTCGACTTGGCCGAGTGTGAATGTAATTTACTTTTTGTACTATGAGTAATATAAAGAGTTATTTCTTATTAACAAAAGAAACAAACAATACAAATAGCATCCAAACATCATGTTCTTGACATGTGCTAATACATTATAACCTTTAGCAGATAAAAGATTGATAAGGGGTTGAGTTAAACAATAGAAATCCTCCCCACCAATAATGGAGTCCACTCCAAGAATATTAATTTACCATTTCCCATATTGCATGACAATTAGAAATGGATGTTAAAATGTATGCACATTGCCTATAATATAGTATAGTACACTTGTTATTCAAACCATGGTGATAAAAATAGGTAAATAGAAGTGGATAGTAAAATTTACACACTTTGCTTATAATATAGTTCAATAATTACCAATAAAAATCATGTAATTATATTTTCACATTATATTTATAATTATTATTATTATGACACCAATGACATCTAAATATTTTCAATCGTCAATTTGGAATACATTTCATTATTCAATCGTCAATTTGAATACATTTCATTATTCAAGCTCAAGTACCTTGAAATGGATGTAAACGTCTCTCAACAAATGGCACCAATATATTTCAAGCACGCTTACTGTCTTCATCGATTTATGTTATACCAACTCGTCTGATCACAAATGGCACCAATTTTTTACAACTTAAAACGAATGGAAAAACACCCCCATAGTATTTAATGTTGCGACAATGGATATCAATGGATAGATTGAGAGTTAGGTCAAATCCAATGACTGATATTCCCGAAGTTACAACAACAACAATAATTGCTACAATGCTGGCTTCCTATTATCTTGGAATCAATTTTGTAACATGGATTCATTGGAATCATCTTGGAATCAATTTTGTAACATGGATTCATTGGAAAGCAAGGGATTCCATACATATTTTACGGGGAAGGTTTGATTCAATAAGGATGCATATCGAAAAAAAAAGAAAGGACGCAGATCAAACGATTTAGTACTGATAATACCATTGTACTTATTTTCATTAAAGAAAGAATTAGGGGGAAATTTAAACTTGTTATTGTGCGGGCCTGGGGTGATGGAGTACTGCTGGGTTATACCTATTTGAAATACTTGAGATAAAAAAGCAAACAGGAAACGTTGCAGTCCCTGAAACGACTTCACAGTTTGTCGCAAATATGGGAGGTGAAATCTCCAATTGGTGTACGATAATGAACGGGGGTAGATCAATGAAGGAGCCGCATGAGAATATTAGTAACGGAAAAAAAAGAAATAAAAATGTTATGAAAAAATAAACATCTTCGAAGAGGAGCAACGCATGGAGACGAGGATTTGTGGAGGGAAATTGAGGAAATAAGGGAAGAACTACAAAAAAGTTAGGAGGAAATGACAGAGTTAGGAAAACCTGTCTACCAGCTATAGAGGAATTATGATGAGGCATTAGAATGAATTAAAGAGATAATTTGGAAATGGAGAGCTACAAGGGTGTTCTTTTATTTGGTTGATTGCATCACCTCCTTTGCGATACCTATTCCTATGGCATCATGAATTTATATCCCTTTAATAAAAGCAAATTGTTCTTCAAATACCCCTTCATCTAAAATTCTTTTTAATTTTTTGGCTGTGATTTTAGCTATCAATTTGTAAATACATTTGCACAGAGAAATAAGTTTAAAACCCCCCATATAGTGACATGTTCCACCGTAGGAATGAGCGCAATGAAAGTACCATTGAACGACAAGGATCCTTCTATTAATTATGGATTCCTCCACCATCGCTAACAAGTCCTCTTCAAACAAATCCGTGAAACCCCTGCAAAACTCCACTGGAAAAACGTCTTGAACCAATGTTGTATCTGTCTTCATACTTTGAATAACTTCTTTTAGTTCATCCAAACTGAATTCCTCCATAATCTCCAAATTATGTTCCTCATTGACAAAGTTGTGGAAATGACCAGTAGACCTTAGCATTTTATCAACAATAGCCCTGCCATCTTGTTTGTAAAGGTCCTTAAAGTGATCTACACTAGAATTTGCGAATATACTAAAACTAGTGACCTATGATGCATTGGACTCTTCAATCTTCTAGATAAAGTTAGTATGGGTTGGAAACTTAATCCTCAGATTATGATTCCATAGATTATGTAAATATTGTAAATAATTTGTGAATGCGAATAGTCTACGGAGATGAAACATCTGGTTGGAAGATGAAACACCAACCACCATATACCATCTATAAATAAAGGCCTTTCCCTGAAATAAATTGGAGGTGGAGTTATTGATTCCTACAATGATATCATAGTTGATACCTACCATAATAGTTTGTATTTCTATTAGAGATTACATAGATAGAGTGCCAAAATGGGGCTGAGCTGCTAAAGATGTGCTTAGCCCACTGAAAATTCCAAAACACAATGTCCAAAATCAAATACCCAGTAAGGTATCATATCAAATAAGAAACAACGTACATTTCCAAAACTCCAAGTGGGATTTAACTACTGAAAAATAAAACCTGCTATATTAAGACTCGCAGCTTGTACCATGGCTGTCAGAAAATCCAAAAGTTAGAACTGTTGGCCGTGGTGAAGCAGATTCTTTGGTTAGCTTTGGCTTTTGCTTGGTGCTCCCTCTTCCTCTTACAGCGCGCCCATCAGCAATCCGAATCCAAACAGTCAGACGTTTCATGATCATCTCCTTCATCTGGCGAAAGGAAGAAGCTGCAACCCATGTTCAGGTGGATTGAAATCAACTTGTCCTTGATTCCATTCAACGCCTCCAGTTCTCGGATTCGGCCAACCATCTGATCGTTGATGGCCACTATCTGATTCATGTACCTCTTCATTTGCAAAATTCTCTCTTTAATTGGTTCCATTGTCTCATCATAATTAATCAATAGCTGCTGAACTCTTTTCCCTAAGTCTGCCATCGCCTCCTCACGTTTTTGCAGTTCTTTCCTGCTCGCCTCATTTTCTTTGCACATATCCTGGTCTCCATGCGCTGCTCCTCTTCGACGTCGTTTTTTTCCGTACTCATTGTTATTTCCTTTTTTCCATTACTACTACTCGCAAGCAGCTCCTTCATTGCTCTACCCTTGCGCTTTCTGGTACATCACTTGGAGCTTTCGTCTCCCATCTTTACAACAGACACACGGTGAATCTGTTCAACCCTGCCTGCTTGCTTTTCTATCTCAAGCCCTGGCATTCTTGCTTTTCTATGTCAAGTCTTTCAATTAGGTATAACCCAGCCTACCCCGTCATCTGCAGGGCCCACAATCATATCATTGTGTAATTCGAAAATTATTTAGCTGTTCCAGGATTTAGTTGTTGCAGACCAATTAATGCCTTTGGCCCCACGTTCGTTGGATTTCAAGCATATTCAGATTCAATCATATCATTGTGTACTTTGAAAATTATTTGGCAAGAGCTATCCACCCTTCTGCAGACTCTTAATATGATTGAATTTGAATATGCTTCTTGAAATCCAAAGTACACAATGATATGATTGAATCTGAATATGCTTGAAATCCAACGAACGTGTTGCCAACAGCATTAATTGGCCTGCAACAACTAAATCCTGGAACAGCTAAATAATTTTCGAATTACACAATGATATGATTGTGGGCCTGCAGCCTGCAGGTGACCGGGTAGGCTGGGTTATACCTATTTGAAAGACTTGAGATAGAAAAGCAAGCATGCCAGGGCTTGAGATAGAAAAGCAAGCAGGCAGGGTTGAACAGATTCACCGTGTGTCTGTTGTAAAAAGATGGGAGGCGAAAGCTCCCATACCAGAAAGCGCGAGGGTAGAGCAATGAAGGAGCTGCTTGCCAGTAGTAGTAATGGAAAAAATAAATCTTTTGTAAAGATGGGAGGCGAAAGCTCCCATACCAGAAAGCGCGAGGGTAGAGCAATGAAGGAGCTGCTTGCCAGTAGTAGTAATGGAAAAAAGAAATAACAATGAGTACGGAAAAAAAAACGACGTCGAAGAGGAGCAGCTCATGGAGACCAGGATATGTGCAAGGAAATTGAGGCGAGCAGGAAAGAACTGCAAAAACGTGAGGAGGCGATGGCAGACTTAGGGGAAAGAGTTCACCAGCTATTGATTAATTATGATGAGACAATGGAACCAATTAAAGAGAGAATTTTGCAAATGAAGAGGTACATGAATCAGATAGTGGCCATCAACGATCAGATGGTTGGCCGAATCCGAGAACTGGAGGCGTTGAATGGCATCAAGGATAAGCTGATTTCAATCCACCTGAACATGGGTTGCAGCTTATTCCTTTCGCCAGATGAAGGAGATGGTCATGAAACGTCTGACTGTTCGGATTCGGATTGCTGATGGGCGCGCTGTAAGAGGAAGAGGGAGCACCAAGCAAAAGCCAAAGTTAACCGAAGAATCTGCTTCACCACGGCCAACAGTTCTAACTTTTGGATTTTCTGACAGCCATGGTACAAGCTGCGAGTCTTAATATAGCAGGTTTTATTTTTCAGTAGGAGTTTTGGAAATGTACGTTGTTTCTTACATGATATGATACCTTACTAGGTATTGGATTTTGGACTTTGTGTTTTGGAATTTTCAGTGGGCTAAGCACATCTTTAGCAGCTCAGCCCCATTTTGGCACTCTATCTATGTAATCTCTAATATAAATACAAACTTATAAATTTCCTATAACTCGGGGATTGATTGAATGTCTTAGTTTTCGTTGAACTTTTTAAGAGTATTAAACTGCTTGTGAATCCTTCGTTCTTTTACTTATTCTTGAGTATTTCTTTCTGTCAGGCTTCAAAATTTTAGTACCTATCCCTTTGAAACAGAAAAAAAATTCTTTGAATACATTGTCTGTGACTCTGTTACGTACTGATAACAGCAGCCCGGCTCAGAGGCTCTGGAAACCCGTCAAAGTAAAAGCTGCCTGTTACGTACAGTTCATTAGTAAGTTGATTTTTCGAGTGGCCCGGCCTTTGGGAGCAATTAAGTAGCAGATGCTCGGCCTTACCAAGGTCGGATGCCACCATTTTACATGTTTGGCCCCTCCTTTGCTCCATCACCTGTCCTCCGAAGCCAGCATCTTCGAATGTTAGACAGATTGGAGATTGTGGGATTCTGTAGTCGGGGACGGGTATGAACCTCCTTCATAGTGGTGGTTTGGGTAAGAGCAGAAGAAAATAAAACTTATTGGAAGGAAAGGTTTAAAGATCAGGAAACATCCAAGCAATTGGGGCTATTTCTTTCATCTTAAAAGAAAGAAAGTATAATCAGTGGCTCCCTTTTATTTATACAATGAGATCGAAGCAAACAAAGAGACACCGGATACCTCATATTCCCATCTGTCTCTTACACAGAACTCCATGGGATTGGACTGGAATCAGCGAATTCCGATATGGCATAGTGACTTGACTGAATGTCTGTTGGGCGAAAACCCCTGATCCTGGGTGAAAAACCCTAATCAGGTCTGTCGAAGGCGAACCCAGAATAAAAAATCTTGGTCAAGGTGTTCATTTCTCTTACCCCTCCCTCCGAGCCACAAGTTTGAGTTTGAGTGAGTTGTCATCCAACGACTGTGAAACTATTAGCTCTGTTGTAATGGAGTTGGAACCTTTCCTCATAGTCGTATAGTAATTTCTATGAATACCAAATAAAACTATAAAATTTTAAGATTTTCACAAATATATATATATATTAGCTGGAGGATCTTTTAAGGTCTCACCTTGGGTGTGCCTATGATATATATATAAATATATATTAGCTGGAGGAACCTTTAAGGTCTCACCATGGGGGTGTTCCTATCATGAGGGTAAAGGAGGTAGCTGAGAGACTGCATCGGTGATGTGGTCAGTGTACCATGCCCTTTTGTCCAGCTACAGAGGTGGGCGGTGAATGTTATAGTATCTTATCATAAGATTCATGCACCTCGAGATAACTAGATGATAGTCTCCTCCCTTTTTGTACCAGCTATGGATATATAGATCTATTATTTGCAAATATATAGACCCAGTATCGTGGTGGCTATGAAGCCTTATTTTAGACACTACATATTTTTTGAACATGATGTACCAGCTATCTATTTTATATAATATGGGTTGGCTCTTACTTATGATTCAATTGGTGTGAATCCAATTCTATGTTTATGTACATACATGCTTGTATTAATGCTCAATTAATGTGACAGATACTAATATAACACTTAGTTAGCTAATGACCTAGCCGATGTGTTGGAACCCCCTAGAACATGACCATAAACAAGAGAATAAAATGTCTTCCAATAATTTGAAGCATATTATATATAGAGCCATATATGGATCCTCCAGCACTAGTTTACCCAGTCATTTATTAAGTAGCTTACTGAGTAGCTTATTCAGTCGATTCAGTTGATGCAGTTGATCCAATCGATTAAGTTGTTTATTTTTGTGTAATCCGGTCTCTGAAACCAGCTTGCATATGTCCCGAGCCATTTTGTTGTGAAGTGAACCTTTGTTTGGAGGGTTTCCGAGGCATATTTTCCCCATCTGGGTTCTCGAAATCTCATTTCTCGAACTCTCAATTGGCTATAGAAAAATATCTGATTTCATACATTTTAAATAGAACCACCTTCCTTCCATCCTTCTGACGAAGACCTAATCCATCCCGACTTTCTCTCCTAGAGTCTTATCTCCTTGATCTCCCAAAGACCCAATCTGTCCAACTGTCTATAGTTCCTGGCTTAGATGCTATGCTACCGAAAATGCTATAGTTCCTGGCTTAGATGCCCATGCTACTGAAAATGCTATGCTGCTACTGCTGGTGCTTACCATCATCAACTTGTTTACGACTGTTACGACTAGGCCAATAAACTATCGGCCAAGCTGCTTGTTAAACTGTAGATACCGATACTAGTTCATGTAATGAATATACTAGATCAACTACTACTACTACATATGTTACCTATGCCTACGTTGTTGGTGGTGCTCGTTGAGCTCATGACTTAGATGCTTCCATTACTGATGGTGGTGCTATATATACTGGGTATGCTTCTTCCCTTACCTATGCCTTCGCTCTTGGTGGTGTTGGCTGAGCTCATGACTTAGATGCTTCCATTACTTGTGCTATATATACTCGCTTTT
>LPNX010926250.1:83739-98208 GCA_001517045.1 Pseudotsuga menziesii | reverse complement strand
AGGTAAATATTTTATAAACACCCTTATGATATATAAACTTCTTTCACCTTAATAATGGTAAAATATGTAAATATAATAACAAGAGCCACAAGGTGGCAATGTTCCCAAAGATAGATTTTAAGATTTAAGATTGAATGAAAATAAAAATGCTCCATGTAAGACTGAGTTGCGTTTAAGAGGACTATATCTTTGAAAAGATCCAGGATGCTAAATGATTCAAAAACACCATATCGTGATAACTAACAACACACCAGCCACAAGTCTAGGGAGATGATACCATAATTAATTATGAGAAAAAGGGTGGTGAGACTCGGGTGGAGCCAAATTGTGAAAAAGCACAGTAGCCGACAGAGAATATAGTACACCTACCACCAGCCAACAATTCAAGGTAGATCCACTAGCAACTCCATGTCTCAGGAATTCAGCAGCAGCATATCTCTTTTTTGTGCAAGTATAGGTGGAGGAAGCATGTCTCTAGATGCATTGGAAAACATCATAATACATTTATACAACATTTGAAAGCTTGTGGGTAGAAAATCCAATGACTTGATTATAAGACATATAGAAAAAAAGTCCGTTAATAATATTTACAGTCCAATAGGAGATTTTAAGATAAAAATAAGTTCTACTTCCTCCATAAAGAAGTCTATACACTTTAGATTCATACATCAAATGTGGGTTATTTGTCTTCACTCGCTCATGAAAAATTCATTGAGGAACATCAATTAAGGGTTTTCAGATTGATTTACAAACACATATTTTGTCCACTGGTATATTTATGATCTATTTGAACTAGCAAAGCCTACTAAACAAGAAACTGAAAAATAATATGATTGATGAGACGCATAACAATGGAAGCATTTAATTCACACAAAACACCAGAAAATAGTGGAGGTATAGCATATAGGTGCATGTGTCGTATGGGAGTGCAGAATTTGAAATGAAATGTTGCAACAACGAGGATTAATTTCTTCAAAAATTTGAATAGCATAGCTCACAGACATCATGCATTGTGGGTGCATTGTGGGGTGAGTAAAACCCTTACAACTCAGGTTCCACATTTGCAGTGTTAAATTACAAGTAAACTCTTATTGAATATAATTGGAATATAAATGAAAATACTAATTAGTTTCTTATTGAATATAACTAGAAAATAAATGAAAATAGTTAGAATTATTCACAACATCACATCACATATAGACACATATTTTGGGTATGGAAACCCCCGGAAAAAACCAAAATGGGAAAACCATTGCAACAATAAGATATATAATTTATATTATCAAGATATGGAACTTTTACAACCAACAGGTAAAATACACCCAACCTGGTAAACTGAAAACCTCAACAAAATCAACAAGAAACCCAACAGCAAGGCAATGCTTCTCTACGCAACTGTACGACTCTCTGTCAGCAGTACAACCTGCTGTATGGATTCCATATGGTTGCTGACATCGACAATACAGATCCCTATGGTCTGTACGGAAGTTGTATGGTGCCCTTGTTGCGTGTCACACTGCCCCTCTGACGTGCGATTTGTATGGTCTTGCTCAGTCTCAGTGAAGCTACCGTGCAACTGCTCCTACAAATTTTCTATAAAATCCTCCATATGAATTCTCTCTTCCTGAATCATATCTGTGTATGTGTCCTCTTCACCAAATCTCCTTTTAAGTTTATTTGCTAAGCGAAAAACATAACCCTCACTATGGATCTATGGATGAGATCCTCCGGTGAGAATCAATGGCCAATATTAGATTAGCCATCACTTAAATATTTCACTTTTTACTTTAATAAAGTGATTCCATTAAATTCAAAATCAATTTAGATTAATTAAAGTATTTCCTTAGTAAAAACTTAGGAAAATCACTTTAATAGATTTGGATTCCAGTTTAATGTCTCTCTAGCATGAAAGGACACATGTAATGCTATAAGACCTTCCTTGTTTCACTTTCTAACACTAGTAGTCTAACTAACGTTTTACCAAAAATAGAACGAACTCCTCGTTTCAAATTGCTTTTCTCCTCCTTTGTCGCGTCTTCTTCCATCGCAGTCTTTGCTCGTCTTGCAACTGAAATATTCATCTTTCTGAACAAGGATGAGTCATAAGACCTTGAACATGGCTGAGGAAAGAAAATAAGTTCCTCAGGGATGTCATTGAATCTTCTTGGGCTCAAGATATTTGATTGATTTCTTGTACCATCACATTATCTCTTTGGAAGGACTCTGTGTAGGCCTTCAAGTGGGATACATGTGTAATGGGTAGGTTTTTTCAACTGAAAATAGGTTTGGACCGTGCCACATGGTTGATAGAGTAAACAAGGGATTTAAGCCCTAATTGAACCTTATTAAGAACAAGTTCCATGAACAATCCCTATATACAACAACATGACCCCTCTATAGGGGGTATTTTCCCTATGCGATGAATATGGGTTCCATTAAGATGTTTCACACACTATGGATGGGTATTAGTTCCTTAACCATAGTTGTGGTAGAGAAACAACATCCTAATTCCTTTCCATTAGTTTTGGGAGAGAAACATTATCCTCAAACCCTAAATATATTTTATCAACCTCAAATGCCATTGGCATGCCCTAAAAAATAAACATATGAATTGATGGTTGTGAATCTTTGACAATCATCATAGATTGAAAGCTGATTTCTTAGAATGTTATTAAAAGTTTATGAATACAATCATCAAAGATTGAAAACTAGTTTCTTAGAATGTTATTGAAGGTTTATGAATACGAATGTGAAAATGGATACTGAGTAAAATGTATGGAACGGATGCAAGTGTGTTATTAATGTGTGTTCATGTTTGCAAATTCAAAAAAATCTAAGGTATTTCCTCTATTTACCTACTTGTTGGATGAGTTGTTTGATTTGGACTACTTTAGTTTTAACTTTGTGATGGAAACTTGTTGGTTTGGGATGCATAAACAAACCAAATCCATTTCCAAGCTCCCTATTCTTAAGGTCATTTTCAATCACTTTTAAATATGAACCATATATTCATTGCTTATGGAACTTTGCACACTTATAGAGTTTCATATATATATATATATAGAGAGAGAGAGAGAGAGATTTTTTTAAGAAAAAAATTGCTTTTTACTTGTACATATATCATATTTCTAAAATACATGTCTTTTATTTCTACTATAACTTTTTAATGCCTTACCCATTTGGAAAATCAATTGTATGGTGCACAAGTATATATGGAGGCTTACTCACACACACAAAAATACGATTGGTTATCTTAAGACCTCAAACACGTCCTAAACAATTGACCTCTTTATTTTAGGGATTTATTAACATTATTATTTTTAAATAAATATAAAAAATCAACATTAAAAAATATGGAAAAATAGTGGTGTATAGGAAACAAATGTTATGTACAAGTGTACATTTTTTTCAAGAGATTCCACTATTTTAATACTAAACCACATCGTTAACATGAAGATATGAATAATTTTTTAGAGGAAAATAATGTATTAATGCTAGAAGAAAGTGAAATTCTCTTATTTATACCAATTCGATTTCCTATGTTTCATATTTTATACTGTTATAATAGGATGTGCATGTACCTCTAACATTTCTCCTCTTCAATGTATTGTTGCTTTATCAATTTTCCATTGCAGCTAATGAGTCATTAGAGGGAATCATTAGCTTGCACTATCCCTTTAAAATTTTATAATTTTATAACTAGTTTCACACCTTGCGCTTCCAATATCTTATGGGACTTTTACTCATCCACCTCATGAGACTTTTACTCGTCCTACATCCATTTGTGTTGGAATTTCTATCAGCATGCCTTTCACCTAGGTATTGAACAAATTAAATTTCTCCATTAAGATGTTTATTTTTTACAGGAATTCTCAACGATAGATATTTTTAGCGTATGATTGGTTTGTATCATATGTATTAATTGTGCATACATTATTGTGGATTTTGTGTAAGAAATTCTTTTGGTTTCCTATTCGCATGGAGTAGTTGATATAGTTTCATATTCTCATGGATTAGTTAGAATCTTATCTCTAACAACTAGCTATATTATTGTAGGAACTTGCTATCCTTTAGGATAGTGTGTCCTCTTTTGTTAAATTGGTTTGCATGATGTATATCTATATAATCTTATGTGTCTGTTAATGAGAGATAGTCATATATTCCTTTCACAAATTGTGACTTCATCTATGGGTTTTCAAAAATTTCCTTTCCTTTACATCAATGGCAAAAAGAAATGTTGTTTTCAAGTGGACATAGGGTAATTGTCATGATTTCAATTATTTGAAACAAAAGTTGTGTTATGCATCTATACTTGTTTTTCCTGATCTCTCACAACGATTTGAAATTGAGATTGTTTCTTCACAATTTGCAGTTGGATCAATTTTGATGCAAAATGGTTATCCAACAACCTATAATTTACACACTTTTTCAAAATCCAAATAAAACTAATCCATTTATGATAAATTTTTGTATGGATTAATTGAAGCTATCAAATAATAGAGACATTATCTCATGGAAAAAGAAACATTTGTGCATATTGATCATGTACCTTGAAATTTCTTGAATTCCCCAAAAAATTGAAGAAGCTTGGCATATGAAGAGCACATTCTATTTGCAACAATGTCATTTGGTTATCAAGTACAAGAAGGGAATCACAAATTTGATGGTTGACTATTTGATACAGCCACCTTCCTTTCATTTCTTAATTGTTGTCACCGCTTCACATATGGTATTTAATACGTAGGATCCATAGTATCCAAATGATTTTGATTTTGGGAACATTTACTAGAGTCTACGGCATTCAGCCTCATAAAATATAGTTATGTTGTAATATTTTCATATAAAAGAAGGATTATTGTACAATTTTGAAAATTTATTTGTACCTCATGATCACCTATCCTATTTAATGAAATAGGGATAATATTCCTTCTATGGTGGCCACTTTGGCAAGAAAAAGACGCTTCATCATCTTTATCATTTTTTCTATTGGAATCACAAGAAACCAAATGATTTTCATTTTATGAGGTGGTGTGTAGTTTGTTGTCACTCAAAACCAACTAATAGGAATCATGGTTTGAGTTTCTCCTACACATTTATACCCATACTTTTGAAATAATTTCCATGAAACTTTTTAGTATATTTCCTATCACTTTTCATTTCCATGATTGCATTTTTGTGTTTGTTGATAGACTAAATAAAATGGAAAGTTTATTCCTTGTTGTAGAACTAATTCTACTATTTACTTATCCTGTATATTCTTTTAATTTGTTGGGTTATCCCTTTTTCTTCCTAAAAATATTATGTCTAATCACAACTCATCTTTTGTGAGCTATTTTGAGCATTCTTTCTGAAAATCATTAGGAGCTAACCTTGATTTTTCCACTACTTTCATCCATAGGCTAATGGTCAAACTGAAGTGGTCAATCGTTAGTGCAATATTTGCATTTATCATCATAAAAATCTATCCACGCACCCAGGGACATGCAAATTTCACTCTCCTATGCACTCTAATAATGCCTTTAACATCCCATCACTGGAATTGCTGAGATTTGGGATCGAATTGATTGCAGAGGTAGTGGGAGTCCCTAAAAGCGATAAAGTAGTTGAAGAAATATTTTTCCAAAAAAAAATTGTTGATAGAGTTGAGCATCACTCCTGAACAAATACTCAAATTTGAAGCAACAGAAAGTCTCTTCAGGGTGGTTGTCTCTTCACAGGTTACAGGGTTTGACAAGTCCGGGGTGCAAGAAAGTCGAAGAACCGGAGAAAGTGTATTCCAAACAGAGCAAGAGATTGTGTGTTGTTGGCCTACTATGGCTGAGCTAACTGAACAGGAGACACCAGTCATCCACGGGGCTGAAACCTACGAGAGTTTGAGCTCTTTGCTTTGCAATGATCAACGTGATTTCTTGATCAGAAACGATGGACAGAAGGTATGATTTTTATTTTTATTTTTATATTCCAATTGTGGTTTCATTCATTCTGGTCGAAAATTGCATTCATGAATTGAATCCAATGTAATCAACAGGTGAGCGTTAAAGAACTGGCAGGGAAATATGTAGCTCTGTACTTTTCTGCCCATTGGTGCCCTCCGTGTAGATATTTCACCCCCGTCTTGACTGAAATCTATAAAAAGTTATTGGAGAAGGGGGACTTTGAGATCGTCTTCATTTCTGCAGATCGTGATGAGAAGTCATTCAAGGAATAACACCACACAATGCCATGACTTGCCCTACCATTCTCAGATGAAAGTACAAGGAAGAATATGTAGCTCTGTACTTTTCTGCCCATTGGTGCCCTCCGTGTAGATATTTCACCCTAGTCTTGACTGAAATCTATAAAAAGTTATTGGAGAAGGGGGAGTTTGAGATCGTCTTCATTTCTGCAGATCGTGATGAGAAGCATTCGAGGACTACCACCACACAATGCCATGGCTTGCCCTGCCATTCTCAGATGAAAATACAAGGAATAAACTTAACCAAGCCTTTTAGGTCAATGGCATTTCATGCTTGGTATTTTTAGACAAGGAGGGAAAAGCTATAACCACTGAAGGTGTAGAGATCATTGAAGAATATGGTGCTGAGGGATATCCATTCACTGCAGAGAGAATTGATGAGCTGAGGGCCAGAGAGGAGGCCCTAAGGGCTGCACAGACTGTAGAGTCTCTTCTGCTGTCCGATGAATGAGATTTTGTCCTTGGAAATGGAGGAAGAAAGGTGAGTTCTTTCCCTTTATGCTTGTGTTTTACTCTGCCTCGAAATCTGGATATGGTTTCTTTTTATGGTTTGTGTGAAGCAGCCATAGTAGAAGTAAATAAAAAAAATACGATCTAAACACTGCTATGAAGACTAAACAAACCCCAAGTATTGAAGTGGGCCACACAGAGCGCAAGTGCCCCCACTAGGAATGACAGTGCAGAAATAAATGTGCTCTGCCGCCCTTTGAGAAGGTAATGCACAAAAGTATAGTGACAGTTTCTGCACAAAAGGTCAGTTTATGTTTCTTTAGATGGGCAGTTGGTAGAGTTATAAGAGATCAAACTAGGGTTAACAGCTTCCCCAATGAAAACTAAATGTTAACAGTGTATATAAAATATTAAAAACAGCAAAAACATTTGAGAATACATACTTCAATTGATTACAGAACACAATAAGCAATTCTCACTTTCATTAATGAAACACAGTTGCTAAAATGAATATAAAAAGACAACTAGCATGATATAATAATTCATAAAATAAAGAGTTATGGAAATAGACTTTACCTTCAAGTGTTCCCTTGATGTTAATGAAAGTACAGTAGCAGGGATTGATAAGACCAAAGGAATAGTGATGATGAGAAAAACAAATCAGCATCAAAATTGTATTTCAACTTGTTAGTATCACAATATCACCTCAACTTCTTTATTCAAACATCGAAAACCACAAGCTGAACATCAAAAATACAAATCAGAGTTTCACTCAGAAGTGCTTATGATCCAAAAAAAATAGATTTGACCACAGCCAAAAAATAGGAAGAGAAACCCACGCCACCACCAGCATTAGAACCGTCAGATAATTTTAAAGAACACGATTTGTTCAGCTTCGAACAAAATTCAAACATAGTTCTCAAGGAGGTTCCAGATATGGACAGCAGCCACATCATCATTGGAGATACTGGGCCTCAAGAATTTCCAGTTGAAGACTCTCATACAATGTCAGATTATCCTCAGCTGAAAATCTAGAATAACCGAACAGATAGATTTATGCATGTGCCAAAAGACTCTATTCCACCCAGTGCTCAAGTCGATCCAGAATCTGGTGATATAATTGATGGACGTGGTTTCCAAATCATGGATGATAGGGCTAAACAGCACATTGTAGATGCTGGGGAGTGGCAAAATATTTTTGAGGAACTTAAAAGACCACTTGTGAAATCACAGGATACAGGTCATACTGAACAACCGAGGACCTTTGGCATGCCAGGTACAACTCCAACGCATTTCACACAGGAGTATAACTTGGGAATTAGTTCGAAGAAAGTGGGAATTGCATCAATTTTGGAACAAATTTCTTTGAAGGGAGAAAATTCAGTTGAGTCAAAGATCAAAGTTCCTTTAGCTGAGAAAACTCTGGTGTCTGCTGACTAGAAAACCTGTAAGTACATTTAGGAGTTTTACAGCTGTAGGACCTTTTAACTCATTTGTTTATTTTGTTTTCATCGGTCTCTTTCTGCTCGCATATATGATACTTTCAGATCTGCAACTTGCAGATTGTAATTACTCATATATCCAGGCTTTCAAAATTCATACAGAGCTTGCCTACTATCACTGCACAATTCCATTGCCATTGAAACCCTCAATTTTCTAATATATACAAATAACTATTACAAAGATAAAATAAGTCTTAGTTAATGCATAAGAAATATGTCTAATCATTTATTGAGATTTGCTTTGATAAAAGGAATGACATAAATTACCCATGCAGCTCATCATAGAACTCTAAGAGGAGACTATGGTGCTATCCTTCAAGTAGTTATTCTAGATTGCTTGGTTTGTTAGTGATCTCTATTCTGGCCAGCAAACTATTGTAACCATATCTCGTCTCTAGTACTTGCAAAATAACAGTAGATTGCTTTCTAGGAATTGACAAAAATTTCCTTGGTTACTCACCTAAGCCAAGGAACACTGAAGTTTGTTTCCCTGTTAACAGGATGTGTTTTCCTGTTTTCTGATGAAGACCAAGGATCTGTTTACAATGCCAGTTTTCTCCACCAGAGAACTACAAAAGGTTTCTGCTCTTTAAGTATCTCCATGACATGGTCTGGAGATAGTTACAAAATAATCCCTTTATATTTGTTGGCTCTTCGTGATATTTAATGTGCTAGAAAACTTTAAGCAATAACAGTTGCTATATGTAAATAATAATTTTAAATACATATTTGTGCTGGAAATACCAATATTGTGCTAGGAATGGAGCCGAAATCATAAAACTTGAGCCTCTACTTCAGGCTTGGATTTTTTTCATTTATTATTATTATTATTACTATTTTTGGAAAATCTATCTTATATTTACATTAATGTTCAAAGTATAATATGATGACAAGTTTTTTCATATGATGGCAGTGTGTACTTCCAATTAGTCAAAACTCTTTCACTTGCGTAATTGCAAACCATTCTCAGATAAACTCCATATTTCTAACTCTTATTAGTTTGAGCTTGTGTATCATGTACACTGAAAACTTATTTATTGCCTACACCTAAAAGGCAGTTGAATAAATCAATGCCATTGAATAAAGAGTAGCCATGCAACTGAAGACATGTTTCCATTTACTCTGGTTATATTTTATACAAGGATATCAAACACATAAATGAAATTGCTGCTTCCTAGTTAACATGCCGATATATTCTCAATTATAGTTTTGAGTTTTTAATAATAATGTTTTAATTAAAGTATTATATAAGCTTGTCCTCAAATCTTTAAATTTGTGTTTGAGGTGAAGGATATCAGAGTTAATGGGAAAGGCTTTGATTTATACTTTTTGAGAAAATCTATTTAATATATTGCTTTCACGTGTAGATGAGCTATTTCAGACAAGTTGTCAAGTTTCTGGTGATACGAAACAAAATGCCTCTATTTCTGAACAAGATATGGTACATGATGTGGCATACCCTTCTATTTTTGGTGAAGTGTCCCTTGCAGAAAAATCTCCAGGACGTATTCTCAGTCAGAAAGAAGACCCTCAATCTTTTGCATTTGAACCAGAAACAGGGAAGTTGCTTGAACACCCATCTTCTGCACCCTTAATTGAGTCAATTTTTGTAGATAATGTTCATCCTGAAGTGACAAAATGCATGATTTCTTCTCAAGAAAAGAGCAGTGTAGGACAAGTGAAACTTGAAGATTCTGATATTTCTCCTCCAATCAGTGAAGCTACTGAAATTCATAAAAATGGGGAATTCGAAAACAAAAGAAAGGACCCAAGTTTTGAAGGCCTTGACAAAACCTCATGTCAGAAGTTAGATTTACAGGCTTCAAGTGAACTGCTTATTTCTGATCAAGACCTGAGTTGTGCAGATTGCCCGACATCAGGATTTACAAAAGCAGGGGAGCTGCAGTGGGTAGAAAATAATGGCATTACAAACTTGGGTATAACTGAGCATGGAATAAGGTTTTTGGACACAGAGAGCAGAAAAGATGAATCCACAAAAGGAAATATTATAATTACAGATGAGGACAATGACAGAAATACCAAAGCTTCTGTAATGGCACTAGAAAAGTTTCCTAAAACATCCCTTGAGGATGTGGTTGAGCAGAAGTCTGTAGTATTAGAATTTCTAGTACCAGATGCAAGGGATTCTGACTTGAGCTTCCAAGGTACTGATGATACAGAATCATAGGCCCCACTTTTAAGGGAAGAATCAAAACATGACAGCAATGGACAGAGTCTGGAGCAATTAGTGGATAAAAGACATCAATTTAAAGAAGAAGTTGTCCTTGACACATCCTTAGAAGTTCATCCCGCAACAACAGTAGCAGTGGACAATTCTTTGCACTTGGATGTCAGCAAGCATAATCATGAGAATTCTTTTAAGTACGCTACTGATGGTAATGCATTGCCACTCTTTTCGGTTTTATCTTCTGAAAATATTTCCTAAATTAACTTTGGCTCATTTTGCACTCATAATCCAGAATGTTTGGATAAAAAAGATTAGATAGTTGTTTAACTGTTAACATTACAATCACCTGGTGGGAAATGAAAAATGTAGTTCCACACCATTCAAAGCCAATTAAAGATACCCTTATAGGTTATTGTGTTCGTTATCTTGGTTGGGCCTCATGTCTATGATATTATTGTCCTGATTTAGACATGTGACGTCATTGTAGACTGCAAAATAATTAATATATAATGTACATAAAATTAAAACCATACTTTTAACACTAGTTATTCAGACATTGGACAAAAGGATCTTTGGGCAATACAGGTAATCTGGGAACACCTGATGGCAGATGCTATTGCCAAAAATTTGAAAGTTCCCATCTATATGAAATAGATAATGTGGTCTGATCCAATATGGCTCCTTAGGATTGTCAAAGTGCAGATGCCATAAATAGAATAGTACTGAAAAGACAGGTCCTATCCAACTCGTTAAGGTCTGGAGCAACCTATGAACTGGGCAGATGGTTGATTGTTGGACACAGTATTTACTATTTAGGTAGAGGGACAGCTGCATCCTTGCAGTAGTATGATTTAAGTTGTTCTGCGTTCTTCCTAGTTCCATCTATTGGCTGCTGTGATTGGATTTCAATGCTTATAAATTTTAGATCAGTTGAATAGAGAAACTTGAAAGCTTTGATGGTTCCAGAGGGCATGAGAAGAAAAAAAAGAAATATTATTGCATTTGGAAACCAGTGACAGATTCAGAATTGGAATACTTGAGCAGCATTGGCAAGATTAATCTTCTCTTATATGCTATAGGTAAAATTATTTTTTACTAATTGGTCTAGTTTCTTGCAATTTCAGATGTCTAGGGAAATGGAAATGAATCGACAGAGAATTTTGAGCCGGCACTATGGGAAAAACTACTAGAGAAAGATGTCAAGGAAGCAAATCAAGAGACTTACCCATTTTTCTGACATGTACACATTATGTATATCTAGCTCTGACCCCAAATCTATTGCTGCCAATTCACCTGTGGAGTTTACTAAGAGTGTTACTAAGTGGTAAAGGACATGAGATTGCACTTTGCATTGCATATCTTCATATTGAAAGGAGAACAAATGATCAAGGGAGGTCTTAACTAGAGCAGATAGATTGTAAGAGGTAACCAAAGAGTTCATGTCATTTATTTTCATGCCCGTGACTAGTTCAAATCGAGAGAGTATTGATTTTATGTGTGATATTTGAACATAAAGAAGACACCTGAAACATTTGAATGAAATATGGAGATTATTTTAGTTTCTACTTTATTAAGAGTAGCCTCTTTTTTTTCTTTAAAAGCATTGCTCCAATTTTTCATTTTGCTCTTTAAAAACTAAAGATTTTGGGAGAATTGTTGCATATAAGGGATAGACTAGTCATCTTTGACGTGAGTCTAGTTGTCTTTGACTAATTTGATGAAATCATCTTCTTTAAATCAAGAGCAATTGAATTTAAATGGAGTAGGGGGCAATTGAACTATCCTCACAACCCTTAACTTGTAGCAAAATATGAGGTAATCTGACCTTAACAAGGTCCATACACATGATTATATTCACAAATCATGAGCATGAAGACTTATTACTGGCACAAAAACTTGTTTAAGACTCCCATATCATTGTCATGGATTGTCATAAATCCATTCTTAATTTCCTTCACTCCTCCCATAGTTGCCTATCAAATTCCTTCATTAAAAGAAGCCTTGAACCCGTCATAAAACATCAAGGTGTGTCTCCAGTAATCTGGCATTTGTATTTTTTTTTTAAACACTTATAGCCGTCGGTTAAGCAACGGCCTGTAGGTGATTTTTTTTTTAAAATAAAATACCATCGCTTAACTGACGTTTAATCCATCGGGTAAGCGACAGCTCAGTCTTATATCCGTCGGTTAAGTGACGGCCTGTAGGTGATTTTTTTTTTTTTAAATACAATACTGTCGGTTAAGCGACGCCTGTAGGTGTAAATGTTTTTTAATTTTTTTTGTCACCATCTCTTAACCGGCGCTTACGTTTTCATAATCCGTCGCTTCACCGACGGCCATGCTGTAGAAGCGACGGCCTGTAAGTGTAGTTTTAAAAAAAATAAAAAAATCTCCACCGTCGCTTAACCGACGCTTACATTTAACCGACGGTAAAACTGGGCTGTCGCTTAATCGACAGATTGGAAAGATGTCGAATAACCAACGAAAATCCACCGACGCTTAAAAAAAATCATAGTGTCGTACATGCGACAGGGAAGTGTTGAAAATCCGACAATACGGCCGTCGGATTTTTGGTCGAAATGTAGTAGTGGCATGCAAATCACTTTGGATTAAATTGCTGTGTAGAGGAGATTTTTGGTGTTTTAGAATGCTTTTAAGTTTTCTTGCTGTTCATTCACTATAAAAAGCATTGCATTCTATTCCCATCTAATCCTCCTTGATCTCTTAGTTGCTGTTTGAGTGAACTTGAGTGACCTGCACTAGCACTAGCCTTTAGTTGGAGACTTGGGCTTATGTGCATCAACCTCCCATCCATCATTCTTCTACTGAGGTGGCTTATTGTGTTTTGACATAGCCAGGACAATGCAGGGAACCTATCATTCAGAGGCCTGTTTGGAGGGCTTTGAGGCCAACTTTGACCGTGCTCTTGGCACTCCCTTATGGACCTAGCAGCTATGTGTTTAGGTTGACCATGTCAAAGTTTTAGGGTTAGGAAAGTTTTTAACATAAGAAATAAACTTTAATGCATGAACATAAATATAAAACAAGTTCCAGAATAATACTGCTAAAATCAATTTAAATTTTAAATTGCAATAAAAATTAAACATAACTTTCATCTCTTTCAACTTTAACACTCCATTGATTCACCAAATGTCATGTACAATAACAAAATAATAAATAATGTACAGGAGATAACATCACTAAATAACCATAACCATTATTTTGAATCAGCCTTATACTCGGATACTTTTAGGTTTGATCTTGTCGCCGAAGGGTCAAGTGAACTAGGTAAACAATTGACGTACCTTGAGAGAGAGGGTTAAAGCAAAAGTAAACAGACCTTAGATTCTTCAATCAAATTAGCAGCATAGTCATACTTAGTATAGTCATATTTATGTATCTAGTTATACATTTACAATCTAAAATTTCACTTATTCTCATCTTAATTTGTGTTGGAAGAGGTTGTGTGCTTGTAATCATCCAACAAGTCAATGGCCCTGGAGAAGAAGCTATACTTATGTATAATGATATTCACCATGGTTAAATGCAATAATTCTTGAGGTGGTTGTTTTAGGCATATCCAGTGAAGGATCTAACTCGTGTATCCTTTAAACCCGTATGTACTTCTTGGTAGTTTTAAGAAATATTCCCTAAGTTTATGTTTAGTTTGTAGCACTATTTAGTTTGTAGGCATCTTCTTTTAGTAACCATTCATGAGTTCTTATATTATCATCCCATTGCTGAAAAAAATTACCTCATCAATGAATAACAAAATTTATGTAGCAACACACACATCCTCAATTGGATTCTACAACTATTTCTTAAACACATCCCTTATTCTGTGTCCATATCAATTTTAGGTTATTAGGCATGCATCAATGCATTATGTTGTTTTCTAAGACTCTTTTGCAGACCACTTTAATAGATTGCGTAACTGTTTAAGATATTTTGTTTCCTGAGGACGGTATACTTTTGTGCTTATTAGTGTGTTTGAAAAATTAAATTGGATTTTAAGCTTGAATGTCTTTGGATCTTATTGGATTTTATTAGAATTACAAATGATCAAATCTATGTGTTAATATTGCTCATCTTCCC
>LPNX010926250.1:73384-83458 GCA_001517045.1 Pseudotsuga menziesii | reverse complement strand
TGGATGTAAAACTAGACGTAATATTGAATGCAAGATGGGATGCAACATTGGACAAAAAACTAGATGCAATATTAGATACAAACATGGCTGCAAAACTAGGCGCAACACTGGGTGCAACATTGGGCTCAAACATAGATGCAAAAAGAGACATCAACCGGGATGCAACACTGGGTGCAAACCTAGATGCAAAATACGACGTAAAACGAGATGAAACATTAGACACAAACATAGATGCAAAAGAAGACATAAAACAAGATACAAAATTAGATGCAAATGGGGATGCAACATTATAAGTAAAATTGGATGCAAAACTAGACGCAACATTGGGCCAAAAATTGGATGCAATCCTAGATGCAACGTTAGATGCAGAATTGGACACATAATTTTATGCAAAACATGGTGCAAAATTGGGTGCAAGACTCGATGGAAAAATAGGAGCAAAATTGGATGGAAAACTGAGCGTGAAACTGGGTGCAAATGAGGATGTAACAAAGGACGCAAAAAAAGACGCAATAGAAGTTGCAAAATTGGGTGGAAATAGAGGCGTAACAAAAGATGCGCAAAAATGGACGCAAAAATAGATGTTAAAAAGGATGGAAAAAAAGATGCAATAGATGGCGTTTTACGAAAATGTACAATAGCACCAGGTTTAGCGCCAGATTGTTCACCACAATTGGAAAAAAATTACACTAAAATCTGGCACTAAATTCGACGCTAAATCCAATTTTTGTTGTAGTGATGAGAAAATCAAGTGCCAGATTTCTTGTCTCACTTACACAATACTGGTGAGGTTGTTCCTGTTTTAGATAGTTTTCCTAATGAACACTTGTTTGCAATTTCTGTTATCACTCCTTGGTATGCTGATATTGCCAACTATTTATCATCAGGACAACTACCTCCATCTATGTCATCTAAATAAAAGAAAAAGATTATTAAACAAAGTGCTAGACATATATGGGTCAATGGTGATATCTTTTATACAGGATATGATTAATTATTAGGATATGTGTATGACAAGATGAAGTTTTAGATATTTTGAAAGCATGTCATGATGAACCGTGTGGTGGCCATTTTGCAGAGAAAAGAACAGCATACAAGATACTCAATTTGGGGTATTACTGGCCTTCTATTTTTAAGGATTCTAAGAAGTATGTTAGGAGCTATGATACTTGTCAACGGATGGGATGGCCAGTACGATGTGATGAAATGCCACTCCAACCAAAAATACTAATAGAACCATTTGAAAAGTGGGCTCTTGATTTCATTGGTTCGATTCATCCACCATCACAAGGGAAGCAGTACATTCTAGTATGTACCGACTATGTTACAAAGTGGGTGGAAGCCAAACCATTACCAAGAGCCACAGAACAGACATTGTTAAACTTTCTTTTTGAAGAGATATTTGTTAGATTTTGGGTTCCTAGAGAGATTGTCACTGATCAGGGTGCACAGTTTACTTCTAAACTAGTGCAGGAAATAGAAGCAAAGTACAAGATTAAGCACAGAAAATCTACACCTTACCATCCACAAGCCAATGGCCAGGTGGAATCTACAAACAAAACTTTGGAAGGAATCATCACCAAAATTGTCCAAATGAATAGAAAGGATTGGTCAACTAAGCTTACTGAAGCTTTGTGGGCATACCGAATCACTTCGAAAAACAGTACTGGTTTTTCTCCTTATCGGCTCGTTTATGGTAAGCAAGTCATCTTGCCGATAGAATTTCAAATTCATACCTTTAAGTTAGCAACAGATTTGGGGATGAATATTTTTGAAGCACAACAAAAAAGGATACTACAATTGAATCAAGTAGATGAGATGAGATAGGATGCAATAGAACACAATATTTTGATACAACAACAGAGATCCCAATAACATGACAAGTTTATCAAAAAGAAACAATTTCACATCGGTGACTGGGCCCTATTGTTTGATTCAAAATTCAAAGACTTCAAGGCCAAGTTCAAAACTCATTGGCTTGGTCCATATGAGATTGCAAAGGTATATGACAATGGATCAGTCAAACTCCAAACAATTGATGATGAAGTACGTACATTTGTGGTCAATGGCCATCGGCTAAAACTCTACACCAAGCCTATCAACAAAGAAGATTTCATACAACATATTTCACAGCAACAGGAGATGGAAGTGTTGGATAAACACATTGGTGTTTCTCCTTCACTTTCTTCTTAAACTCGGATTTTCCTTGGAAAACTAGGTTTACTTGGCCATTGAAAATTCACAAAAATATTTTCACTTTTTGGCATTAGAAATTTCATGCTTCATAGGCAGTTTTTTTTTTGCATAATAAAGATCTTGTTTGACTTGAGGACAAGTCAATAAATAGGCCTGTGAGGGGGATAAGTATTTCATGCTTTCTATTTTTATTCTTTCTTGGAACCCTCGAAGCCTTTTCCAATGCAAAGGAACCTGACTTCCAGTTTAGCAGAAGGAATCTGAGATAGTTCCAAGCCTTTTCCAAATGTAGAGGGACCTGAATTGTAGTTTAGAAGAAGGGACCTGAAATGGCAGACATTTTTAAGAGAAGACATTAGAAGGACATATGTGAATCATAAACAAATTGAAAACTAGCTACATCAAGTAGAAAGCACATCATAAAGGGATATCAAGAAAAGTCTGTAAGGATTTCAATTTTTATGCTTTAAAAGTTGCACGATTCTTTGCTTTTAAGTAATGGCATATCTACCTATCCTCATAAGCTTGACTGTCTATTCTATCACCTTCACAATCCATGCCAGCATTCCATTCACTTCTCATTATCCTACCCTAGGTGTCAAAATGGTGGTCAGAATCAATCCCAGAAGCAAATTTCAAATTATCAAAACCTAAATTGCATTCTACAAGCAGGGTTTTTTTTTTCTCAACAAGAAGAGAAATGTTTAAAAAAAAAAAACAATGGAATTCAAATGTTTTATATTTTCATTTATATACTCCAGGATAAAGATACTAGTGCATTATGCATTACATTAAAAATATATATGGAATATGGATCGTAGAACATTTGATATAAGGAATGGCTATGTGTATTTCCAAAAGGTGAAAGAGTCCACTCCAAGTAAAGAAATCCCTTCCTTGCAACTCATTAATCAAACACTGGGGTATGCAAGGGAACTGGAGCGCATTGTATAGAGATGGAATGGTTCTAACCTTGCCTTCAATCTTTCTCCTTGAGAAATTTGTACATGAACTAGTGATTAGGATAAAAAAAATGGCATGTTTAGATAATGATTGTAAAAGACATGGGAATCACAGTTGTATGCTCCCACGAAAACATATATGTGCCTAGAAATTCACATTGCAAACATATGACATTGGGATTGCATATCAGAATGGTTATTTCGCTTTGATCATTTCCCAAACTTCACTCTTCCATATGCAAACCTGATTGCTATACAATGCAAAGGCATATAGGGATAATATTTCAAAGTGAAAAGAAGGCGTGTATCATAGAGGAAGGATGTGGGCACTAGATTTCTGAAGAATGCATATGCGTAGGAGAAATCTTGAAGCAATAATGCCAGAGGAGAGGTAAAACTTGAATCTTTTGCCAAAAGAATTTGCTAGATTGATAGAAATTCCGTTTTGAAATAGGAAAACGTTTACAGAGTTAAAAGTTGCAAAGCTGGGGTTTTCTACTGCATATTTCTTTTCCTGTTAAAATTGCAAAATGGTATCTAGATTGGAACCAGAGAAATTCAATTCCACTGTTATTCATGAGAAATGTATGGAAATTTTTGAGAAGAAACAGTGGGTGACTTTTTTTGAAAAGTTTGATGGGCACAATGACGATGTTAGCATAGCCTTTGCTAACTCGTTTGATGGAGAGAGGGATACAGTAGGAAATTTGAATTTTAGACTGTTTGAAGACATTTTGGCACAGATCCTTGGCTTACCACAGCAAGGAGAGAGATTCTTTAAAACCAAACAATTCAAGGAGAAGGCATGGACACCCTTTCTATGCAGGTCAAGGGCAGGATCAGTGAACTGGAAGAAGGGAATAACAAGGAGCTGGTTGGTTCATCCCTGGGACGAAATAGTCTATATCATCCAAAGATTCATCACCTGTGAAGGTCGATTTAGTATTGTATATCTTTATGATATCAAGCTATTGCAGCATCTGAGGGGTGATTGTGAGATTAACATGCCCCATTTTTTATTACAGAGTCTTTCCAAGATGGCTAAGGCTGTTCAAAAGCATGTAGAAGATAAATTAACAAGCCTTTTCCATTGTGGGCTCATCAAAATAATCATCACATATGAGTTACAGAAGCAAAACCTGACATGGAAAGAATTTCTAATTCATAATCAGTTTGAAGAACAACAAGAGCTGCCTGAAGAAGGCTTGAAAGAAGACAAAGTGTTGATGATAACATACCCCAAGGATGGAGAACATAACCCTAAAGCAACAAGCCCAAAACTTCTTAAGGGGAAAAAGAAAGAAAGAGAGGTGTTGATGATCACATATGATGAAGATAACTCTAAGGTAGCAAGCTCAAAACAGCCTCAGAGAAGAATACGAACTAGGAGCATGATGAAAGAATAAAGACAGTTCCAAAATCAAGATCAAATATTTACCACTTATAAGAAAAAGCCAAGGAAGCATCAACAAGCTCGAAATAAGTCATCACTAGAAGAGGATGATGAAAGCCAGCAGAAACAGTATGAATACATACAATCCTTGGAAAGTCAAGAATAAAGTCTAATAGGTGAGATAGGGCAAGTCCATGAAGAAAAAGATACCCAAGAAACTGAAAATATTTCAGATGAAGTGATAAAGCAGACTAAAAAAATTAATCTCTTGTTGGAACAACAAGAAAAAGAAGAGAAAAATCATCCAAGACAAGAAATATCAAATGATCTAGCTTCTCCTTTCTTAGAGCAACAAACTATGGAAAAAGAAAAGAAGGGAGATTCAGTACAAGAGAATGAAGAATTGGGGACGGACACTAATTCTGTGTAGCCTCCATTGAATATGGAAAAGAAGAAAACTTCCAAAATTAGTAAAAAGATTAAGAAGTTGAAACTGGAAGTAAAAGAATTAGAACTGAGGAATGAAAAGTTAAAAGAAAAGAACAGGAAGCTTAAAGTTCAAAGGGCATGAATCTCCAAGCATGCATATAGATGGTATAAACAAAAGAAGACTTACAAAACCAAGTATGAGAAACTGAAAGTCCTTTATGCATCTCGAACTTCTACAGATGCATCATCTCAGACATGAGATTAAAAACAGAGGTTCAACAATAAAATTTTGGTCATGATATAAGCAAGGTCAAATTTTTGGAAATACTTTTTGTGCATGAGGACATGCAACAGCTTCCTCTTGGGGGAGATGTTGGGCACCATTTTTAGCTATTTTTCCATCTAAATACCTTCCAGTTTTCTCCATAAACCTTCATACTTGATCCATAAAACCTTAATTTCATCCACTAAACTTTGGTCAAAGGTATAAATGTTGTTGCTTCTTAAGATATTGAATTATGAGATTTTTAAGGCATTTAAATTAAGGTTTTATTCAAAATTACAGAATGTGCTAACTTCCCATAATTTCTCCTAGGTTGGATACTTGCAGGCCAGCTAGGCGCAAATTGAGAGAAGGGAGGAAGATCCTCGATGTCCAAGGATGGTTAAATTTCTAACGAACAGATGATATGGCTTTCACAGGTGTTGAGTCAATGCCGGTCAAAGATGACCACCTATGCTGCCACTTAGCATAAAAACAGGACAATTTTGATTTTGCCTATTTTTGATGGATCTGATGGAGGATCTTGAGGGTCGCATATCATTATGAGTCTTCCAGATTTGTAGCATTTTCAGTTTTTAAAAAAATTGTATGAGTATTTGACTTTACAAAGGAAAGAAACCCCATGGATCATAGATGTATGGTTTTGAAATAAAGACTATGGATTTGATAAATTACTGTGTATGTTCATTTCTATCTGGTGAATACAATTGAGTTCTAGAGCTCTGTGATTTTATTTGCGTGTGCAAGAAAATCATTGGAGGGCCCCCTTTTCCAAGTTTGCACACATCTTTCTGCATCGTTGCATGTGGTATTTTTTAATTAAATCCTGTAGAAGTCGATTTTCTTTATTTTAATTACTCATACATTGCAGAATCAGTTAGATTGTATGAACATGGTTATGAGCTCTTTTATTTAAATGTTTAAACAGTGTAGGAATGATTTAGATTGCATTTCTTATTCAATATCGAACTGCTAAAGATAGTTATACATTGCGAACTATTTTCTTGTAAAGGAAATCAATGATTGTCTGCTTTCAACAGTGAGATAATAGGCAGTGTATTGTGATCTGTTTTTAAGATTTAGGTTCAGTATTTTTTTTATCTCAGAATATTTCATACATGAATTGTTGATTAAACTAAGAGATCAAATGAAGTTGCTTCTGTAAGGGAGGTTTTACATTTCAAAGTCACAACATTCTAGAATTTAATAGATTTGTTTCATAGGTAAACTAAATTTCCAGTCAGGTCTAGCTTTGAGTCTCTATATTTGGGAAATGCCTCTAAGTCTACAAACTCCGGATTGACATAAACTTAAGGTCTAATTTACACTAGTGGATTGGAGCCCAACACAGAGAACCAATTTGGGAAAGAGAAATACGTTGCGTTGATATAAAACATTTTCCCATACAAAACATAAAATTAATAGTACAAGTCCCTTAAAAAATATAATAAATAATATCAACTTCTCAAGACATAAACTAGTAAAGTATCCTATCTCCCGCGAGTCTCTACTCTCTACGCAATTTGAAACTTTGAAATATGGCTACGACAATATTATAAATAACTTGGGGATAAGTTAGCTGAAAACTTGACTCATTTTAATCTCAACTCTTGAATGAAGTCAAATATCAGACACAAGCCCCAAATGAAAGCTATAGGAGTGCTCAATCACTAACAACCAGTGTTACAAGACTGGTAGTTTAAATTTTGATTTGCCTAGTTCATATAATATAGGCCTCCAAATGAATAGAGTCAAACTCAAGTCGACCAAGCTTGACTCTATCAACAAGAATCAAACTAACAAGTTAAATATGGATCACATAATTGACTCACAAAAGTATAGAGCTTTTCAGAAATTCAATCAAACTAAATTTACTTGACCATATTTTGGTGAGACTGAAAATTTCATCTCCATATTGGATAAAAGATATACTTCTCCATTTGGAAATCAACCTATACATATTGGATTCTAGGGAAAACTACACTAGCACTTGTAATTTTCTTACAGATAATCTTTGGCCATCAATCTTAACTTCTTCATCAATAGTATTTTGGTTGTCTTCCTCCCTCTCCTTCTTTAGCTTCTCACAGACCTCAATGATCTGCTCCACTGCACGAACAAAGTCAGTCCCATTTCCTTGACAATTATCCAATAGTTTCTTTTTGGTCTCCTATGTAAAATCTTGGATTGCATTGGGACTGCAAAAACCACTGGGGAAAAAGAAAAAAATGATAATCTTTATAGGGTATATGAGACATAATACCAAAAAATAGTAATGAAAATATTTGATCTCTCACAAATAAATCTAATTGAAATTACTTGATATTCAGAGTACTCAGACATATTATTGATAGTATCAAACACTCTTGTGAGGAAGAGATTAATAGAGATTAGAAAGTGATCTTTGCAATACAAGGAGTGGTCAGGGTACATTAAGCATCTCTAATAGAGCAACAACATTAGGCAGCTCAACTGAGTAGCAAACATGTTATCAAAGGTTCATATGCTAATCATTACCACATGATTTGCTACATTTGACATTGAATATGGTTTGCATAAGAAGTCATAGAAAACAATAGAACTCTTTATAAATGGTGTTATTACTGACAAGTTTCACTAATGATGGAGATGCAATGTTCTTACAATGCAGTAGTGGCAGCTACGAATAGTGCAATTTAAGGGGTGCAACATGGTAATTTGGATGTTGTCACGATAAACATTAATCAGTCACACTAAAGTTGAAAACTATAATGTTATCAACCTGAAAATAACTAGTATATCTATTTGACATCACCCACCTAATCAAGGTTTAAGAGTTTGACATCACATAGTTCTCCCTGATTGTGAATATGATTTACCAAGTGCTTCTAATATTGTTTCTTCCTTATTTGATGGATGTTGCACATTATGCACATACATAAGTTGACCTAGAATGTAGAATGAGGCTCAAGAGAAAATTCCAAATGCTAATGATACAAGTGATATGATAGTTGGAAAATGTAATAAATAAACCCAAACACAATAACAAGACTAAAATATAATTTTCACTCTAACTATAGTCAAAATAATAATAATAATAATAAAATTCACCTTTATCTTTATCTTTAGCTTGGATATTAGTTTATACATATCATATCAAAACTTGGTTGAAAAGGAAATGGAAAATACCATAAACCTAACTGAAAATATCAAATTCCATCACGGCACTTGGAATCAAATCACATCACCTGCTTTACTAAATTGCTAAAGTCCAGAATGGTACTCATAATGGCTCACTACATTTTTTGTTTTCTTCTCGTGAGTACCACTGTAACCTTGTTTATGGGATATTTGCAATAATTAATGACGAGATTTTTCTGCAGAATTCAATTTTGTTAAACAATTGGTGGGAAACAATGGTAAGACCAAAATAGTGTTGAGGATCTCAGACACGTGGATCATTAGTGGGTAATGGTTGGGATGGGTCATAACTGATTGCATACATGAATCCAACTATTGAATCATAAGCGCAAGCATTAATGTTGGTTTTCATGAATCATATGTAGTTCCTTTGGCTTTGGATTTGTGTCTGCAATCACTAATTATTTATCCCAATCATTACCCACTGATTGAAATCCAAATGTTTTAGTCCTAGAGTGGATGTCTATCATCTGCAATCAACGCACACCGAGAATGGTTTTTCTCAGTTCAAGGATCATGGGATTAACAGGTATGATCTCTTCTCTTCTTGGTAATCTCTTGCTTCTTATAATACTCAACTTGATCAATAATAGTCTACATGATCACGTTCCTATCAATTGGGAAGTATCTTTCTCTTAAATATGTTTTTCTTGTCTCTGAATAAACATGAAGTCTCTAATCTGTCCACTTTGGGGTCCAAAAATTTCCAAGCAACATTCCAACATAAGTCAGGTAACTCAAAAGGTTAGGTTTCTAGATCTCAGTGGATATAATATTTTGGGAAGGATCCCTGATTCTCTTACCGACCTCAATGGGATAAGGTATCCAAATCTAATTCAAAACCAATTATTAGGTAGTATATCAGCAAATCTAGGGAAATGTGTGAACATCGCACAACATGACCCATCATTCAACAATCTTACTAGGTGTATACTCCATGTTACGGAGAGAAATTCCTATGGCTTGGGGTACCACAACAGACAACTTTGACTCCAGAAATCAATCTTTCCCAATATGCAATAGAAATAAAATGTCTAACACTAAAGGATCAGACCTCGTACCTTATTCCGGATGGTTGAAGTAGATCCCCTTTGAGCTTTCCAATCTTTAGCTTGAATTGATATAATACTTCCTCAACAACAAGTAAACAATACAAGCATACTATGTATCATGGTGTTAGATCTATTCTAGCATATATAATCAATAATGTAAAAGCATTTGACATATTCCAATGGATACAATATTCAATCAAATACACATCATTGGACAAGGAAAGATAGTTCTTATTAATATCAATTAGAGATTACAAGATAGATACAACCTCTGATGGCACATTTGCAAATTGGAGAAACTGAATCTCCCACTTGGGCCTCCACCACCTCAATCCTCCATCTCACGATAGAAATATCACTAGAAAAGGGCAAGCTTGGGAAGAACACAACAATGCTCCAAAGGGACAAAGGGATGCAGACTCAAGCATAAATTCCGGCAACAATGGACTATAGTTTCGTTGCTTTCAATCTCTCTATATTCCTTCAATGTACCAAGGGGTTCCTGATATAGCTTCACAAGGGATAATGAAGGGTCGAATCCGAGTGATCTCAAGTCATATGGAAGGCCAGGAGTCAAAT
>LPNX010926250.1:62244-72466 GCA_001517045.1 Pseudotsuga menziesii | reverse complement strand
TGGAAGCTTAACCAGTCGGTGGAGATAAACTCAGATAACGAGTACAGCTCCTAAGTCAAACTATAACCCAACCAATGGATGTGATATACAGTGCTCTATTTGAAGGTGACACGACTCGACAGCTGCCAAAAGATAACATCTTTCCTTGTCCGGCTTTTTGGTTTTTTGATTTTTTTGGACTTTTTTAGTTATTTGAAAAGCTTGAAAAAAGAATAAACTAGCTTTATAGTTACAAACTAGGAGGAGACGAGTGTCATAAGGGCAAACAAACTAGTTCCAAGCAGTGGAACATGCCTATGCTCAATGCAAGGATACCTGTGTAGGATATCGACACTTAGGGGAAAATCCCCTCCCGGTAAAAAGGGAATCAAGCTGCGAAGGATATAAAAATGGCTCTGCATGGCTAGACATGAGACACGCTCGGGCTATATGGCTGAAATGCAATGTCAGGGGAGTCAGCATAAAAGCTCAATAAGGCAGGCAAAGCTCATGATAATGCATTCACAACTTGACATAAGGGGAGTTCGGAGGGAAAAAGGCCAGCATAAGATCAAGAGGAGTATGAGGCTCTTGTGAAATGTCATGGCAGTATTATACAACGGACTCCCACACCCTAAAGGAGAAAATGTCAGCATGGGCACCAAATGCAAATAAGGTGCTAACTAGGGTACCCATGTAAGGTGAAGCTCTACCACTCATATCATGCCACTTCTATAGCAGCAAGAAGGTTTCGTGACATAATAGAGTGGGTTCGTACCTAAGGTCATAGTGACATGGTCATAAGGTCATGCAAAATGCAAACAGTGGTGAACCTAACCTATATGCCAGTATAGACATTATACCTGAGATCAGTACAAATGGGTCAATCCAATGGCTGAAATGACAGTGAAAATGGTATTCTACATCACAAATTATGTCAGAAACGGTCCAAAATGATTAGAAACTGTCAAAACTATAGGAAAGGGGGTAAAAATTTTCAAATATTTGAAAAAATTTCTATAAATAGTAAAAAATATAAATCATTTGAAACTTTTCCCCATTGGAGCTCTGATATTCAACCGCAAATTCCAGGAGATCCAGCCGGCGGAAGTCACAACCGTTTCTTCCAGGTAGTTACTCATGCTCTCCTCATGCATTTCAATATAATTTTTGTTGATTTTCATGGAAAAATGAGGTAGTTTAGGCCATCCCTATATGAGCGCTGTGGCCCATGCAGATATCGAAGCTTTTTCCGCGTATAGGGCTGGCTATACACGGAAAAGAGGCTAGAAACCGCGTACATACGCGGCTGTTTGTAAAACAGTCGCGTATGACACCGTGCAAGGAAATATATAAGAATATAATGGTCAAAATGGCAATTTCTCTTGCAGGATGGTGCTAGAATCGAGAGAGTGCGAGCATGGTGAAGTAGAGGAAGCTGTAAGGGCTGACATGATGGCTCAACAAGCTCTTAGAAGATGTGGACTCTACAAGTTTTAGTGCCTTGGTGGCTTGAGGGCCAAACCAAGACTGCTAGAGATGCTGGTAAACTATTGGGATCCAGACTTAGAGTCCTTCAGGATAGATGGGATGTCTCTCACTATAGAGGTGGAAGACATATACTTCATCACAGGTCTATCTAGACAAGGGGAGGTGGTGAACCTTAGTTCTCGAGGTGGGCCAGGTGGTGGGCTTACTATCAATGAGTACATAGCTGTGTACTGCTACCCAGATACTGAGAAGGTGGGAAGTCAAGTCCCCACCAATTCTATACAGGTGCTGGGCCTAAAGGCCATACTACTGACGCTGGGCAGGATAGAAGGCTTAGCCTCACTCCATCAGGCCTCGCGGCCACTGATGTACTATGCAGTGGAGTGTATGAGACTAACCATATATGATTGGAGCACTACACTACTGAGCAACATGAAACACCAGCTCAGTGAGTGTAAGGTAGGTAGGATACGAAACTTCGGGTTCAGCAGCATATTGAGCACATTTTTATTCAAGCGTGTTCCAATATTGAGCCCTAGAGTGGACATTCCTCTCCACGGGGTTCGAAATCCAGCCCAACAGCGTTGGGCAGATGCTATGCGTAGACTGGGGGGTGGTAGGGTGGCCAACCCATATCCAGCTGAATTCTTTCCATGGTGGCGATGATAGATTGTTGCCATAGATGACTACCCCTATGGAGGGATAGATTTCTGGGGGGATCTGGACATGCCATTGCCACCAGGATCGGCATACAAAGAGATAGGTACCGAATCTTGACTTTCACTCTTTTTAAAGTTTTTAAAGTTATTTAATTTTTTTGTATTTTCTTGATTATGTGGAATCAAAAAGACATGTTTTTGCGTGACAACACATAATGACATCTACCATTCATGTGCAGATGTAGGACCATGGTGACCAGAGGGCTTCCCATGTCATAAACTGAGGGGAAGAAGGGATGACATCACAGGTGTGGATGTGGAGCGAACGATCCAGGGCATTCATACCAACTTCGTACGACTGACTCATAGAGTCCCCATGGCGCAAGTCGAGGACTTGCCTGAGGCCATGCATCGATAGGTGGTGGGTGTGCCACGTGCATGGGTGCGTTTATTTTGACGGCTAGCTAGAGCCGTAGTGACGTATCATGATCACAAGCCTCCCCCTCCACAGGATTAGACACCTGGGAGTATATATATTTTGTACTACCATGTATTATATGATGGAAGCTTTGAAAGCTCCACTTTTGTATATGACACTATGTATTACCACATTTTTTATATATAAAAGGTTTTATGGTGATCGGTTTATTTATTTACATGTGTAAAAATGTTTATGATTAATTTATTATGAATGAAACAAATGCCAATCTAACATGTAGTTAGCATATGAGTCAGCAACTTAATTATCATTTCTCGGAATGTGTATATATGTAATACTGTCAAATTGCCATTCTAACAATCTCACACGTAAGAATCTTCTCAATAATGTTGGATCTCTAACATGGTACAAATCATTGAGCTGTGACACTACTAACTCCGAATCAAGACGTACCTCAAGAGATAGAACACCATGTGAAATGGAATCCCGTAGAAGCTCGATAACGGAACTATATTCAGCAACATTGTTGGAAGATGGCCGTAGACATACACCTCCTAAAGACAGTACCTGACCCATAGGAGTATAAATCACCCAAGCAGCAGAGGCTAAGTGTTGAGTGTGACGGCTTGCACCATCCACGAATCCTATGTAGGTGGAAGATTCCATTGACATCTACCACAAGAAACAGAAACTAATCACAAACCCGATCACGATAATAAAAAGACCTAACTATGCAAAGCTGTACAATAATATACAACAAGCAGCCTTGGCTAAATATCATGCATAGTATTTTTTGAGATAGATCCCATTTCTAGGCTCCGCCAAAGCTGTGCCTTCGTAATCGACTAATTCATAGGCTCCCTTCTCTAAGACATGCTTGACCACGTAAGGACCACGCCACATAGGATTAAATTTCCCTTCCCCCAAGGGTTCTTTTGATTGATCCCACAAAAGGACCAAGTATCCTTCACTAAACACTCTTGGACGGACAGACTTGTCATATTGGACCTTAACGCGACACTTATTAACCTCTAGAGCCACCAAGGAATCTCAATGCTGCTCATCAAGTTGCTCAAGGTGGACCAAATGCTCCTCCAAAGGTGAAGTGTCTGGTAAGATCTCCACAGCTAGCTTCAACGAAGGAATCTTGCATTCAACCGGCAATATCGACTCCACTCCATGCACAAGCTGATATGGAGAAAAACTAGTGGCAGTCTTAACCGCGGTTCGATATGCCCACAAAGCAGGGTATAACATAATATGCCAATTCATCTTGCTCTATGCGATGGTTCATTGGAGAATGGACTTAAGTTATTTATTCACTACTTCAACCTGTCCATTTACTTGGGGGTAGTACGAAGAGGAGTGCTCTTGCTTATACCCTAACTTGAATGCCAACTCTTCCATCATACGGTTCTGAAAGTGCGAGCCATGGTCAGTGACAAGCTCTATCAGAATTCCGAACCGAGTAATGATTTGATTGTATACGAAGTGAGCGGCTGTCTCACCGTCGGATTTTACTGTAGGCATTGCCTGAGCCCATTTCGTGAAATAATCCACAGGCACTATAATATGATGGTGCCCCCCAGCCGAAGTTGGGCTGTAATCCATAAAATCGAGCCCCCACTTGGTGAAGGGACCAGCGGTGATAATGGGATGTAACGGGGCATGCTTCGAGCGCATATTTCATGCGAACACCTGGCAAGGGTGGCACCTCTTAACCACATCAACACAATATTTAAAGATCGATGGCCATAAATAACCCGCTCTCAAAATCTTTTGAGCTGTAGAAAGCCCAGATAAATGACCACCACACGCCCCTCCGTGGAAATCATTCAGCACAACCTCAACCTCCTCGTGAGTTAAACAACATCGTAAAATGGAATCTACCACATGGCGGTACAAAGTATTGTCCACTATAAGGTAGTTCTTAGAGACGTAATGTAATCGTCGTCGTTCATCTCCTGAGAGGTGAGTAGGGGTCCTCTGTGTTTGCAGATATACTATGATATCTCCATACCATTTGTCAGACGTCGAGAT
This sequence comes from Pseudotsuga menziesii, assembly GCA_001517045.1. NCBI lineage: Eukaryota > Viridiplantae > Streptophyta > Pinopsida > Pinales > Pinaceae > Pseudotsuga > Pseudotsuga menziesii. Next base: position 67,858 of record LPNX010926250.1, on the reverse strand, counting down.
TAAGGAGATGTGTTCATCAACAAATGTATCTTCACAAACCAACTCCTCGGCCTCGCTCGGGAAATCTGATATAAGCTCTGCAAAAATTAACGATTTCTTCGACTTTGCCGAAACAAATTCGAGATTGAACTCTTGCAAGATGACAATCCATTTATTATACTTTCCCCCAATCATCCTTCATGTGAGGATGAACTGAAACGGATTGACATGGGCCACAACCGACGTCTGGCGAAGGAGGATATAATGTCTCAAACGCTGAACCGCATGTACGGTCGCTAAAGCAAGCTTCTCAACATGAGAATACCGAATCTCTGTGTCAATAAGGTTTTGGCTCAGATAATATATGACATGCTCCTGGAGCTCCTCATCCTCCTGAACCAATACCATACCAATCGTCTCTAAAGATGCGACCACATGTAATAGGAAATCACGACTATAATCCGGAGGACTAATCACCGGGGTCGATGCTAGGGCTCACTTAAGTGCATCGAAGGAATCCTCGGCTTGCTCATCCCATACAAAGGGAGTATCCTTCTTCAAGAGACGCATGAAGCCTCTAGTCAAATTGGAAAAATTGACCACAAATATTCATAAGAAGTTTGCCATACCTTGCAAAAACTGAAGATGATGAATATTCTTCGGGGGAGACAACTAAAGTATTGCCTCAACCTTTAAGGGATCGACTCTTATGCCCTCCTTTGAAACGATGAATCCTAATAAATGACCTGACTTTATGCAAAAGATGCACTTATGAGGATTTAATCGAACCAAATAGTGCCGGCATATTTCGAAGACTAATCTCAAGTTATAGGAATGACGCATTCTCATACGAGAATGAGTAGCGAGGTCATCCAAAAATACTTCAATAATAGACTTGAGATCGTGGAAAATCAAGGTCATTGCCTGCTGAAATGTAGCTCCGGCGTTTTTAAGGTCGAAAGGCATCTTCCAATATGCAAATGTTCCCCAAGGACAAATAAATGCAGTCTTGTGTTGGTCCTCAGGTTTAATATGGATCTAATTATACCCAGAAAATCCGTCCATAAAGGAGAACACCTCACTACCCACACACTCATCCAAAATCTGATCTATAAATGGTGTCGGGAAGTTATCCTTAGGACAGGCACGATTTAAATCACGGAAATTAGTGCATATTCGGATCGCTCCCTGCTTCTTATCCACCAGAATGGGGTTTGAAACCCACTCCGTCAAGGGAATGGGATAGATGAAACCGGCTTTCAACAGCTTCTCTATCTTTGCCTTAATGGCGGGTGCTTTCCTTGGATTCACAACGCGTAAGCGTTGTCAAACAGGCTTAGCATTGGGGTAAGTCTTAATCTCATGTTCGACAATCCGAGGGTCAATACCTGGCATCTCATCATAAGACCAAGCAAAAATATCATGGAATTCCTTGAATAGCTCGGTATATTCGAGAATCTCATCCTTGGAACAATCCGCCCCAATATAGACATTCTCAATGGTGCCAGGATCTCGAGAGATGTTGATAGAAATCGTGGAAGATATGTTCGCCATGTTCCCATCAACCATCTGACCAGGAGAGATTAATGGAATCATGGGACTACCAACTCTCTAACTAAGAATCTCCCTATAATCCTCATGCTCCAAATGGTCAAGCGGTGGAAGGAAATATGATTTATGATGAAGTTCCTCCCATGGTGGCTCAACACCCGACATGGTCTCGATAATCACTTCATCTGAAGGGAAAACCGTATCCAGGCAGTCGTGGGCATGAGAAGACTATACTGCCCATGCGGGTAGCACATAGGGGTCTTCCTCTTACATCCACGAAGAGGAAGAACAAGGCTCTACAACATTCATAAGATTGGCTTTATAAGCTATCATGGTTGCAGGAAGCGGCAAGTTGGTTTTGACAGGCTCACTCGAAATACTCAGTGTAGGAAGAATCCAAGGGTCTCCCATATGAGTCATGCGAAAAGACACTGAGGTCGTAGAAGTCGAAGCCCTATCAGAACGAGATCCTATCATGAGGACCAGTGCAGGACAACTAAAGCTTCCCATGAGGGATGGATATATGCCTACAACGACACTCTCAGTTGCCGACTGAGAGTGTTCAACGACTGGAACCGAAGTTCCTGAAGATGCAGTAACAGGGGAATTATTGAATGCCATTTGATCAATCATTACAATCTTCCCATTATGAGGAAAGCATACAATGCGAAACACAGAAGAAGAAACGGCTTGCATACTATACATCCAGTTCCGACCCAGCAAGAGATTGTAGTCGAGGGGTGCATCAACCACCTCAACCTCTATCGCAATGGTCTTCCCTCCCAAATGGAATTTAAGGGATGGAATAATGCCGTGTGGCCTAAAAGATCTCCCATCAAAAGAAGTTAACATAGTCATTGACTTCGACAACTCAGGAGAACCAAGACCCTTCCAACAAGACAAAGACATCACAGATGTAGCAGTGCCCTCGTCAATCACAGTGTGCTTGACGATCATATTAAGACATTCTACGTGTACCAAAAGCGACACATAGTAGGGCAAGTGAGGCTGATGACCTGCGGTTTCAAATTTGATCACTGAGGAAGAATCATCACCATTCACACCAAGAGCAAAAATCAAAGCCTTCCTTTACGAAGGACAACTCTGAAGCACTTCCAATGCAGACATCGCATAAGGAGTATGGCCCAAATCCTCGACAACTGAATAATTCTAGGCGGCTCGGGCATTTGGATTATGCCTCGAGCGCTTAAGTACCCCCTTAGGAATGCGAGGTGTAGCTTCAGGTTTATCCGCAGGTTTCTCAATGCGCAAAGGAGTTCCTGGTGGATCGGGTTCTTTGCCTGGGTTGGGTTGAGATGATCCATAATCTTTCGCATGAGTCACAACCTTGGCAGCATGGACCATGTTAATGCACCCACGAGCACTAGCCTCTGGTGGATCATTCTCACTAGATTGCTCCTGGGACTTCGAGTTCATATTCTGGTTATGCGGTAAAGGGTTCGTTAGCACAGCTGGGCCTTGTGCTAAGAGTCTTGAAGCTTCATCAATTCTAGGGCACAAGTAAGTGAGGTGATCATCCTTACATAGCTTGCAAGGGAATTTAACCTTACGTTTCGTTTGCTTGTCCCCACCAGCATTCTGACCATTCTTGTCATTATTGGAAGCATTCTCATTCCTATTCCCACCCTTTCGATTATTATTCTTACCCTTTTTCTTATTCCGTCCGGGTTGCTGGTTACCCTTTTGGTCCGACAATTGCATAGAAAGTACACTCGCCGTTTGGGTGGGTTGAGAGGAAGCTGTAGCTTGTCCTGAAGCAGACTGGTTGAGCGACAATTGAATAACTTGTTTTGCAACCGAATCTGCAGGTTTCGCACTTGTACAACCCACAATGCCATCAGCATGTGGTCCAGGTTTAACCTTCGGATCGAAACTAGAACGAGGAGCGTTAGGAATAATCTCATACAACAAACCAGACTGAGCATAAATCAAGTCCAGTTCCTACGCCCTAAAGATTGCTTGTTCCTCAATTTGCACTCTGGATGTAGAAACATCCTTTGCGATATATGGCAATAAAGACTTGAGGAACCACTCGAGAAGGAACTCTGGCGGTATAAAATCTTTAATTAATCTCTTTCGTCTACGCCACTCCTGAATATGATCAGAAATATGGGTGGCTTTATCCTGCTGAAATGTTGACAAGAGTTCAGTGCCAACGTCATAGTGCACTGGTAGCTGGAAGTGATTAAGAAAAGTCATCGCAAGATCATCGAACAAGGTAAAGGCTCCCTTTGGTAACTCTATATACCATTTCACAGTAGGCCCTGTAAGGGTGCGTTGAAATAGTCACAAGCAGACTGAGTCCTGATGTAACGAATTCGAAGAGCACCAAAGGTGAAACATGGTAACGTGTTCGCTCGGATCCTCTCCCGGTTTGCCATCGAACTTAGGTATGTCCGAAGGAAGCTTGGTAGGGACAGCCGGCCAAGCCGGGTCATGAGCCACGGGATCGTTCGTAAGTCTTGATAAGTCAAGAAGATTGAGCGTCATGAGGAAAGGAAGCTTAGCATGATGAGGTCGATGGATCACTCCCTGGTTCACATAGGTTAGAGCACCACCATGGCCTTGGCCATAGTGTCCTCCTCCTGTCTGACCTGTATAAGGTGACATGGAAGTACCATAGTAAGGTGGACCTTGACTTGTAGGAGCTATGAAGCCATAATTAGGAGAGTAAGCAGGTTATTGATACCCACCTCTGTAAGGTGAGGAAACCTGTCCATACTGCAGACCGTAATAAGGTCCATAGGTCATCGCATGCGATGTCCCATGGGACACTCCGTAGGTAGGAAGATAAGCTCCGGAAGGGGGAACATACATACTTGAAGTAGGTATATATGCCCCAGATGTAACAAGCTGACCACTAGAAGGGTGAATATAGCCTTTCAAAGCAGCGGGTGGTATATGAACTTGAGACACAATTGGTCTAATAACCGCAGCACGGACTTGACTCGTAGCCATATATCGGCTCGAAGGACCACGTGGATAAGGTGGAGGATGTACATTTGAAGAACTCAGAACCGAGGATGAAGGAATCTCAGTAATAAGATATGTACTAGTACCTATCATCACCCGTCTCAGACTTGGTATCCTAATCGGATCACTAACCCTAGACCTAGGAGGGGGGTACAATGGAGTTTCCACCACTGGGATGGAAGGTACAATGTGACTAGTACTCCCAAACCTCTCTGCAAGGTAAGGAATGGGATTTCCCCCAGGCATAGTGCTAGGCTCAAAGTCTGATTCAACATGAAATGTCAAATCGTGCATAGGAAAACCAGTCGTAGCATAACTACCGTAGCTAGTGCTAGGAGGGTCAAAGTGAGTCTCGACATCTTCCGGCATTCCATACCGGTAATGTGTCAACAGGGAATCATCCCTAGAGTGAGTAGGTCTATCATGCAAAGATCCTATCTGGGAAATCATGGGACTGAACTCAGCTAGGTCAGGTGAAGGATTGTATGTAGGAGTAAATTCCCCAACATCAACACGAAGGAGAGGAGGTGGCTCAGGAATAGTCTCTGAATAATCCTCAATGGTGTGTGAATCAATGTGTGACATAGTCCACCTGGATAGTCTAGGCCCCTCTCCCAAAGGAGGAGGAGAAGTGGAAGGCGGAAGTCCTGCTAACCGACGAGAACAGCGTGGAACCGTACTCGAATCCACAATGACTCAACAAAAAGAAAAGACTCTCTATTTACGTAAACCCTAGGCCAACTAGCATGCACAGAGCAATCACTAATAAAATCTAAAGCCAAATGCAAGAAAACAAGGGCTGTATAAGTGAGATCCCTAATGAAGCAGGTATGTCTCGCCTAGGAGAGGCTTGAGACTCCCATACACAACAAGCGGAGGTACGTAACCAATTATTGTGGCCCTCAGCTTCAACACGTATAGTGACTGTGCTGTCCGACCCCAACCTGGCCGGGACACATGCAGAATCACCTCTACAAGTACCCCCTCGATATCCTAGGTAAGATCACTAAGGTCACCTCAATATAATCAAAGCTCAGGCGCATAGTTGCATCAGGATTGACCGTATGGGCAGGGTAGCAAAGCCCGAAAC
>LPNX010926250.1:4550-61890 GCA_001517045.1 Pseudotsuga menziesii | reverse complement strand
CTTCTTCAAATGATGAATGCAAATTTTTCCTATATGAAGTCCTAACTAGTACTCCAAAGCAAATCTAGATCTAATGCAAGTACAATGCAAAGTGAAAAATACAATGCATTATGATAAGCAAATGTTTTTGGATTTTTTGAAAATATAAGAGATGGAAAAAGCAAAAGAATGATTCTACCACCCCCAGAATCTGCAAGCACACATCGACAGCATCCAAGCAAAGCACTAAGGTAAAAGAACTCTAATGCACTAATCTCAAACAAAAAATCAAAAATGCCATGACAAGAACTTACCTAAAAAAAAAAATTTAGGCTAAAAAAATGTTTCCAGTCAGAACCAGAGGTCAAAACAGACTCAGGCAGTGCCAAAGGAGACTCAGCAACTAACAACATTCACCCAGCAACCAATTAACTTACACAAAAAGGGAAAAATCCAAGGTATACGTGACTGTTCGCAGTAAACCCGCGTGTATATGTGGAAATCACAGAGGAAACCGCATGTATACACGACTGTAAATCAAAAATCCGCGTACAGGAAGAAAAGGTGCATAAAAACAAGGCAAATAGACAGGCTAAGACAGACTTCACTCCAATCAGACTCTACCAGGCATACATGCCCCCAGACCCAACACATAAACAAGAGAGAAAGAGCAATTCAAATACATTGAATGCCGAGAAAATCACCCCCAAAGGACAACTACTAGGAACTCCCCAGCGGAGTCACCAATTCTATTACGAAGAGAAATTCCTATGGCTTGGGGTACCACAACATACAGCTTTGACTCCAGAAATCAATCTTTCCCAATATGCAATAGAAATAAAATGTCTAACACTAAAGGATCAGACCTCGTAGCTTATTCCGGACGGTTGAAGTAGATCCCCGTTGAGCTTTCCAATCTTCAGCTTGAATTGATATAATACTTCCTCAACAACAAGTAAACAATACAAGCATACTATGTATCATGGTGTTAGATATATTCTAGCATATATAATCAATAATGTAAAAGCATTTTACATATTCCAATGGATACAATATTCAATCAAATACACATCATTGGACAAGGAAAGATAGTTCTTATTAATATCAATCAGAGATTACAAGATAGATACAACCTCTGACGGCACGTCTGCGAATCGGAGAAACTGAATCCTCCATCTCACGATAGCAAGCTCACTAGAAAAGGGCAAGCTTGGGAAGAACTCAATAGTGCTCCAAAGGGACAAAGGGATGCAAACTCAAGCATAAATTTCGGCAACAATGGACTATAGTTTCGTTGCTTTCAATCTCTCTATATGCCTTCAATGTACCAAGGGGTTCCTTATATAGCTTCACAAGGGATAATGAAGGGTCGAATTCGAGTGATCTCAAGGCATATGGAAGGCCAGGAGTCAAATGAGTCGGATCCATGTCAAGGAAAACTCCAAAAGGATTTGGACTATGCACACATCCCGATGTACGCGGTTATAGGGGTCAAACCCACGTATGTACGCAGTTATTGGGGAAAAATATGCATATATCATCTTTTATATAGTTTTAGGGATGATCAAGGAAACATCAAAGGATAAAATATGGTCCATGGGGTCTAAAGAGTCTGCACCGGGACAAGGGAAGGCCATACAAAGTGTGATTCACCTAGAGTGGTGAAATCCGCTATAACACTCCGTAGGTCTTGAAATTTTAGCTTTGTATTTTAACCTTTTGTGTAGTTTATTATAGGCCGTATGCCTTTGGAACTCAACAATATCACTATTGTTCAAGGTATAAATATTTATGTAAATCGGTTAACAAGTAATATTCCAAGCACACTTTGAAGCTGCAAAGCATTAATTGAATATTTCCCTTTGTACATTTGAAAGTTTGATTTCAGATTTACTTGGGGAATTTAAAAGTCTTATAGGCATAGATTTCTCTTGCAAAAATTTGTCAAGTAAAATACTATTATTGTAAAATATCAAATTGGTAAACCACTTGAGTTTTTATTTCAAAAAACTCCTGAAGTCGGAGTTTTCAAAAAAATTGTTTCCATGGCATTGATTTTTCAGAAACCTTGCTGTCGTGACATTTATGGGAAATGTTGGTCTGGGTGAAAGGTGGGTAAGTTTTCCATAGTGCTCTGGAAGCAAACATGATGGTCGTTAACTTTTGGAAAGAGTGATGATACTTGTTGTTGCAGTTACAACAATTGTTGTATGGTTTTTTTTTCTAGGTATCTTGTGGAGAGATAATTCAGGATGCCTATTACAAGATGCTTTGAAGTCCACCAAAAATTTTAAAATGAAGAACTCATGATTTCCAACTTGTTAGGAGTTGGTTGTTTTGGGAAATTGTATATAGGAATTTGGATAATGGCACAATCATTGTTGTCAGGATTTTCAATTTGGAAAATGAAAGGGAAAACATGAGTTCTGATAGAGTGAAATGATTTGAGTAGAGTTCGACACTTGAATCTGATTAAAATCATAGCCTCTTATTGTGACCTCCACTTCAAACCTTTGATATTTCCATTAATGCTGAAAAGAAGACTAGAAAAGTGATTATATGCAAATGGAGAAGAACAAATTCGGTTGAATTTAATTCAACCACTGAATATATCAATAACATTATAGAGGGAATGGTACCATTGTTTAGTGCAAGTGATTCATTTTGATCTAAAATACAACAAATTCCAAAGGTGATGTATCAACCATGTTAAATAGTTCAAGTACTATGAGCAATAATACTAGCAAAAGCCAAAGTTCTTCAACATCCTAGATCTTTGTTGTAAGGGAACAATGACTGTATAACTACCTCTGTTGTAAGGGAACACTAGATGTATAACTGAAACATGATTTCGAGTGCATTTTCATTAAGCTACGTATGGTTTTGCTCCAATATCTTATTCAATCTTATTGTTCAATATTTGTCTACATCTAGAATATTTTTTATTTCAGTAGTTTTTTCCATGTAAATATACCAAGAGATTTATATTTGTTGTAAAGGATGAAAGAAATAGAAATAAATTTAATATTTCATAAATGATGAAGAGAGTATCTAAATGAAACTAACTGATTCTATTTTATTTTGCATGAAAATATGTAACCAATTAAATCACATCCATTTGGAATATCTAGTTTTATGGAAAAATATGTTTGCAACCAAATCTCATGAAAAATTAACACATGGAATTTGCAAATTGAAAAATGATAAATGAAATCATTCATGAACAAGAAGCGAACCCATTAGATAATTTACTAAAAAATGGGAGGAAGTGTCCATACGAATGTAGTGTGTACGGATTTTTTTTTATTTGTGTGACTTTTGAAATTAAAATTTGACTTTTGGTGAAGGTTCTAGTCTCTCATTCCGATTCCTCTAGTACTATCCTGTGCAATCCAAAAATAGAAATATTTGTTCAATAATAGAGCAATCAGGCAGAGAGATAGTTGCAGTGGAGAAAACATGTTTCCCTATTTCATTTTCATGTTTTTCCTTTTTTTCCCCCTCTTTTCCAGAGGAATAGAGAGTTGGGTTGTAGAGAGAATTCCTCAATCTCATGAATTATTGGAGAGAGATGCCTTCCTTGTTCTAGCAAGCGCCAATTTATTTCCAAAATATTAAAATTTTTGGAGTTGATTGATTAAGTTGAAATATGTGCAGTGTCATTAGATTAAAGCAACAAGTGCACTGTTTAGGATGTTCCTATTGAATGCAAAAGGAGAAGTTGCATTGTACAGGATGTTCCTATTGAATGCAAAATGAAAACAAGAATATAAATCATGCATAGTTGATTTTAGGATTGAAAAAAAAATTATCGTATCTTGAGGCAAATTACCAAAATTAATTATGATCTGTCTGAGTATCAAAATTCATTGTCGTTGCCTACTAAGAGTTGAGGGTACATGTAGAACTAGATACTAGAATCTAAATCTATACATTTTTGTTCAAGAAGGAAATTTTAAGGATTTTGGGGAATTACTGTGCAGGATACTCTAGTTCGGTAACTGTTATAGTTTTGGAATGGATAACTCAATTGGATTCCTAAACATGGCATTAGAAGTGTCGAAATGGAGCCATTAACTTGAACGAGATGTGCATTTTAGAATGCAATAGAACAACTAAAAACTCACATAACTAAAATATTCCCAACAACTAAATTCAATAATTAAAGATGAATTATGTGCCGCTTACCTTGATAGTTCTCCTGGATATGAATATTTAGAGACAAAGACTGTAATTTTCCCCTGCGATATTTATTATGAAGTGATCCTATATAATTCCTCAATTTTGTACTTGACCCACCCCGGTAAATTTGACGAGGAAATGTCCCTTCCAAGCCCAACGATGGCCAATTGGGATCCACTTGAAATCAAAGAAGGAATATAGCTTGCAGTGTGGAAATATACATCACAGGGCTTCTGTGGATTAAGAGATGTTGAACGACCACACACACTAGTGTAGTGATGGATAACTCCTTCCCATATTTTTTTCACTACAAGGATTTGGGAATCCAGACCTTCAATGGGGGCTGCACAATTATCCAGATGACATCATCCTAGGTGGATCCAAAATGATGTTTTATAGGATACAAATGGGGCTTATCTTGTGTGCAAATCCTCACTGATTGGGAAAGTTGGAGAATATGCCTCTTCCATGGAAAAATACAATATCCTTCCCCACCAATACAAGTTTTTATGTATGCGCCTGAAACTTATCCGCATGCCAAATTAATCTCATTTTGATTAGATTGTACAGTGAGTATTTGCAATGCCCAAACCCCAAATCAATGATTAACACGACAACTATTTCAATGAGTGGAAGCAAGGAACAGACGAGCGGGAAGGGGGTGCATCAAAATATGTTGAACCGTTTTGGCACTACTTTAATGGCGACTTCTTGGGATGCTTAATATTTCTCTGGGTTTTGGCAGGTTTGGCATATATATCAATAAAATTCCAAAATTCCAAAAAAAACAAAAAAGTCAAACATATATAAGAAAATCAATTAAATTATACGTCTCTAAATTATATATTTAGGGATGGAATAATGAAAATTGGTGAGAAAATATTTTTTGATGGTGACCTTAAGTAACATTCATGAGACAATAGATTTTTTTGGTAGGTTAGCAATCCATTAAGCAAATAATGTCATGTATTTATGAGTATGTTTTATGTGTACATGATGACAATAATGGATCACTCTCAATTATGACTTCTTTTGAGATCAAGATGATGGAATGGAGGGAAAAATGGAGTCACTATTGCATGAAAGGAGGTTAGGGATTAGATGCATTATCAATTTGGTGTCTTGCTAGGACATCATGATCACTAGCACTAAAATGATCCATATATATTTAGGCCCCCTTGTAAAAAATTGGAATATTTTCTATTGTTGAGATATGACACATGACTAGGACGTCGTGAACACTAACACCAAATTGATTTGTATATATTTAGACCCTCTTGTGAAAAATTACAATTTTTTCCATTTCCGAGATGTCACACACTAGACGGTCAAGAGAAATTTTGTGCAATTTCTTTGTTGGATCTCTGAAGATCGAGGTGCATGGCACCATTACAGAAAAATGGTTTTCCAACATATATATCATATGGGATTTGTGATCCCAATATTATATCTGGAAAGCAATATGAACATCTAAAGCACATTTTCTGCAATAATACGCAACACCCTAACACTATCCTGGCCACCTGGGAAAAACACTAGATATTCCTAACCCCACAAATTCCATTTTGGATTCAGAATTGTTAAGATACACATCGTCAGAGATAGAAGGTATACACTTTACACAATTTACTAAATTGTAACACTTCATTTTCACAATTGCAATTTTCCATGACACAATTAAAAATGACTAACATAAATGAATAATTCATATTCTTCTAGCTAGTCATTTTTTATGTCGTGACTAAATTGGTTGTTGATGTTAGTCATTTTTAACTCTGTCACTTACTATCTAGTCATATTTGTTAACTCATGACTAAATTAGTCATCTATGGTTGGGTCAATCAAAATTTCTCATATTCAGTAGTAAATCACTTGGAAAAATTGTGGTGACTAGATTTTTTAGTCACGTATTCACAAATTCCTCATTTTGTACTAGTGACTGTAAGTGGGTTATAGGAGAAAAATGTTTGCTGATGGTTTTGATATCAAGTACAAGGACAATTTTCTTTACAAAGGCTTCTCTCAAGTCCACGGAGTTGAATATACAGAGAAATGTGCACCAGTTGCAAAGATGGACTCTATCAGGCTAGTTTTGGCAATTACTGCATCTAAGCGATGAGAGGTGCACCACATGGATGTGAAGAGTGTTATTATTCAAGGTGACCTTCATGAGGAGATTTATATGCAGCATCCTGAAGTTCTCACTCATGATCCTTCACTTGTTTGCAGGTTGAATAAGTCTCTGTATGGCCTCAAGTAAGCCCCAAGGTCTTGGTATGCCAAGATGAGCAACTTTCTTATATCACACGGATTTAAAAGATGGAAATATGACCCTATTGTATATTTGCAACATTTATATGACTCATTGCATATAATAGTACTATATGTTGATGATATTTTGAGCACTAGAATTTGCATTTCTGATTTAGGTTCAATTAATCCTTCATTGCACAATGTGTTTTCAATGACTGACCTTGGATTGTTGAAACAAATTCTTGGATTAGAGATTGAGAAATATGACGTAGGTATTAAGGAAAGCCAATAAAATTATGCTGCAAACCTATTATTGAAGTTCAAAATGGATGAATTTAAGGAAACCATGTGTCCCTTCCTTTCATGAGTGAAACTAGGTGATTTTGGTTCATATCCATTGGTGGACAACGCGTTGTATAAGCAGCTAGTTGGGAGCTTGTTGTATCTCACACACTCTCGACCTAATTTTGATTATACAATAGGTGATGTTTTAAGGTATATGTAGGATCATCATGAGATCCATTGGAAGGATTATAAAATTATCTTGCATTATGTTCAAGGAACCAAACACTTCAGGATACACTCTATTGCTAGTTCTCCACTAGAACTAGTCTGATTTATTGATGCTGATTGGGATGGAGATTCCATTGACATAAAGTCCACTCTAGGTTATGTATTCATGCTTTCAAATGGTCCCATATTCTGGTCAATTAATAAAAAACACACTACATCTATTTCGTCATCTGAGGCCGAGTACAAAGGAGCAATGAATGCAGCTACACAATGTGTGTGGTTGCAAGGCATTCCTGGAGAACTTGGTTTTGCATTTGATTCAACCACTATCATTTTGTGTGACAATCAAAGTGAAATCAATATATCCACCGATATAGTATAGAGAAAAAGGACCAATCACATTGGGATACACATGCACTACATCCAGAGCTTGGTGCATGAGTAGGTGATATCATTGGAGTATTCCCATCTGCAAAGAAAACTGCTCACATCTTCACCAAGAGATTCACAAAGAAGACATTCACCTATATGAGGCTACTCATTGGAGTGGATGACACATGGTGATGAATGATATTCACTCTCATATTTGACTCCATGTCCATTTTTGAGGGGAGGTTTTATTCCGATGTGGTTTTCCTTCTTACCTTGGTTTTATGGACAATTTTTTGTTTGTAATAGGTGACTTGAGACTTAGTTGCCAAATCCTCAACTTTTGATGCAGTTACACTAATTCAAGATTGAGGGGGGGTGTTATAGAACCATATCATCTAGTACCATTGTCACATACCACCTAGGATACACCTTTATTTGTTTTTTCACTCATGTTGTATAGTCCAAACCTTGGTTATGCTGGTCTAGTAAGGTATTCGGGGGTTTTGGCCTCATTAATGTACCCAAGAGCCCACATTTGATCAATCAGGAGACTCACACACCCTCATTAATGATATTTTTGTCCTTGGTGCACTCCCACTCCTTAAAACAGGGAACTAATTTGACTAGGGGAGCCCATGCATTGCATTTGCATGTTTTTGGCTCTTTTAGACCATTAAATGCTCCCTACTCATGCATGCACTCCATCACACCTCACCTACCATTATTTATGTACTAGGATGCTTCACTCATGTTCAAATGGACATTTATGACTGTTTGAGGTGGTTTGGGAGCTCATTGGTCCACCTAGTGGGTTTGACGTCCAATCTAAGCCTGCCACATGTATGCCTCCAATTTGTGTCCAAAGGCTAATAATTTTCACCTATTGTATTATATTCATGTTCTAGACATATTTACATGTTACACAATAATAGAAACTTCAGTTATTGGAACTATTCCTATGTGTTAAGTTTTTCTCTTTTCACTATTTTTTCTGCATAATTTGTGAAATTCTTGAGTTGTGAGGATTCTCTTATCTCCTATATCTTGCCTTGAATCAATTTTTCACATTGTTGAAGAGCAATTATTCTTTAAAAAATTATTAATTTCCTCACGAAGAGAACATTCTTTTGTAAAATGATCACCTCCACATATGAGGTAATGGAACTTAGCCTTTCTCTTTATTTTAGATTCGATATTTATAGCTTGTGTTTTGGTATCCTCTTATTGATTCATGGGTTTTTTGGATTTTCCTTTACTCTTTTATTAGTTCCCGAATATTCTGAAGATTGTAGTGCATTCACTTCGGTGAAAACAACATGAGTAGAAGTAGTTTTGGGATTAGAAATAGTCTGATTATCTTGTGAAGTTGTTTGATTTTTATTTCTTGTTGATTTAGAAACAGATTGTGTTTGGACAAAACCTATTATACCATCGACATGTGGTTTTGTTGAAGGTCTCGATGGATCTGAAGTAGGATGAGGAACATTTGGAATTAAATCGTATAAAGTGCCAAACTAGGAATATACCAATTTTAGGAACTGAGAATGACTAATATTTTGCTCTTCGATAACATCACCTCCCATGGAAACATCTCTAGTAATAGGTGGGAGCAATGACTTCGCGAACCAATCAACCAACAATTGATCGTGAATGGGGAGCTTTAATTAATGCACGTCGCTACATCCACTCATGAATACGATCAGATATATGAGTATATGTGGAGTGATGAAGTGAATTCAAAATATCGGTACCCATTTCATACCTAATTGGTAATTGGAAATGTGTCAAAAAGGACATGTCTAGAGTGGAAAATCACCAAAGGAATGTTGCAATAATTTGATATACCATTTGGAAGCGGTTCTGGTAAGAGTACGCTAGAAATCCTTAAATGTATGCAATCATCCATCAAAGAGTTGGATGAACGCCAGAGATGGAAGGTCAAAACATGTTTTTTAGGGTCTTCTCCCTTCTTGGCATCAAATTTAGGTATATCGAGTGGTAATTTGGTTAGTATAGATGGCCAAAAAGTGTCATGCATGTTGGGGTTGCTTATAAGTTTGGATAAGTTTGGTAAATCTGAAGTTGTTAAGAAATGAAGCTGTCTATTTGGTTGTGGGTAATTGTAATATTTGTATGGCATAGAAACATCTGTAGGACCATAGATATGTCTTTGTTGCATATGATAATGTTGGGCCAGGAAAGATCACAAGGAATAAACCAAAGTGCAAGTGCAAGAGGAAAAGTAGGTGTCCAACGAAGGAAAAACATGTAAAGGATGGAAAGGAAGTGCAAAGTAGAGAAAGCTGTGACAAGGAATGGTGCGACGAAGGAAACACAGACCTAGATTCGGTGGAAGTGTGGTAGGTAGAAGAGTAAAGGCTGGGAAGGAACAGGTCAAAAGACTGTAGGAGTTAGAATCGACAAAAGACTAGAGGACAATTTTGTGGCTAGTCGGTACTTGTACAAGCAGACTAAAAGACGTTTCCGCGGCTAGTTATGGTCTTCAATTAATGTAATGTAGGATGTTTTGCTACCAAGTATGGCCTGCCATTAATGTAATAGAAGATCTTTTGTGGCTACTTATGACTGTAATAACTGATCTGTACTCAGTCGACCCTGCACGGTCTTGTAGAAACTATAAATAAGAGGAACCCATTCTGTATAAGGGTTAAATTCAGAGAGATTGTAGTAGCTAGTCAGTTAGTAATAGTAGAATTATTTTGAGGAGATCAGAGAGGATTTGATAGTAGAAGGCTGTTGAGCCATGGATCTACAACTGAGTGCACAGACTGTTTGTAAAGAGTCAATATGAAGCTGAGTGCACAGATAGTAGGGTTGACAAGTTGATCCAGGATGTGTGCGAATCAATAGGAGTAGAAGAAAATCATAAAATAGAGAGCATGAGAGAAAGAAGAGTTTGATCTAGATAGAGATATCTCAAAATAGTCTGTAAGTTGCAGAATGCAAGGTGCCATATATTTGACAGGCTAGATGAAGAGCACCTTGGTAGTTTTTCCCTGATGGGTTTCCACGTTATTTCCTATGTTGATGAATGGTTGAATGTTTAACTGTTAATGTTGAAAGTTTTATTATCTTGTATTATTTATGGTTATTACTTGAATTAATGTCACAATATTGATAAACGCAGTGAATGAATAAATGACTAAATCATTGTCGAGCAGTTGGTATTAAGTCATGTTAAAATATTGTTAATATTATAATTTAGTTGCATCATTGTTATTTACATTTAAGGAATCAACTGCGTCTAATGGTTGCACCAGTTGTTAAGTTGACAAGGACAAGGTTGTGTCGCACGATGACTTTGTCGTACTGTTGCACCACTGTTGAGAGGTAAAAGACTCCATCCTTCCGATTCTATCAAGTGCCTTGGGCACACGCCAAGGGACTGTAATACCTCACTGAATGCAGAAATATGGTTCTAGCAGTTACACATTAAGATATCTTAGGTGAGACTTCGCCTTCCTTGTAGGTGTTGTTGCTTGAGATTGCTCCGTCGGGTCGATATCTTTGGGTGTTTTGTTGGTGTTGTGTCATTGTTTAACCTGGCTCACGAGAGTGAGGAAATTAGGCCAACAAATGGTTCTATTGCCAGACCCGTAATCATTTGAGTCGAGGGAAATGTTGTGGCATCCGACAAAGAAGGAAATAGAGGATTGCATGGATTCTAAGTTGTTGTCATTTGTGCAAGAAGAGAGCACGAGATCGTGGTTGAGCACATTAAACTGGATATACTAGAACATATACTTTGATATTTACAAGATCTTCTTTGCATAATTTTCTATTGTGTCGCATGAGTGGTTGTTAAGATTGGCAACTCGACAGAAAAATTTCCATAGAAGAGAAACGATCGAATGGAGTGATCAACCGATTCCTGAGATAACTAGTGTAAGTAACCCCATCTCTAGAGATGTTGATTTTTGGCTCAAGAGTATTTTGCAAGGGTATATTATTGACTTTGTAGTAGAGATGATAACCTCATATAGTGAGGCCAAAAGAATTTTTTTCCAAGGACTGCGAAGAAGGTACTTGTTATCTATAAGTACATGGATAAATATGATCATCTATGAGAAGGGTATATTGAAGTTGAGCAGTTGAGTCGCATATCCAGAGGAGGGGATATGTCACACAAGAACTATAAATACAATGGGAAATGGTGAACTGAGGTGTTTATAGAAAGTACACAACCTAAACTAGAAGCTGGATTCCTAAGGGGTGGAAGGAGATTCAAGACAGGAAAAAGAAGAAAAAAAGTACAAGGAAGACGAACTCCTAGTCTATTTGAAGAAAGTGAGTACGAAGTTGAGTCGCGGCTAGACGAAGGGTCTTGCGATGAAGAGGAAGACTATAGCCCAGTTTCTAAAGGAGCAAAAGAATTTGCACAGAAACCAAGATCAGGATGCAACTACACCACGCTAGGAGTATCACCAGAGGTAAGGTCTGGAACCTCATCTCCTAAAAGAGCTGTTAATATTGATAGTTCTAGTATTGCGACTAGCGCGCAAGAGGGTACACCTCCATTAAGTTATTCATTAGAAAAACCCAATGCCAAATCAATGGCTGGGGAAGGTATTATATTACCCACATTCAATGCGAATGGAGAAGAAGATCTAGAGCAACAATGTTTCCTTTGTGAAGCTGTTTGGATGGTTCTCTTAGTTCATAATGTGGACATAAAGAAAGCGCAGATGATTATGAATATGCGGGGTCGCGCATTGGGATGGTTCATGAATTTTTGTGTAGTACCAGCAGGAACCCCACATAAGACCCTTGACGAGATCCGACTCATGATGATTTGTGAGTTTAGAAAACCCAAATCCAAGTAGCAGTGCATCACTAAGATCAAGGAGATAAAGCAGTTATCGATGGAATCCATATGGGATTTTGATCAGTGGTTTAAAAATTTGATGGCCAAAGTTAGTTTCCAGATGTCATATGTGCAAAATAATGAGTGTTTTATTGTTGCGCTATTACCACACATTTGAGCTCCTTTGATGCAACAGAATATTGTGTCACAAACAGAAGTGCTAGAACTAGTGATGAAGATGGAATCCTTGCCGATCGTAGATGGTGGCATAGATATGATGTAGAGTCAGTCGTAGTTGGCTAATTTGACTATAAAACTTCATGACATCAAGAAGGGTAAAGAAGCATGTGAGGAATTATGGTGCACAAGATTTCGAATGGATGGACACACCAAGGATAATTGTCTGTCGTACATGAACTATATCTCGTCGGGTGTGCCTAATTCATTGAGTACTCATGGGATACCCTTGTGCCAAATATTCCAGACTAGAGGGCATCACGATGAGGAGTGTTTATACTTATAGAATATTGTAAGTACCCCAAGTAGCCTTTTCTGTAAATTTTGCAAATTAGTAGGCCATGATGAGAAGGATTGAAGATCATATCAGCTCTTGAAGGAGAAGACAGTAGACACATACTTGATGAAGAATGATGAGTAGGCTCAGGATGAATAGGTGCAAGTGCACTACCAGCCTGTGTCTTTTCCAAAAAACCAGTATTAGAGTCAGTATCAGCCTTAGTATGTGCCACAGAACCAATACGCATTGTAGAATCAATACCCACTACAAAAGCCACACCCTCAAGGAAGGGGGGTGGAAACTTCAGAGGAAGAGGAGGAGTAGGATTTGGCAGAGGAAGAGGTCAAGTCATATGCTATAACTGTGGAAATCTGGGTCATTATGCAAGATATTTCCAAGATCCTGTAAAGACATGTTTCTATTGCAAAGCGTAGGACCATAATGTGGAGCAGTGTCCTCAGTTGATTGCAAACTAGCAAGCTCATACCATCACAGGTCCTAACCCTATGCAAAATACCAATCCAAATCCTAATCCTAATGTTCAGATGATTGTTGTTGAGCCGAGAGTGCCAAGCGTTGCTTTCGTAACATAAGGAGGTCTTGCAACTGGAGCCAATCAAGATATACTGCAAGAACAACCATATTCACAACCATAGGTGAGACACGCGATGTAGAAGAAAGTACCATTCAACTTTAAAAAATAGAAACAAGTATTTTTGGACGTGCGACTGGAGTTTGTGGATCCAGAACAACCGTTGATCTCAGCCAAAGTCAGGGATATTATTGAACAATTCCAACAGCTATTCTAGAAGCATATTCCAAAAAAGGCTAGTAAACTTAAGTCATTTCTATCAAGTTTCTTAGCACTAATTCAAGATAAAGATGTCATCGCAGAACTACAAGCACTGATAGAAGAAATCCCAGTAGAGTTGCAACCTAGAAGGAAGGTTAACCATGTCAATAAGAAATTCAAAATGAGGTGTGAGTTAAGAATGACTATGCATATAGGGGATTACGACATGGATTACATCATTTTAGATCTAGGGTCAGACGTCAATATTCTAACGCGACAGACTTGGGAGAGGATGGGAAAGCTATGCTTGGACTAGTCTCCTGTCTTGTTGTGACTTGCAAATCAAGCGAAGGTCCTACCAATTGGTAGGTTGAGTTAATTCCCTATCAACATGGAGGGGTTGCACACATTTTCATACTTTGAATTCATCAACATTTTTGATGACACAAACTCATATCCCACGCTTCTGGGGATAGATTGGGCCTTAGATAATCATACCATTATAAACTTCAAGAAAATAATCCTTTCATTCAAGGATGATGAGATGATGGTAGTGTCTCCCATTAATGATCCACTGGAGGGACATAGGTATGTTGAATTAGTCAATAATGAAGAATAGGGTGACTATCTAGACCACATCTATAATATCAACACCTTAAAAGATGATTATGTAAACCTGAAAGCGGATGGAAACCTAAGCTAGAGGAGTGCTTTTTCATGCACATCATATTCAGGAGAAGCCTTAGAAAACTGGCAAAACATATTGCATAAATTCTCTATGAGGTGATGTGCCAGGATTACCATATCTATGCAACAAGTGGAAAATCAGTTGAGGGAGTTACCCACATATGAGTGCTTGCCTAATCTTGTGACCTTCCTTAGTGATTTTGAACAACTGGTAACAGATCCGCAATGCTTATTTGCGTTGAACTATGTATTGAAGGCTACACCCTCTAGATGGTGGGGCACACATAAGCAATCCATATCAGAATGGCCACAGTGCATACGATTGTTGCAAGTTAGATTCGATGAAGAAGTCACTATCCTGAGTAAGAAGTACACATGATTGTCAAACCCTGTTGAGCACATTAATCAGTGTCGCATAGTATTTGTAGAATACCCACGACAAGAATGGATCTGTCATGTTATTCATACATTAGAAATGACAGCCAAAAGCTGGTACTAGTCCATAGAGTTGCGACAAGGAACTAAATATTGGGACGCGGTGGTCACACAGTTTGTGCACACCTTTTCATTTGCTGATGAGAAATCGACAGTTGATGCTACACTTCAAGAAATTAAGTAAATATATTTGCTAAAATCCCTGTCGAAGTAATGAGCTCCCACTAGTGCAACATGACTATCCAGCAATGGATGGCTTGCTACAATATGGATGGAGAACCAGATGATGATCCAAATAACATAAACATACTAGAGTCGAAGGATACGCGTGAATTTGAGGGAAGTGGTTTTTCAAGTGACCAGTTCCTCAAGCCGCTAAAAATAAAGAAAGTAAACATTGGCTCACCGGAGAACCCAAAGTTCTCTAATAAAGGAGATTATTGGGACGATGAGACGATATCAAAGATAACAGACTTGCTACATGAGTTTCGGGACCTATTCCCTACCAATTTCTCAAAGATGAAGGGAATAGTTGATGATATGGGAGAGATGAAAATACCCCTAAAACCAGATGCTAAAATAGTTAAGAAAAAACCTTATAGGTTGAACCCAAGGTATAAAGAGAAGGTAAAAGCAAAATTGGATCGCATGCTTGATGCAGGAATCATTTAACCTATTAAGAGATTAGAATGGATCAGCCCTATAGTGATCGAGGATAAGAAAACAACAGGTGAAGTCAGGATCTGTGTCGACCTAAGGAAGTTGAATGATGCATGCCTGCATGATCCATTCCCAACACCATTCATTGATGAAGTACTGGAAAGCGTCAAAGGACAAGAGATTTATTCATTCACCTATGACTTCTCTGGATATCATCAAGTCAGAATCACGAAGGAGGATCGACATAAAATGACCTTCGTCACAAAATGGGGATGCTACCAATATACGGTAATGCCCTTTGGACTCAAGAATACACCTTCTATTTTTTCTGGAATAATAGTTTTTTCTTTTAAAGATTTCATACATAAATTTCTTGAGGTCTAGTTTTATGATTAGACTGTGTTTTGTCTAGTAAGAGACCACATTGAGAGCCTACGAGTGATGCTGGGCCGCTGTCACCAGTATTAGATTGTGCTTAATTCAAATAAATGTATTTTTTGCACACCATTTGGTGCGCTGTTGGGACATGTCGCATGTCAAGACATAATTTTGGTCGACCCAGTGAAAGTTGCGATTATCCTTAACTTTCCACCACCTACATCGGTCATGGAACTTAGATCAATGTTAGGACACATAGGATATTACAGAAATTTTATCAGAGGGTATGCAGAGATAACTGTACCCATGGAAAAACTGTTGAAGAAAGATACAAAGTTCTAGTGGACAGAAGATTGTCAGGAAAGTTTAGACAAATTAAAGAACAAGATGGCCACCACGCCAATACTTGTATTTCCTGACTGGAAGAAGCATTTCCATGCCCATGTCAACGCATCATCAGTTGCACTCGGCATAGTCTTGACACAACTAGATGAGGGTGCGCTTGTCCACCCTGTTTCTTTTGCTATCAAGAAACTGTCAATAACAGAGAAAAATTACATGACTAAAGAAAGAGAAGGCCTCACCATGGTCTATTCATTGTAAAATTTTTGACACTACTTATTGGGTGGACATTTTAAAATGTACACTGATCATTCGGCCTTAAAATACCTGGTCAAGAAGCCAGTGTTAGGGGGTAAGATTTGCTGATGGCTTCTCTTGTTTCAAGAATTTGACTTTGAGGTCATTGTTAAACCCGATCAGCTGAATTTGGGACCTGATCACCTATTGAGGATATAAAGTGGTGAAGAACCAAGCATCCTAGAGGATAACTTTCCCAACTCTTAACTATTTGTAGTCACCATGATTGATGATTAGAATAAGGATTTTAACACTATCATCCACTTCTTGAGCACAGGCTATGCTCCTGAAGGGTTCACCACTATACAGAAGAAACATTTGGTCGTCAAAGCTGCTGATTATATGTTGATTGTAGGACACCTATACAAGATGGGCCTTGATGAAATATTGCGACAATGTGTCTTTGAATACGAATGACATTGGGTAATGAGTGAACCACATGCCGGTGACGCAGGAGGACACTACGCTGGAAAGGAAATGGTGCACAAGATATTGCAAGATGGATTATGGTGGACAACCATACATATGGACACTAAGAGATTTTTCCGATGCTATGATGTCTTCCATAGGATAGGAAAACCATTGAGACGCGACGAGATGCTGCTTGCGCTGTAGATAACCCTTCAAGAATTTGATAAGTGGGCCATTGATTTTGTGGGCTCTATCAATATTCCTAGGAAAAATACTGACATGCAATACATTATCACTATGACAGACTACTTAACAATATGGGATGAAGCCGCGCCTGTTAAGGATTGCACTGCTGCGGATTTTTTATTTGAAAACGTGGTGACTAGATTTGGCTTCCCAAAAATTCTACTAAGCGACCAAGGTACGCATTTTGTAACAAAATGATTTCTGAGCTTACTGCTGAGTTCCATATCTAGCATAAAACAAAGACATCCTATCATCCTAAGGAGAATGGAACGGTTGAAGCATTCAACAAGATTCTGGAGAATGCATTAACCAAAGTATGCAATGTGCGCTGAGATGATTGGGATTAGAAAGTTTTAGCTGTGCATTGGGATACCGCACAACTTGTAAACAATTGATAGGGCACACTCCATTCAAACTGGTGTATGGAGAAGAAGGTTTTGTGCCAATGGAGTATATTGTACCAAGCTTAAGAATTGTTGCACTGACCAAAATGACATATGGGGACTTTGTCGAGCAAAGGTTATCGCAGCTCGTCCAGATGGAAGAAGAACGCTTCGTTGTAGGATTCCATCAAAACATAGAGAAGCAAAGGAAGAAAGAATGACATGATCACCATATCAAATATAAGCAACTCAAAGTCGGGGGACTTGTTTTGTTGTATGACAGTAACTTATTGAAGCATCCAAGGAAACTGAAGACTCATTGGCGCAATGAAATTGCACTAGCTGGATGGAACGCCAGTCATAGGAATGGTAAATGGAAATCACTTAAAACCTTATTATGATGGTGGCAACATGCCTGGGTAAGGGAAAAAAATAGAGAAAAAGAGAAAAGAGGAAAGGAAATTGTCCTCTCGCACGTCTACGACAGAAGAATGAAAATCACAGTAAAGAGCAGGAATGACAACTGATTGTCATTAAAGCATGGATACCCAAAAATATTTAGGCGATTATGACAGTGAGGTGTCATTAATTTGACAACTTCGAGGAGAATGATGACATGCTTTTTGGTCCCATCCCTCTTACTTGCCATAACTATCCTGACATGTACAAATCAGAACTCAAGTACATGAGCAAATGTTGGAATGCATTGAATGGGAAGCCCATGTGATTGACAAGGCATCAATCTTCCATCGAATGATCACATACAGGATGAGTGCATCCTTATAAGTATGAGCCTTCATCAACAAGAATTTCTTATATGCACAAAGAGAAGAAGAACGAACCAAAACTTGTGAGTGAGAGAGCCGAAGCTAATGATCATTACCATTTCCAGCACCAGTGAGCAATCTGAAGTTACCATCATCTCACCTTACCCAATTGTGGAGGAAATTACGTCACCAAAAGTTCAGCAACGAGAAGAAGAAATAGAAAAAATGGTGCAACTAGCTCAACAGACAGTTCCTTCGGCTTCTGGTTCGTCCCCTCCTCCGGCCTTGGGTTCAGCCCCTACGATGAAACTAGCTCAGAATCCACCTGTAAATCCACCACTTCACATACCAATTGTAGTTTCATGACTGTTGTGATGGATAGGGACATTTTAGAATCATCAAGGCCTCAGGTCAGAGAACCAAATATATCTAAGAAGTGTAAGGCCAATGAGGATATACCTACTAAGGACGTACCTATGGAGGAAGCACCAACATCACCACCGCGTATAAACACAAACTCCACCATAGTTGAGAGGAACCTATTATTGCCCTATGTTCATCCAAGGAGAGAAGACCCGACCAAAGTAAAGCTTCCAACGAAAGTGCACTCCTCCTTAGTGGCACCCCAGATCCTCTCTGGAGTGCCCTTTTTGATGAACATAATTATGAAGCTGATCAAACTGCAGTTTGAAGACACTGATACCCCTAAGTAGGAGGACCTGGAATGAAAGAAATACATGGTCATGACTCCATCCATGCCTCCTGAGCCACAGTTGGTAGTTCCAATGCAATGGGATCATAGTATCGAAAGCACAGGCCTGTTGAACTTGCTCATAATTCCACATTTTGGTTGAAGTACGCAGGTAAGCACGTATGTAAAACAACTCCTGGTCTTTTTCCATGGAGGCTATCTATGGATCGACAAGCCATATTCTATTAATGTTGAGATCATTTCATTGATTACGGGTCTGCTGTGCCACAGACATGACCCTATGCCATATCTGTGCCCAAACAGAGATACAACGAAGATGAAGAAAAATAATGATCTCCAGTGTGCAAATAGAGGATTCATTATTTCCTCTATTACTTTCAACATGGTGAGGTTCGCTGCAAAGATTCTATCTAGCAAGTTGCTGCGCAAGATGTGGCCTATGGAGTGCACTGTAGGGACGATGGAACTAGAAGAGAAGTGCATGAAAGGAATCATTTTCAATTGGTCACAGTACTTGTTGAATGAGATGCTCGAGGATGCCAAGAAAGCACAAGAGGAACATAAGTCAAAATTCCACTACTCCTGGCTCTTAATTTTAATTTCTTTTGTTGTTTGGTCAGACCCACCAGATTAACAGCCGCAAGATGTCCCAGTGCTTTGCCATGATGCCAAGTATCAAAACCTATAGGAGGACAAGGAAGATAGGATTTGACAGAAGGACAATAACATATAGTTCTTTCTACATGGGGAGGCACCTAGATATGTAATAAAAAAACAACATATACTGCATGTGGCGACAGTCGATAAGTATGCATCCTTCATAAATTTCCAAGATGGTGTCCACAATGTTATCTTGGAGTCACAGTAGGATCCCACAAAGCAAGCACATCTGATGCCTTTTATGATTGCTGAATTTGATTTGGAAGCAGTCATCTAGGATCGGCCTGAGGAATGGCATGTCATGGTCGATGTGGAAATGAACCAGGGAAATAACCAGAGAAATGAATAAGGAATTGGCCAAGGCAATGGCCAAGACAATGACCCAGGAAATGATGGGGGCGGCGCACAAGATAAACAGTAGCTAAAATCAGATGAAGATAAAGGAAACTATAACAGTGATGGTGGCTCTGATCAAGATGATGCATAAGACACACCAACTCATGAGGATGTGTAGAACCAGCAGAGAACATAGGAACAGGAGTGAATGCACACATGCAAGTAATGAAAAGATGATAAAATGACTAATACAGTCAGCTTAGATAAGGAGGACATTTGATTTCTTGCAAACGTTGTCGCAGAAGTAGAAAAGACCAGCCTTGAGGGTCTCAGTACACAACAGATGCAAGTGGCCAACAGGCTCACCGAGCATGTTAATAGGCTGACTAAGGCTATCAATGAAGTAAAAATCATAGTTGAAGCTGAGACATATGGTGTTGATCCTGGTGATACATTAGTCGCACCACTATTGTTTCCGCCCCTCAAGCTTGAATTAAAGACACAAGCACTGGATTCAGGAATGCCAGAGTATGACGATGTTATCTAGGTGATGGGGAAATTGTTGCTAGATTTTTTGAATCTAGCATTGGCCAAAGTATATGCTATTCAAAATTTGGCCGTGACATAACTCTGCATTAGAGAAAATGATCTTGCATACCAGGCCATAAAGAAGAAAAGGAAGGCGAAGGAGCGGAAGGTCCTCCTAAGGGGAAAATAGCAAGATATCGAGGTGCACGAACATAGTAGGCTTACACTAGTTGAATCCATAAAAAGTGTAGTTGTAGAGTTTCCTATGGAAGAAGGCCAGGAAGATGAAGATGCAGTCACAAAGATTGGTTGGTTATCAAGGATTGCGAAGGATCTTAGACAAAAGGTAGAAGAGATTTAAGCGCAAAAATAACCAAGAACACCTCCCAAGGTGTTAGAAGAGCACAGGAAAACAACATCTAAGGCTGTTAATCAGATTAAGGAGGGAGAAAAGCTCTGCACAGAAGCAATTGACGATGTCTCTGCGATGTGGGAATTTCTT
Organism: Pseudotsuga menziesii; assembly: GCA_001517045.1. Lineage (NCBI taxonomy): Eukaryota > Viridiplantae > Streptophyta > Pinopsida > Pinales > Pinaceae > Pseudotsuga > Pseudotsuga menziesii. Next base: position 41,112 of record LPNX010926250.1, on the reverse strand, counting down.
CTGGAAGATGAGACAACGACAAAGTTTGCAGAGGATGAACACTAGGATGACTTGAAAATTATGATGGTTAAGGAAGAAATAAAAAAGAGTCCCATTAGAGAAAATATTTCCAAGGTAACCGAGTTGAAGCAATTATGGCAGCAGGTCCAAATTCTACATGACCAAGAGCAGAAAACAAATGAAGAAGTTATGGAAAAATAGACAGAAGCATAATGGGTTACAAGGCTCCTTCAGCCTATACATCAGAATATCTAGCAGATAACATAGGCACTAGAAGATGTACCATTGGAACATATTAGTTTCAACTGTGTCAAGAAGTTGGAGAAGCAATCAAAGGAGGTACGCGAAGAAATTTTCGGGATGCAAGGAGTTGTGAAGGAATTTTAGAATAAGGTAGGACCCGTGGCACAGCCAGCGTCGAAACCTTGAAACCTTGCTTAGTGGCTCGGGATGAGCTACATGTGAGTGTTGGGGGCCTATTTGGCTAGGAAAGAGCACAAGGAAGAAACCAAAGCACAAGCGCAAGAGGAAAAGCAGGCACACGAAGGAGAAAAGTAGGTAAAGGATGGAAAGGAAGCGAAGAGCAGAGAAAGCTGTGACGAGGAATAGTGCAATGGAGGAAAAGCATACCTAGAGTCAGTGGAAGTGTGGCAGGTAGAAGAGTAAAGGATGGGAAGCAACAGGTCAGAAGAATATAGGATTTAGAATCGGTGGAAGACTAGAGGACAGTTTTGTGGCTAGTCAGGACTTGTACAAGAAAACCAAAACATGTTTCTGCTGCTAGTTATGGCCTGTGATTAATGTAATGCAGGACATTTTTTCGCCAAGTATGACCTATCATTAATGTAATAGAATATATTTTTTGGTTGTTTATGACTGTAATAATTGAGTTGTACTCAGTCGAACTTGCGCGGTCTTGTAGAAACTATAAATAAGAGGAACCCATTCTGTATAAGGGTTAGCTTTAGAGAGATTGTAGTAGCTATTCAGTTGGTAATAGTAGAAGTATTTTGAGGAGATCGAAGAGAAGTATGATAGTAGAAGGCTATTGAGCCATGGATCTGTAGCTGAGTGTGCAGACCGTTTGTAAAGAGTCAATATGCAACTAAGTGCGAAGATAGTAGGGTAGAAGAGTCGATATAGGCTGTGTGTGGACTAGTAGGAGTAGAAGAAAAGAAAAAAATAGAGACCATGAGAGAAATAAGAGTCTGATCCAGATAGACATATCTCAAAATAGTCTGTAAGTCACATATTGAAAGGTGCCATATATTTCTCATGCCATATGAAGAGCACCTTGGTGGTTTTTCCCATATGGGTTTCCACGTTATTTCCTATGTTGATGAATGGTTGAATGTTAAGTTTTGAATATTTAACTATTAATGTTGAATGTTTGATTATCTTGCATTATTTATGGTTATTGCTGAAATGAATGTCATGATATTGATACACGCAGTGAACGAATGAATGACTAAAGCATTGTTGAGCACTTGGTATTAAGTCATGTTAAAATACTGTTAATATTATAATTTAGTTGCATCACTGTCATTTACATTTAAGGAATCAATTGCATCGCATAGTTGCACCAGTTGTTAAGTTGACAAGGACAAGGTTGTGTTGCATGATGACTGTGTTGCATTGTTGTGCCACAATTCAGTGGTAAAAGACTCCATCCTTTCGACTCTGTCGAGCACCTTGGTTGCGTGCCAAGGGATTATAATACCTCATGGACTGTAGAAACATTGTTATGGCAGTTACACAATAATATATCTCGGGTGAGACTGTTCCTGCCTCTCAGGTGTTTCCGACTGATATTGCTCCGTCGGGCCGATGTCTTTGGGTATTTTGTTGGTGTTGTGGTGTTGTTGAACTTGGGTCACGAGAGTGAGGAAAGTAGGCCAACATATATCCATATTGACCACCCTCTTGGGTTTGTTGATAAACCAGAGGATTCTATTACAAGAGTTGATTCAGGGAAACTGGGTTTTGGGGATTATAACCTACAATAGGTATTGACCAGTGGTTAGTTTTACCTATTGGATAGGGTACTACATGATACATATGGGTAGCATGGGGGTTAAATTGGTCATATTGTCCCCCAATCGAATATTGTATAGTCCTGACAGGTTGTTTGGTTGGTTGACCCCAGACTGTTGGTTGTTATTTCCCCCAAGTAGATCTTAGTTGTTGAACACAACTGCTCACTCCACTTGCCATTGAAGCCGTTACATTATGAAAAGTAGGGTTGTAGTGTGTTTTCATAGAAGAACACCTAATTACATTTGGTAAATTAACAATAGGCATGAAATAAATTCTTAATGTATTAGCAACAATTGATGTTTGTACAGGATATGAAACAACTGTAGTGGTGACTTGTGAAACAACTTGAGTACTAAACCGTGCAATTGTAGGTGATGAAGGAGGAGTGTTAACACTCGTGTCTTGAATAATAGAAAGTCCAATGGAATGAACAAGGATGTCACTTGGTAGTAAATAAGGTAAATACCTTCTAGTATATGTTCTAGAATGAGGTTTTGAATCCATAGAATAAACTGGAATTGTACTCATATATACAAACTTAGAAATGTATTGGAATCAGGTTGAATGTGAGAAAGGCATATAAGGGCCAAACATTGTCCCTACTAGGTCTCTGGGTGGTGGTAGATCAAAAACTAAACCAACAAGCCTTGCAACAAAAGTATCCTATGGAGACAATTGTTATATTACTATGGGTGCTGAGAGATTATTAATTGGAATGTTCCCAGGATGAGAAAATTATCCCTCCCCTTCAGTGATAGCAACTCCATCTTCTTTGGGTGGAGTTCTTATTTCAACATCAGATGTTACGTTGAATTCTTATTCCATATTTGAATGAGACGTGATATTTTGTGGATATTCAAGGAATAATCCTTAAATGTGACGAGATCATCTCAAATGTTTATCTGCGAGTATGAAAGACCAAAACCTACTATCTCAAAAATATCCTAACTATATATACAAGAAACAAGTGCTACTCAGTCTAGTATGAAGCAAGGAAAACTATGGTAGATGGGATAAATAGTCTGTATCGTTACAGGAGTTTGAATTCATCACAACTCGTGATATGCAACAGGGTCCAACAGTGATACACGATAAGGAGGATTGGGATTGTACCCTTTCCTGTATACCCAACTACTTGGAAAATACATGTATAGTAGCTCCCCAAGTGTTTTTTTCGGTGTATTTCTCTGACAATATGGTCAATTGTTTTACTCAGTTGGTATCAAGACCCTAATGGTGTTTCCTGATATACACATGGTATGTAGGAGCTCAAATCCATAGTAATGATGTCTAATGCACAACTGTCTGAAAGGGGCCTTCCAATATATTGTCGAGTACATGAGAGAATATTTCTATATATAATAAAAGTACATGAAAGACCTTTTGAATTACCAATGAATACATGGAAGAATAGAACATTCCTTGGGATGTAGTGCAATAAATAAATGACAACTCGTATGCTTAAGAATTCCAAAACACGTCTCTAACCTAACCCACATTTTTGCTAAAATTTTTATCCTAAACTAACGCTTAATTTTATCTTGTTATGATTAGGTGGACAATGTAGGGTAAGGAACTCACTTAGAAACCATGTAAATATGTAATGCAAATCATTACTTTTTCAATCAAGGTATGTCCTATTTTAATAGGAGAGTGGAGAACTTTTCCCAATCACACAATCAAATCCTTCATTTTTTTCGATAACAATCAAACATACAAATATTTTTATACTTAAAATCATGATCTCTAATAAAATAAAAATAAACATTTAGCTAATGCTTCACTCTTACAATTTCCAAAATCAAAAGGAAAGAGAAAACTAGTCATTCACTTTATAAACCAAAATCAAGATTTCAAAAACTATTTAAAATTGAAAGAAATTAATATAGATCTTCCTTTTGTTTTTTGGTATATTTTTTGTAATGGAAATACAAGAAACAACTAACAATTATCCCTATGAAAGAACATAGAAAGTGACAAATTTTTACTTTTTATGGATATATGTAATTATTAGAGTTCTAAAATATATAAAACTATGACACCCAAGACTATAACTTCATACACAAAAAATCACTCAAACTCAATTTCCCAATATTTTCACTAAGATCTATATGTTGATTCCTGGAAAAATCCCAGATACCGACAGTAGGGATTCTCCCCAGTAACTGTTCCCAAATAGATCATTTATCATTTGGTATGGGGAATCCATCTGGTTTGCGGTCCGGCTACCATAGAGTTAAAATAAATTTTTAAATCTCTTTTACCGGTTGCGGCCCGATCCACCATTTATACTTTTTATCTTTTATGTATGAAATGCAAGTGCCTAGACTAAATGCAAGTAATAGAAACAAAAAAACTAATCTAAATCTATTCTAGCCTATCCCGAGGGAGCAAGATTGATATTAAATAAGAATGAATGATGTAATGTATTGTTTGCATAAAAAACTCTAGAGATAACTGATAAATCCAAGATACATACATACAACAGAAAGTTAACACAGAGATAACTCAGTGACATTAAAACATTCATAATTCATTATTTCATAAGATTCATCACATAACATAAAATCAGTCCTAACTCAGAAATAGTTTAGAGGGTTAGGAAATATCTCACAGATTGTATATTGCGCTAAAAAAGAAATAGTTCTTCATTCATCTTTACACAACATGCTTTGAGGCTTATGAAATACTCTCTCCAACAAGCTTCAGTAACTATTCTAGTGAAATGTCCTTTTCTACTTGACTTCACTTATATTTATACATTTCAAAATGACTATTGGTTTGCTTTCCCCTTGGGATTCCTCAATATTCGGATACAAATATTTTTCTTCTAGTGTAGTCACTAATCAAGAGATAAATACAAAAAATATTACAATTACATCTCCATGTGTCAAAAAGGCAAAACACTTGAGTGGATTCGGTTTGTTGTCATGCTAATTTCTTTCTCTAGCAAGCTATATGCTGCTCAATGTAGGAGGGAGGCTCTTGGGGTTTTCCCAAATAGGGCTTTGTCCTGGATCTTCATCACCATATCTTCTTGATATTCCTTTCTTTGTTCTAACCACCCCTTGGTTTAATGCTTCTTGAGCTATTGACCTCTCTAGTTCTGCAATATTTTCTTGGATAGCTTCCTCTTTATTTCTCTTATCTTCTTCGCTCTTTTTCCTCTCCACCCTTCCTTAGCTAGAAATATCTTTTCACCTGTTTCCAACCTCCCAGTTTCTTCTTTTTCTTTTCTTGCATCTTTGTCCTGATGCGGTGATTGCAATAACATAAAAAACATTATAGTATGTTAGCACTCCATTTGCAATAGCCGAGTTATGGGCGGAGAGCATTCACAAGGGTCCTGTTCAAGGGAGAATTATATGTACACCCATCGAGTTATTCAATGGACAGTTTCCATCAGCTGGCACCATCAGGTGAATAATATGGCTTGATCTATGGTGGTAGGTACTTCCAAGGGTCAAGGCATTGTAGCATCGAAGATGAGATAAATAGGCATCATAGATCAACGATCCAGAAGCACAACGAAGAAGATCGATGATGGAGAGTGGTCCCACGAAGCCTGTTAAAGGAGACAAGAAATGAAAGGCTGAGATCCAGGTGAAGCTTGATCGACGGCCTGAGATGGTTTCGCTAGGAAAACATGCTCAGTAGAGGGAACTTTCCCAAATCATGAAACAGGTTAAAGGTAGAAATATCTGATGGCGGAGATGAGAGTATAAATAGATCTATGACCCTAGCTGATTCCATGATCCAAATAGTACGTGGATAAAGTCATGATTCCAAATTGGGAAAAGTGGTACCAGCTGCAAAGATCAACAGTCACGACAAAGGAGGGGATGAATCTACGGTCATGGTTCATTTCGTGATCTGAACTAGTGTGGGCGAGGGCATGGTCTCAATTCATGAAAGGTGATATGTTCCACCCTGATAAACAATTGCATGGAGGGGTCGAGCTCGATCAACAAATAAGAAACATGCTATGGTTTAAAGCTGCTCTATAGATCGAGGAAAGAGGAATTGGCGGCATAAGTTAAAGAAACGTGGACGATGGATGTGGAGGACCTGCAAATTGGAGGGATGAAAAGGCGTCAAGGATATAGGTATCACATCCAGCACAGATTTGACAGTAGAAGAGACATTCCCATGCATGATCTACCTTTTGACAGATTAACTGATTCCTCGATGCCATTTGCGATAGGCCTAAGGCGAAAATCATGTCCACTATCGCCAACTTTCCTGGCTCCACCGGTCTAGCATGTGGCTCATGTAGAAATAATAGTAGGGAATCAGGAAGCTCAGGTTTTTGAAGTGACAAATCTGGCATCTACACGAGGTGAAGAGACGCTGTGAACTGAGTCCGCTCAACACCACCGTCACAATGAGCGAAAAGGCAAAAAAGGTCAGATCCAAATGCTTTAAACCAGCTGGGTAACCATGCGAGAAGGTGCTTAAAGTCTTATCCATGTCAAATAAGATAACTGACCATCATAGGAGAGAATACTCACCCAATGTCACACATGTTATCATCGGAAGGATCGATATTCAAGTGTATAGCCATCTCTAGGTCATTTCGGCTTGCCCTATATAGTGCCACCTTTTGAAGCTGCCGAAGTATGGAAATGGGGAGACAACAAGAGGTAGAGCAGAAAGGATGAATTATGAGAAGTGTTGCTCCCTTTCACAGATAGCCATGGCTGTGTGGTTTGAGAATCTAATTCGACAAGGGGTATTGATGGTTGGAGAACATAAAATTATGTTCCTTCATCATCCTGGCTACCTACACTAGGTAAGCGCCAACCATCGGGGCACAGATGTTAAACACATAGGGAGGTTCAACTATTTCCACACATCCCTACCATCATATGCATTGTACGTGGGTTTTTACATCCCAGGGATGTCCCTCCGACACCTCCAGTTGAAGTCACGGCCTACTAAGTCCCAACACACAATGGTGGCTGAGCTGTTGGAGAAAATGCTCGTTCTGGGACAGTAGAGGTCCGAAGCCTTCATCACCACCCCTGTAATCTCAACTTAACTACTTTTTTGTGGGTGAGGAGGAGGTCAAACATGCACCCAGCTACGTGTCCTACGAGAAAACCCTCCTCGTAGGAGGGAGAGAGCAACACAAGAATGATAAACCTCTTAAGAGGTTTATCATCACCAAATGCATGGCCACCCTTTTTTTGGTTCCTGCCTATAATAGTGTTACTAGGCGAAGGAAGGGCTGGGAAAATAATTGAGCACCAAAGCGGGGGTTTTCTTGTCATCCTGTGAGAACCATAGCCTGAAGGAGGCGGGACGGTCAAAGGAGGCAGAAAGACACGTCTGAAGCGACCCGAGTCAGCAACATACCATCAACAAGTGAAATAAAGATCGTTTTCATGCAAAATTAACTGAACAAAGAAAAGTCTGGGCTATTAGTTTGAATTACCATGCGCGGTAGCCCCATAATGTTTATTAATATTTGTAAATCATGGTGATAGTTCCACTCTCTGAAACTGTTAGTGTCTGATTGTGACTGGAAACATTTTTTAGGTTTTGTTTTGGAAAATAATATCATCACTGAAATAGTATAAATACACTCCCGATAGAGGGAGATAGTGGTTGATTGGGAAACTTTCAAGGGTTGAGGCTCTCCATTGTAATTAGTCTCTCATTTTCGTGTTATGAATAAATTTGCAGAGGAAGGATTTTCTTTCAAGGCAGAGATTCCTGTGTTGTTGTTTCTTTCAATATGTAATTTATTTACGTGAAATGTTCATCCCATTTTCATTCTAGTTTGTTAATTTATTTCATGTTTAAAATAAGTGTATAACAATTTTGAATTCATACATGCTATGCTTCATTTGTTGTTTCAAATATTCATTTAAGTTTTCTTCTAAAGTTGTGCAGAATTCATCTTGTAGATGCTCTGCGTGATGGACTGTTCCCTCTCATCTACCAATCACTTGCTAAATATCTCCTGATTGCAAGATCGATGACTATATTGCCTCTGTTTATAAATTTACACCATTCTTTATCTCCTGCAATATGTTCCCTACCTGGACCTTCGACTCCATTACCCAATGGTTCCTTTCTATGATAGTCCCGCCTGCATATTATATCAACGCACCCACCCTATCCAAGAGTCTGGACTCCTGACCATTCTTTAGTGAATACCTTACGTGAAGTAAATCTGGAAAGTAAGTGAGAGATCCCTTGCCGACTGCGCTGGGCCAGAGGTGCAGTCTAAAGCAGTTCTACTGTTGCCCAAGAGAGAACCCTTTCCTGCCCAACCTATGGGTTCAATCCCAGTGCTAAAAAACTGGCAACGTTTCTAGGGATGAGATTGAAGATCATCCATGGGGAGAACAACATAGTTTTAGATTTGGTTGTTGATGGTGAACAATGACCAGACATCAAGAAGGTTGTGTACTTTTCACCTGTCGACTCCACTCTTAAAGGATTCAGACTTCAGCGACTCCGTTGGTGGTATTACTCATAAATCAAATTGTCAGAAAGAACTAGCAGGCTCCGCCTGAGAAAGTGGACCCCTTGTAAGGCCCAAAAATGCATGGTGAAAGGGTAAGATACTCGAGTTTCCACTTCTTCCAAGATGCCTTGTCTTTCCTTGTAAGTTTGTTCTTGTCCTTTCCTAAATTTATCAAAACCAACTTCTATGGTTCAATTCATTTGGAATAGAGCTATGAATATATTCCTGTTTATCCTTCTTTATGAACCAAAATCATTGCATTGTCTTCTACATTTTATTTTGACGAATATTTTTCTCCTAAAACTCATGACATTAAAGGTCACCCCTGTGAACCTCATGAAACCTCGGTTAATAGCATGTCTATTGCTCCTAAGCTAGTCTCTCCCAGTATTCCAAGCCAGTACAAACCACTACAATTTCCTCTTATCCTCCATGATTTTCCTGTGAAACATTACAAGTACTTCCCCAAATTTGATAGAGAATCCAAAGACCTCACTGCTGAGAAACATTTGCAAGCCTTTGAACATTTCTCTGACCTTTTTGAGATAGAACATGATGATGTTTGGATGAGGACTTTTGCCTAGTCTTTGCAAGTAGATGCTAAAGAATGGTTCAAACACTTGCAGCCTTCGTCCATCAATACCTGGGAATATTTTTCTTGCACCTTTTTGAAATTTTGGGGTAGGAGAAGGCCACTGGTTCAAATACTTTCATAATTTTATTCCTTGCACCAGTGGCCTTCTCCTACCCTAGAATATTTTATTCCAATATTTGCAAATATAATAACAGAATATTTGCAAGAATTTATTATAACATGGCCAAGGAAGTCCAACCTCTTGAGAATGTTGCTAAGATCTATTATGCAACCACCTTTCCTCCTGAACTGTCATTACTTCTTTTGGAAAGAAAATCAACCACTCTACAGCATATGTTTACTGATTGTTTGGAGGTTGAGGAAAACCTTAAGATGTCCAAAAAATTGTTTGGTCAGGACAGTGATGGTGAAATAAAAGATACATTAAAATTGGTTGGGCCCTACAAGCATAAAGGGAGAATCCCTGTTCAGCTAAATTTTTCCCTTGCTAGACAGAAAGATGGTCAGCTTGATATAGAAGCAGAGGGTTCTACAGGCTTGTTTTCTGAAGCTTGCAATCTTCTTAGGACCAGGTCCATTAATGATGATTTTAAAAGGGATTTAGGTGCATCTGTGTACGATGAGTATGAGGAAGAGTACCTAGAGGCTATACTTGAAGGGCCAATTATAGAGCCAAGGTATGCTAATGGAGAAAATCAAGCTACAATACAAAGTCAGAAGGTTGAGACAGGAAAGGATGGAAAATGTGTTGAAGGTGATAGCCTACCCTTGTGTTATTCCTCTTTTGAATTAATATGGCACATGGTTAAAGCCTCTAAACAGAAACATAAGTTAGAGGAGATGGTGCATTCCATAAAATTATGTGGAAAAGAAGATGATAAAAAGGAACACTCATGCAGTCCCTCTCATTTGATTGATACGTCAGGAGTTTGCGATGAGGTGTTGAGTCATGAAGAAGGAGGCAACATCCCTCAAATAAATACATTTTTTTTTTTCCTTCAAGAATATCACCCCATAAAGGAGGAATATGCCTACTCAGTTCTATTGAAGAGAAAGAGGAGATCCATGCTAAGGCACATGAAGAAGGTGAAGCTCTAGTTTCAAAAAATTTGAGAGAAATGGTGGATGTTTCATTGGAGAACGATTCTATGGGCCCTTTTCTAAGATCTTTAAAGTATCAGCCTGGTAGTTCACCAGAGGAAGTGAGTTCTAGACATCTTTCCCATGAACATATGACATAATATGTTGGAGGTTGTCGTGCTTTCTATGACCCCATAACAGAGTACATGGAGAGACTGGGTAATGATAATGACCGGTCACATCTCTGCTATAAATATCAGTTTATTTGTTATAGCCTTCTTCCATTATGTATTTCATTCCTATTCATCAAGCACGAAAAGGAAATAAAACTGTTAGGCAAGCTTCTTGATTGGCTTCATTGGAAGTCTGATTTCACTTAATTGGACTTGTACACCAAATTAGGTAGAGTAGGTAGGAACAAATAAGCTCGGTAATCATCGAGCATTTCCTTCATTACTATTTTAGTTTGTTTTCATTTTCAGTTATAAGGATAGGTTTACAGTCATAATTGTTCTCAATTTCAGACTATGGCCAAGAGCATAGTTTGTAGAGTGACATAAATTTGCTACAGCAGTAGCTCAGTGCAGGTTGAAGGTTTGAAAGGAAAGATTGGGGGAAACCCAATGGATTTAGCACTTGGTCTATAGGGGTTCTTTGATACCTCGCTGGGAGGATAACATCCCTCGTTTGAAACAATTAAGTTATGGGATGGGGAGCATTCATAAGGGTCCCGTTTAAAGGAGAATTATACGTACAGCCCTCGGGTTATTCAATGGATAGTTTCCATCAACTGGGACCCTCAGTTGAAGAAGAGGGCTTGATCTATGGTGGTAGATCCTTCCAAGGGTCAAGGCATTGTAGTAGTGAAGATGAGATAAAGAAGCATCATATATCAATGATCCGGAAGCACAACGGAGAAGATCGATGATGGAGAGTGGTCCTACAGGCCGAAAGATGCGAGGGGATACCTAATTTTGATATTCACGAAGCCTGTTAAAGGAGACAAGTAATCAAAGGCTGAGATCCAGGTGAAGCCTGATCAACAGCTTGAGACGGTTTCATTGAGAAAACATACTCGGTAGAGGAACTTTCCCAAATCGTGAAATAGGTTAAAAGGTGGAAATATATGACGGCAGAGATGAGAGCAGAAATAGATATATGGCCCTAGCTGATTTCACGATCCAAACTTATGCGGATAAAGTCACGATTCCAAATCATGAAAAGTGGTACCTGCTACAAAGATCAATGGTCATGAAAAAGGTGGGGATGGATCTATGATCATGGTTCATTTCATGATCTGAACTAGCGCAGGCGAGGTCATGGTCTCAATTCACAAAAGGTGGCAGGGTCCATCCCAATCAATGGTTGCATGGAGGGGTTGATCTCGATTGAAGGATAAGAAACACGCCACAGTTTAAAGCTGCTCGCTGGATCCAGGAAATAGGAATTGGCAACATAAGTTAAAGAAATGTGGACGACGGATGTGGAGGACCCCCAAATCCAAGGGCTGAAAAGGCCTCAAGGCTATAGGTATCACATCCAGTGTAGAGCTGACAGTAGAATAGATGTTCCCACGCATGATCTGCCTCCCAACATATTAACTGATTCCCCAACGCCATTTGTGATAGGCCTATGGTGAAAATCATGTCCACTATCGCCAACTTTCCCGTCTCCACCAGTCTGACACATGGCTCACGTAGAAATAATAATAGGGAAGCAAGAAACTCAAGTTTTTGAAGTGACGAATCTGGCATCTACACAAGGTGAAGAGATGCCGATAACTAAGTCCACTCAGCACCACCGTCATAGTGAGTGAAAAGGAAAGAAAGGTAATATCCAAATGCTTTAAACCAGTTGGGAATCCATGCAGGAAGGTGCTTAAAATATTATCCATGTCAGATAATATAACTGAAAATCAAAGGAGAGGATCCTCTCTTAACGGCACACATGTTATCATCGCAAGAATCGGTATTCAAGTGTATAGCCATCTCCAGGTCATTTTGGCTTGCCCTATATAGTGCCACCTTTCGAAGCTGCTGAAGTATGGAAATGGGCAGATGGCAAGAGGTAGACCAGAAAGGCCGAATTAGGAGAAGTGTTTCTCCCTTTCATAGATAGCCATGGCTGTGTGGTTTGAGAAGCTAATTCGATAGGGGGTATTGATGGTTGGCGAACATAAAATTACATTTCTTCATCATCCTGTCTACCTACACCTAGGAAGCGCCAACCACTGGGGCACATATGTTAAACACCTATGGAGGTTTAACTATTTCCAAACATCCCTATCGTCAGATGTGCTGTACGTGGGTTTTTACATCCTAGGGATGTCCCTCCGACACCTCTAGTTGTAGTCACGACCTTCGAAGTCCCAACACACAATGGTGGCTAAGCTGTTGGAGAAAATGCTAGGTCAGGGACAGTAGAGGTTCGAATCCTTCATCACCACACCTGTAATCCCCACTTAAATACTTTGTCGTGGGCAAGGAGGAGGTAAAACACTCACCTAGCCATGTGCCCTGTGAGAAAACCCTCCTTGTAGGAGGGAGAGAGCAGTACAAGAATGATAAACATCTTAAGAGGTTTATCATCACCAAATACATGGCCACTATTTTTTTGGTTCCTGCCTATAATAGTGTTACCAAACGAAGGAGGGGCTGGTAAAATGGCTGAGCACCAAAGCGGGGGTTTTGTTGTCATCCTTTGAGCACCATAGCCTAAAGGAAGCAGGCTGGTAAACGGAGGCAAAAAGACACATCTGAAGCGACCTGAGTCAGCAACAGACCATCAACAAGCGTTATAAATATTGTTTTCATGCAAAATTACCTGAATGGAGAAAACTCTGCGCTGTCAGTCTGAATTACCATGCGCGGAAGCCCCATAATGTTTATTAATATTTGTAAATCATGGTGATAGTTCCACTCTCTGAAACTATTAGTGTCTGATTGTGACTGGAAACAGTTTGTAGGTTTTGTTTCAGAGAATAATCTCAGCATTGAAATAGTATAAATACACTCCCGATAGAGGGAGATAGTGGTTGGTTGGGAAAATTTCAAGGGTTGAGGCTCTCCATTGTAATTAGTCTCTGGTTTCCATGTTATGAATAAATTTGCAGAGGAAGGATTGTCTTTCAAGGCAGAGATTTCAGTCTCATTGTTTCTTTCAATATGTAATTTCTTTACGTGAAATGTTCATCCTGTTTTCATTCAGTTTGTTAATTTATTTCATGTCTGAAATAAGTGTATAACAGTTTGGAATTCATACATGCTATGCTCCATATATTGTTTTGGATATTCATTTAATTTTTCTTCTAAAGTTGTGTAGAATTCATCCTGTAGATGCTCTGCGTGATGGACTGTTCCCTCTCATCTACTAATCACCTGCTAAATATCTCTTGATTGCAAGATCGACGGCTATCTTGCCTCTCTTTGTAAATTTACGCACCATTCTTTACCTCCTACAATATGTTCCCTACCCGAAACTTCGACTCCATTTCGCAATGGTTCCTTTCTCTAATAGTCTCGCCTGCATCTTATATCGACGTACCTTCCCTATTCAGGAGTTTGGCCTCCTGGCCATTCTTGAGCAAATACCTTATGTGAAGTAAATTTGGAAAGTAAGTGAGAGATCCCTCTCTGACTGCGCTGGGCCAGAGGCGCAGTCTAAAGCGGTTCTATTGTTTCCCGGGAGAGAACCCTTTCTCTCCCAACCTATGGGCTCAATCCTAGTTCTAGTGACAATATTTACATCATTAAACTAACCTGTGCATTTGAATGAGAGAAGAAAACAAAATGTCAATAATATGCTAAGAAAACCGTTCCAAAACAACATCAGTGCTCTGCATTACCCTGCTATCCTTAGCTGTTGGGTCAAGAAAAACACGATGCAGGTCAATGGGAAAAATGTTGGCAAAAAAATTCCTGCGCAGGTGGCTCTCGGCCTCTGAAGATCTATTATTAACAGTCCAATCCATGGGAAAAATACTTCAGCACCAATGAGAGAGCTCTAACAGGTTTTGCGGGCGAAAACACACTTGAATGGGATGATAAAGCATTACGAGCAAGTGAGGAGACCTCATCTAGGTCAAAAATATTTCCAAGGATGGTTCTAACCTAAATGTAAGGGGGAGGGCTCCTTTTTAAACCTAAAACGAAAACCTACCCACCTTTCACGACGAAAAAACACAAATGACAGCTCGAAAAATATTCTTAAATCACCAAACAAAGAAAGAACAACCTTGACAATGACAGCTTGATAAACCCCAACACAACCGCAACTGTTGGCTTAAAACCCAACAATGCGTCCAAATTTATTTTGTGGCTCATTGGTCAAGACAGATCTCGGGAATAAATACGGGAGAGATTCATCATAGCAGCTCCTAGGTTAGGACCTCTTCTGTCGTAGCATGCTAGTGAGGATCGTGTGCTAGCGAGAGAACATCTTTGCCATTGCGGCAAATAAACCACAATACTTCCTGATGAAGCGGGATAAATAAATTTGGCAAGAAGCCTAACCTTCAAATCGTGACCCCATTCGCCATAGCAATGAAGAACCATAAAACCAAGTGCAATGAAAAAGAAAAAGGGAGAGTTGATGCAGCGGCTCCAAGGTGGATAACTCTCCACCGTTGCAAACCAAAACAAAATGGGACCATCCCTGACAGTCAAACCAAACCCCCACCCGCCATTACAGCGTGGATTTCTGCAAACCTCCACTGCAGTGGCTTCAATAAATCGAATGAGACGCAACTGAAGGCCAGCCATCGTAGCGACTCAAAAGTTGGAAGCCACCATAGTAGGATAAAAAGGAATAGGAATCATTTCTGATATTTAAACCAAAAATTCACCCGCTATTGCAGCACAAAGCCAAAAAAAACATTCGTCGTAGCGGCTCCAAACTTGACCATCAACCGCCATTGCAGCATGAAGCTGAAAAGTCGTCTGCCATAGTGGCTCTAACTTGAAAAACCATTCATTGTAATGGATCAAACATTGATAAGCACCCACCGTAGCAGCATGAAGACAAAAAGCTTCTCGTCGTTGCAGCTAGATTCTCAAGAAGCTATCCACCGTAGCGGCTCAAAACTGTCACACCCACCCGCTAATGCAACTAAAAAGACTTTCCTGACTTAGTGAAAAACCAAAAAACATGAACTTTTTCCCATGATAAAATAAGTCACAAAAGCTAGATTTCAAGACTTAGAAATCCTAAGAAGCAAAAGCTAAGATTTAAATGGGGGTCCTAAAAAAAGCAATTTTTGGGGGGGGGATAGTTGTAGCAGCAACACTATATTATAAGCTTTAACTTGAAGATAAACTTAGATTCAATCCAAAGATGCAGAACTCACAATAAACAATGCATCATTCCAAAAACCTAATTTAAAAAATACAAATTCTATAGAGTCACTAGGAGTTACTGAGTGCCTACCTCGATGCTTGCTATAGGTTTATACCAGTGCGTCCTCTTGTGGCTGACGCTCTTTGTATACCATGAAACAATGTCAGTGGAATTTTTTCTCTTTTTTTAGTAGGTGTTGGCAACGCTATATCAACAATAACAAAAAGTGTCAGAGAATGGACGATGTTGAATGGAAAAAACCCAGGTGCATCAGCATAGACAAGGATCCAAAAAATGATAAACACCTTTGAATTCAACAAACACTAAATAACTTGAAATTTTGTAAGATCCAATACTAAACTAGAGAGGTAAATCAACACTAAAATAAAGTGAATTTCACACCTATTGAAGAGAAAAAGAAATACTTAAATTTGCAGTGAGACACAAATCAAAACCAAAGAGTAAGATGTATTGGTCTTTCCCTAGTATGGTCGGCAACTTTTTAATTGGAAAAATGGAGTTAGTGCGGACAAAAATCGTTTCCCTAGTCTATATGGTATAGATCTAGATCAAAGAAGAAACAATTATGAAATACTTTCACTAGATATATCAATATTACTTGATCGTAATGAAGCTTTACCTTCTCTATAAAGTTTGTCCTTTCTAGCTAGAAATATTTAGCTAAGTTGACATTTGAAGAACTTGCACAGATTAGAGCTAATAAAGAAACAAGCAAACATACAAGATAATGTAAGAAATCTATATCAATGACCGAAGAGAAAAATAATAAAGAATGAGTTAATAACAATGAATTACATAAAGTTTATGGGAAAGGAAAAACATATTGGATTAATGAAATGAATGGAAAAATGACACCGAAAAGAGCTTCAGTTTTGTGCTTCTCTCCACAAGTATTTTTCCTTCAAACTCCAATCTCTTTTCCTCTCAATCCTAGAATTATTTCAACAACATAAAGGTGTTTTCTTGGTCCTCCCTAAACCATGAAGGTAATATTAAATTAATAGGCCAAAAGTAGATCAAATGGGATGATATTTACTTGGAGGAAGTTGAGGGATTGTCCCTATGGGTTAGGAGCTCGTATGCCACCTAATCTAATCGGTTGAGATAAGCCTCAAGGAGGGATTTCTTCTAGAAATCTCTAGAAAATCCTCTATTTTCCTTTCATTGAGTGCCAAAACTCTTTGTACACTAGCAAGAGGTTTCAGTAATGGAAAACACCCCTTGCACAAAGGCAAGGAGTGTCAATAGTGCCTTTTGTGTACTAGGAACCAACATCATCCTAAGTTGACGCCTTATGTAATGAATATAGGTGAATCAATACTCCTAGAAATGGGCTTCTAACAAGGCAAAATAACTTCAAAAACTACTTTGGCATATGTTCTTCCACATTTACAAGTTCTTCATATTCATTTCATTCATAGGTCTTCCTACTACTTCTGTATTCATCGAGATTGCATGTTACTTCTTCCTTTATCATATTTTTTTCTGCTTTTTTCTTCATTGGGATTGCTTGTAGATTTGCTTGTTGCTTTTGTCTTCATTGGGTTTTCTTGTGACTTCTTCCTTTGTCAAATATTCTTGCTTCTTATATATTCATTGGGGCTTCTTGTGACTTATTCCTTTCTCATAGTTTAATGCTTCTATAATTCCATATCAAATCTTCAAATCACTTCTTAACTGATTGCTGATCCTCACTCCTCAACCTTTTCCACAAGCATTTGTCTTCTTGAGTGATTCCTCTTATATAGGATAATATTGCATTTTTCACTCACACACTTATTTCTCACAATGCTCTTCTCCTTTTATACTTTATCATTAACTTTATTTGAAAAGTCACGACTTTCATTAACTAAATAATTAATTCTCTTTTTTTATATTTAACCCTTTTTTATGTTTACATGCACCCTATTTTAAATACCATGGGATTCCAAAACCACAAGTAAATACCACTTTTACTTTTCAAGCCACTTTCACATAACTTAATTTTTAATTCACCTTCATCGTTTTAATCCACTTTCACTTTTTAATCCACCTTCACCTTTTTAATCCACTTTCACTTTTTTTATGCCACTTTTATGTAACTTCATTTTTAATCCACCTTCACTTTTAGTACATTTTTTTGTCTTTTATTTCTTAAAGTCACCTTAGATTTTAATACACCTTTTTGGATTTTTATTTCTGAAAGTCACCTTACCTTTGAATACTTATATTTGAATACTTACATTTGACATTAATGACAAAATATATTCAACTTTATTAAATTGGGACTATTCAAATTCAAGTTTTGATTCAAGATAATGCTACAATGTTGCACAATCTATCATGCATAAAAAATTAACTATTTTTGTAGAGTTTGAATCAATCTAGGAATCAATGGAATCCATTTTGCGAGTTTGAATTTGTCCAAAGATCAAAGGAATATTTTTTATAGAGTTCCAATTCATCAAAGTATAAAAAATATTGCAAATAAAAAATCTTCGAAATATATCCCAACAAGCCATAAAATGAGAACCAAGCTTGCCATTCATTTTAGTTTTTCTCTTCCTCAAGTTATACAATATATCCATTAGAGTAAATATTGGTATTTATACAGACATCATGCCTTATTTACATTACATTCCAAGCATTATTCCATTACAACAATATTAACATTCACATAACCTATTATTCACTTATCATTCTAGATTTGCAGTTACATTCTACTTCATTTTCCACATAAATATACCATCCATTCAACAGACACTACTTACATTTCATACCATATTCTCTTGAATATGCCCATTCAACCAAAAATCCAAATTCTTATTTTATCTAATTATAGGAGTCTATTGTTGGTGCCCAAGCTTTGGACTAGTAATTATGCACTAATCTAGACAATTAGAAGCAGTTTCGCACCAACAAAATACATTTGTAGTTGTGCATCAAGCTCATCTAGAATTGCACACCACCAAAAGTTTGTAGTTTTGGGAACCTTAGCTTGTAAAAGGGCCTATTTTGCAAAGGGTTGGGTTCATCCAGTGGAATGTTCTAAGTTTTGAGTTGTAATGAGTAATGCTCTATCTGTTGGTTAATGGTGATATAGTTATTTGTTGTCTATGTTATGATATTTTTTCATACTATATTGTACTAAGAAATGATCATTAAGACATTGAGGTGAGTCTGTAGTAATTTATTGTAGACAGGTTTTGCTAGTAAGACAGTACAAATGTTGTCTCAAATTTACCTTGCACAATTTCTTGATTGAATGAATGTATGTTGAAATATTAGTAGTTAACATATGAATATTAGATTGTTAATGGTTAAATGAAATACTTATAGTAAATAATCATCTACAATGCTAAAGAAAGAGAATCCATTTTTCCTTATACATCCATGATTGAAGTCTTCGTGTAATTTCTAGCACGTGTCTTGGGTGAGACCGTACTCTAATGCAAAGAATTGAAAATGTTGGTGCCTATGGGGTTTTTTTATTCACCAATGTCAAACCTTGGGTTTGATTAAACCAACCAACCAAAAAAGGCTCCGTTTCCAAGACCTGACAGGGATTGCGAAGGGAAGATGAAGTAATGAGGTGGAATCCCACTAAAACTGAGATTGAACAATGGCTGGAAAGAAAGGACAACAAGTTCGCACAAAAAGAGACTAGAGGACTCTCGATATCGCCCCAACATTGTAAAGAAAGGTATCTTTACTCATATTTACATGAAATTTTATTCTGTGAGCTTCCTATTTTTCTATATGAATAGACTAAGAGGAATTCTAAGATAAAAAGTACCTAGAGAACACCATAGTGAGTGGTATTGCTTGAGGAAAAGATAGAAGAATCGAGAAATATGTATAGCATGTGGTCTATAGTTTTTTACTTTTGGTTATTGTGCATGAAAAAGGGTATATTGTATAGTTTTCTTATAGGATGCAATGAATCATATAGCCACACAAAATAAATATTTGAAGAAGGCCCAAGAAAGAGGAAAGAGATTCTTCATGTAGATTCCCTTACGGGCGAAGATATTTTTTGTTCAGAAGAGGTTAATGATAATGAACCTCGATATCATGGTAGTGTAATCCCTACGTTGTGGGGGTGGGGTATGAAGAAATGAGAGAATAAATAGTTACAGAAATGGATCCAGAAGAGCAGTGAATCCAAAGGGAGAAAATAAATGCAAGAAGGGATGAGATAAAGAAATCATTCAGAAGAAAGAAACCATAAAACAAACCAACAAGGAAAGATAATGTAGATTAAAGAGGAAAAAAGAATTCCAAATATGGGACTATGAGATGAGAGTGAAAATAAGGTTCCTATATGCCAAATGGTATGCAGAGTTTGGGAAAGAAGAGTTCTCAAAAGATGAAAGATCCCCAAAGAGGCGTGGAATGGAAGAAAGCAAGAGCTTCGATGAGAATAGTGATATCACACCTCTGAAGTAGAAAGAGGGAAATAATCAAGAAGATGCAGAAGAAGAAGAAGTGGAGACTAATGGAGGAACTTGCATGATTGTAAAATACACTACATAGCTGGATTAGAGCTCCCTTGGATTCAATATTGTGATAAGAAACACGTCACAAAATAACCCCCACTTCATCCCAATCCCCCAATGGCCTTTGTCTAATAAAGAAGAACAATTTTTATTTTTTTTTGCACATGAATTAAGTCCTAAATCAAAAGAAACAACATAGTTAGAGAGGAATAATATAGTTCTAACAAAGAGACTAACCCCCATAACCAAATTTCAAGAAACAATGACAATACACTAGGTTCAAACACCAGAAGCACTTCTCCTATAGCTAGAAAGATTACAACTACATCATATTCCACACTAAGATTGTATGCCTTTCATGGAATGGGAAGGATGATGAAAATAAATGTTGGTTTACCTGAAAATTGATATGGAGTGTGAAGAACATCATATATGAGGATGCCAAGTTTGCATGACTAGTGATGATGTTCAGAGATAGAGCTATCACCTAGTATATGAAGTACAAGACTACAATCACCGCAGGTCAAACTAGACCACTAGAAAATATCAAAGAGGATATTATGAAGGAACAATATAGAATCTGAAGTATTATCCTCAGTGCATTACTAATATCAAATAGATCAAGAAAAGAGTTGGTGAGTTTATCAGGGACTATGACCAACAATTCAATATTTTGTTGGACCGAGCGATTTTTCATATCCTAGATGTGTAGCACCATGAATGGTTCATTATGGGTCTACTACCACATATTAAAGTCCCACTAACACAAGAGAAGGTTGCTACTCAGTTGGATTCCCTTAAATTTTCATTCAGGTTGGAAGCGACTCTAGGAGGCTAGGCATCACCAGGAATGACACAAGTTTAGATGAAACTTGTTGCAATGATTTTTCAACTGCAACAACTATCTATTGGTAAGGAAGTAAGATAGAATGTGTGGTGTAAATAATGTGGAATAGAGGGCCATCACAAGAATGAGTGTCCAATGTTGATTAACTATTTGGGTACTGATGCACCTATTCCTTTTGTTGCGGTGCCTAAATTTGAGTGGTGCAATATTTGTCATAGCTAGGTCCACAAACCTCCCAATTACTTGTCATTACAGAGGTACCAAAACTCTACACATGCACCTTTCTACAAGTTCTTTAAGTCAATTAGACATGATGTTAATAATGTTTGATCTTTGCAATTAATGAAGGACAATATGACAAATGCTTACTGAGTTCAAGGCATAGTAGAAAACATAGGACTTAATCTTGGAGGGAAATAGGGAGCAACACATAGAGGGTTATGATGCCATAGAAGAGGATATGGTGGTGATGGAATAAAAGTGACCTATTTTAACTATGGGGATCCATGTCATTTGGAAATATTTTATACGAATCCTTGAACAATGTGCACATATTGTCATAGTGCAAAACATGCGACAAAGGATTTCCTAGACTTGATTCATAAAAAAGGTCATTGTAACATGGTTACCATTGTACCAAGGAAGGAAAATAATGGAAAGGATCTAGATCAGGTGAAAATAGTAACTTAAGGAGGTTCTTGGATGAGTCAATACATATTTCATGAGTGCAGTGAAAAAATACTAGTTGAGATAAAGATAAATAAAGCTGCACATCCCCTACCTAAGTTTGAAGTGGAGGAACAACTACAGATCCTATGTGAGGCATAAAGAGCGGTCTAGGATGCTGCCCAGTGGGAGTAATACCTATATCATGTTCAATTTTTAATGGTTATACAATATCTAAAAAAATTTATCATCATAACAACATAACCATAAGCAAAGGATCACTGAAAGAAAGACACATGCAGCAACATAAGAGAACACACAAATACTTTCCTCGAGAAAACCATAAGGGAGAAATCCCCACAAAAATTCCTCAGTAAAATAATTCGACCAAGACAGTGTAAAACCCCAACAACAAGAATAGTTTCTCATATTCCACAGTATATTCTCTCTCTCTCTCTCTCTCTCTCTCTCTCTCTCTCTCTCTCTCTCTCGTGCAATACTTGAGTGTAAGATATGTGAGATTGAGAGAGGCACCTCAGCTATTTATATTCTTTAGTTGCCTTTCCCTATAACTTAATAGGGCTGAATTTTGTAACTGACTAGGACCACTTGTTCAACTGGACACCACAAATAACATTTATTATATTGGCACTTGGGTACTATTTCCCCGACTTACAATGGAAGGTTTACCTCATGACTTTTGCGTGACCAATTACATCAAGGACATCTCCGAATGGAGGAATAAACTACTCGAAGGAGAATACAACAAAAGTACAATAGAATATCTTTCGAAGTTACAATAATTTAACACTTCCTCTTAAATAGGAAGGTATTCTACATCAACAACAACCATCATCAAAATGTACAACTGACTGGTGAATCTCTATATGTCATAGGAAGTTTTAGAACATCACCATTCATCTTCATCATTGTTCTCAACTGGATAATCTTCCGTAATCTTCAATATATAAATACTAAATCAACTTATGTATGTACTCAAGCATCTTCTATCATCTTCTCAATTATCTTATCAGTATGAGAATACCGAATCATCTTCTGGGTCTTCTTCTTATAGCCTCAATATGTGAATACTGAGTGATTGTTTATCATGTCCATGTATGAATACTGGATCATATTTTGGATCATCTTCTATGTGGATACTAGATCATCACCTCTCTTTTCTGTATATGAATACTGAATCATCTTCTAGATCATCTTCTGTAGCATCAATATGTGAATACTGAATCATCTTCTGAATATTGAACCTTCTTCTATAACATTAGTATGCGAATACTGAATAATATTCTGCAACATCAGTATGTGAAAACTGAATCATCTTCCAGATCTTCTTTTCTAACATCAACATGTGAGTACTGAATCTTCTTTTTCCACATCAGCAGGTGAATACTGAATCATCTTCTGTAACATCAGTATGTGCATACTGAATCTTCTTCTTCATCATCAGTATATGAATACCGAAACATTGTTTGCAACATCAGTATGTAAATACTGAAACATAAATATATGCATCATTAGTATGTAAATACTAAAACAACAACAACATGATTAGCATGTTATTGCTAAAGAAACATCAACAATATATGTTATATCATCATCTACATTATCAACATATAGATGTTGGAACATCATCATCATCATCAACATAAAAATGTTGAGACAACATCATCATCATCATCAAAAAGTGTTGTTACTTCAACCACATTAACATTATCACCATAGGGTGTTGGGACCACAACCATATCAACATCATCAACACAAGGTGTTGTCACTTCAACCATATCAACATTATCAGCACAGGGTGTTGAGACCACAGCCATATCAACAACATGAACACAAGGTGTTGCGGCCATAACCACAACATCAACATACAAATGCTGAAGCAACATCATTGTCAACATCAGTATAGAAATACTGATCTTGCCACATCAATATCACTATGAAAAATACTAAACCTGTCATATCAGTATGGGAATACTAAAACTATCTCAGCAATCATTAAAAAAACATTAGTATGAAAATATTGATCCCGCTACATCAGTATAGGAATATTGAAACTATCTCAGCAATCAATTCAATAATCAACAATAATCAATGTAGTAACACTAAAACTTCAAAAATCAACAATAATCAATGTAGTAACATTGAAACTTAAACAATCAATAATCATCAATCATCAGTGTAACAACACTGCAACTATCTCAACAATCATCGCAAAACATCGGTATAGTAATACTGAAGCACGCATCTCAACAATCAGTATAACAATATTGAAGAAAACATCTCAGCAATCATCAGTATAACAATACTGAAGAAAACATCTCAGTAATCATTAGTATAGCAATACTGAAGCAACAATCATCAATACTGAATCAAACATTTCAGCAAACATCTCAACAAACATCAGTATAGCAATACTGAAGCAACAATCATCAATACTAAATCAAACATTTCAGCAAACATCTCAACAAACATCAGTATAAAAATACTGAAGCAACACTCATCAATACGGAAGAAAAAATTTCAGCAAACATCTTAGAAAGAATCAATATAACAATATTAAAATAGTCATCTCAATAATCATCAAAACATCTCAGCAACCATCATCAACAACCATCAACAATCAACAGTATAACAATATTGAGGATACATCTTTGCCTTCAACATCTTGGAGCAACATCATGGTGAGTTCTCTGGAAGATCCATTTGGGAATTTTTTCTAACTTACTAACTCTTTTGATCCAAACAAGCCTAGTTTGAAATATGGATCTCCCTAGGGACCAAACAAGCCTTTTCTAGCTTACTAACCCTTTCGGTCCAAATAATCCTTTTCTAGCTTACTAACCCTTTCGGGCCAAACAAGCCTAGCCATACTTACCCTCCTCTAGACTGAGATACTCACCACTACATCCATCACCCATCTATTGTCACTCCCTGTTTCGAGAGAGGTCCTTTCGGACTACACCAAGATTGAATTGGAAGTATTCATGAGCCAAAGGCTACGTTTGCTACTTGTTCCTCTAAGGGAAAATACTTGAGCTTTACAGCTCCCTTCTGTAACTTTTTATTTAACATTCTCTTCTTGTACATATGCAACTACATCATATATTTACAACTTGCATCATTCTTCTTTTGTACATTCGCAACTATATCGTACATCTGCAACTGTATCATATATCCACAATAGTATCGTACATCCATAACTTCATTGTTTCTTCTCTTGTAGGTGATTACATACAATCCTTCCTACAAGTCAAATACAGTTTTTATGATTAGAAACATTCCGTAACGTATTCAAAATGACAACTTCCCATGTATATATAATCATGCAACTATTTATGCTCAGTGCCACAATCATCTAAGCCACTTACCCATCACCTGCATATTAGTAGTAAACTACAAATATTCTACTATAGATTTCTTGAATCTAGAAACATATCTATGTACACAACTTTGAACATATAAATATATGGTAAATGATGATTCAAATACTTATCTTTGTTTGTTTGGTAGAATCCATCTTGATCTCTTGTCTTCTTGAATTACTGAAGTCTCTTCCAAATGTGTTCAACTTCATCGTCTAATTCTGAGGACCTGTTCCTATATTGCTCATGATTGGAAATACTAAGCAATTCTTCTTACACCACATATCACATAGAACTATGTATGTGTGTCCTACCAGTGCATCTCCTCTTATCCAATGATGAAATGGATAAGAGTATAATATTCATATTCATCGGTATAATTATTCTGAATCAAATTCCTCATTACTTGAGGAATCTTTACTTGATTTCTTCTTAGATAGAATATATTCATCCTTGGTTCTATTGAGAGAAACACTCTGCTTTCTCTACTCATTTCTACCTTTGAGCTCTATCGTAGTCACTCCCTCTGAGGTGGAGCACCATCCTCCCTCTACATCTTGTATTAGGACATTGGAGTGATAGGTAGCCTCCTCTGCTACTAGTCTTCTTTGTATCTATCTATGAGCTTCTCTTCCTTTATAGGATTATATATTCAACCTTGTACTAAAGGTTGGGATCTTCATCACTCTAGTTTATCCTCAAATTCCTCATGTAACTGTATGTTCTATCCCATGGGTGCCTACTGAGCTTGTACAAATCCTTCTGTACATAGGTGGTTCTGTGCAGAGAGTCTCAAACTATATAGGTTTCTTGATCTGTTCAATTACTTTGATTACACCAATTTTCTAGTCTAATATCCACTACTGAAGAGGTGTGTCTAGCTTCTAGAGCAATGTCTTTCCATAATTGAATCTATCTTTTGATAGAAACCACGAACCTTGCTTCGTGTCTTTTGATACTTTGATCGACGGTAAACTCGGTCTTGTAGATTTTCTTGGAAGACTTTACAAAACTTCCCTTTGTGTTTCGAACTCATATCCATACATCATTATTTATGATCGACTGGTACTTCTAGATCATATCATCCTTCCAGTCTTCCTTCTTGGGACATTCTTTTGCAAAGTGTCCTTTCTTATCACAACTGAACTATTGAGTTGTGATATGTCCTTCTACTCTTTGCAGAAATTTTCTTTATTATTTCTCAACTTAGTATGAGTTGTTAAGTATTGATTGTCATCTCTTCTTATTTTTCCATGAATCAATCGTGTTTCCTTTATATGTTATCTTCCTACTAGAACAACTCTTTTGACTGAATTTTGAAAACCATTCAAAGTTGTAATTTATGCTTCTGTTTCTTTAACATTGTCTTCAACGACTTCCAATTACTCCTTGACATGAGATCTTCTTGTGAAGTAATCATTGAATGTTTCAAACATTTCACCTTCACATTCTTGAGTTGAGTCCTCAAGGTCATCTTCATACATATTGTTCATTGCATTGAACATATCCTTGGGAGTCTTCAAGTATTATGCCCGTGAGATCCAATGGAGGCGGAAATACTCATCTTTGTTTTGAATAGGTGCTTCTTGGCTTCGATTTCATCTTCGTCTAGATTTGTATCTTCTTCTTTGACATAGTTATTCATGGAATGATTCTTCAAGTATGATAAGAACTCTATAATTCCATGCTTAGAATTTCTCTACTCTTTCAAGATTGTCCTCAAGCTTGGTACTGTTTGTCGTCATGATAAAAAATGAGAACCTCAAATGGAAATAGAGAGGATGGAACTTACCAATGAGATTGTTTCAACTTGATGCTTGATTGAAGGATATTTTGAAAGAATGATTCTGGTGGACCTAGGGTTTGATAGAGAAACCCTATTTTCTCAACTTAGGTATCTTTCAGATCTGATTGTATAGAAATATGCACCTCCTCAAGGCAAGATGAGCAACATACTTATTTTCCCAAAACTGTGGACAAAACTACAAAATATCTTATGCCCTAGTTTTCTCTGGCAGTAGAGTTAGGTCAAAAAATGAAAGTAAAAAAAATGAGAAACTTATTACATAGATAAATGCACCCTCCTAGAGTGAATTTTATGGTCCTGCTTCTTCAACTGATTGGTGGAGAGAAGTGCCTGGAACAGGAAGCCCTAGTTTTTCTCTGGTTTCTTCTACATAAATTACTGATATTGTTTCTACTATAGATCCAAAATTTTGGCTCCAAGAGGTCTGAAACTTCATCTTTAGGTATCCTGGTCTATGTTCTTTCCAAGCCCACAGGTTAGAGTAGAAATGGATTCACTAGGTGATACTTATGCGACGTTTCCCAAGGTGACTTATTTCAGGACTGTTCAACATAATGAACTTGTACGGATTTCCACGTGTCACTTTTTCACCTTCGAGGTATAAAAATTTTACCAAAGAAACTAAAGTCTGTGAACTATCTGTAACATCTTGATAAATTTCATTTTTAACTTCCTTGCCCAATATATAGATATTCTCCCTAGGTCACCGTTTTAAGGATGAATTCTGGGAGAGGATCGAACCCTGACTTTGAGGAATCATATCTCCTATATTATAGCGAATCTGAGGCTGAAAATTTTACATAGGGTAGAGTGTGAATTTATTTTTTCCCTTTAAAATTTTCATCTCATGTTCCTTCTCCAATATCGCATTCTAGTGAAAGTACCAACATTACTAGTTTTTGTCTTCTAGGGTTTTCAATCATGAAACCCTAATCTTCGTAGCTGTAGCTGAAGTAGTGTTTTGTCTTCACAAAGGATTATTTCAGGGTGGATATGATACCATGTTATATTTTTCATGGTTATATGATATTTAAAAACATTTAGCATCATAACATCATAAGCGTAAGAAAAGTATCACTGAAAGAAAGACAATTGTAGCAACATAAGAGAACACACAAAGATTTTCCTCGGGGAAACCACTAGGGAGAAAAACCCAAAAAACTTCCTCAATATAGAATTTGACCATGACAGTGTAAAACCCCAACAACAAGAATATTTGCTCATATTCCATAGTAGACTCTCTCTCTCTCTCTCTCTCTCTCTCTCTCTCTCTCTCCAATACAATACTTGAGTGCAAGATATGTGAGAATGAGAGAGGTGCCTCACCTATTTATATTCTTTAGTTGAATTTCCCTCTAACTTAACATGGCCAAATGCTCTAACTCAATGGTCCTACTTGTCCAACTGGACACCACAAATAACATTTATTATATTGATACTTGGTTACTATTTCCCTGACTTACAATGGAGGGCTTACCTCATGACTTTTACATGACCAATTACATCAAGGACATCTCCGAATGGAGGAATAACATCTCCGAAGGAGAATACAACACAAGTACAATATAATATCTTTTGAAGTTACAATACCTTAACACATTAGGATAGGCTGCTCAGGGAAGATCAACAGAGTATACTGTGTGAATAAGATGATCACAAAATAAGATTGCATGAGGAAGAGCTACTCCATAGTATGCATGATGAAGAATATAGGTGGACCACATAGCACGAGGCTGCACAATGCAAAAAAGAACAACATAGAAATATGTACAAGAGTCACCATGAAGACCCAGTAAGTAACTTTCTAAAAATTTGTGTGAATATAGTGAGTGAACCTCATGTTGTTAATAAAGTAACAAATATCCTTGCAAAGTTATTAATTTCCAATGAATCCAAAGAATGTATTTTTGTGCCACTTCCCAAAAGGAATGCATGTAGAGTGGGAAAAAACATAAGAACCAAGAAGGAGTTCATGTTAACAGTCGAACTGGGAGGATGTGAGATGAAATATGTAAGTCTTGATATGGGGGAAAATTCAAACATTCTTCCTAATAAATACTAGGACTCGATGGGGAAGCCAAATCTTGTATGGGATCCCATACAACTCAGATTAGCTAATCAATACAAATTATTCCCCATCGGGAGGATAACCGATGTGGATGTAAATATTGAAGGAATGAAGCCAATGGAAGAAAACAAAGTTATTGATATTTTGGAAGATAATGATCCCTACCAAAATCTGTTGGGAATAGACTAGGCATTTGGAAACAATGTTATTTTGAACCTAAAGCAGAGACACACATCCTTTGAATTAGAGGACCCGTGCATGGTGTCTGTAATATCCTCAACCCTCCGACCAGCGAAGAGGATGCTACCACCATATGCTATAACCCAGGAAACTATCCTAATGTAGGTTTACATAAAAAGGAAAAGCTTGGAAATTAAAACATGGATACATCTTTACCATTCAGCGGAAAAAAACCATACATTCAAGCATTTGGCATGTTCATTGTAACTCATTAAACAGTAAATACCATTACAGAGATGGAATATACAAGATAAACAAGGGTTATTATCTTATACGAAGATTGTCCCGCAACCAGCTACGTCGCTGCAATGTTCAACCCAACCATAGGCTAGTGTGCTCATCAATCTCTCAGCAACAATGCCACCCCCAAGCTAAGCATGATTCCATAAGGATGAATGGGAATCCAACCAAATCACACGTAACCAAAGGTACACAACTCAACCAAGCCAACCATAGTGAGTTTAACAGGCTATTCAAAGAACTGGGAAAACTGGATGCTAAGCTAGTGGGCTCATGGAGGAGCTATGGACACTTGCACCACTAGGGTTTATCAAGATCTCTCAGGCTCCATTTCCACTTCCAAACATTCCAAGACCAACAACCACAAAATACACAACATTTCACAAGTTCCAGGATTTGAGGGAACACCACCGCAACCAAATTGGGTATGGAAATTGGATAGCGTAGCTCCTGCTAAGCAACTTGATTCCTAGAGTCGTTTATGGCCCTAATGTGGCCAAAACAACTCAACAACAACTCCCAGCAAACCCAAATACATGCAGAAGACAACCATGACCTCTCAACCTATGTGGAGGAAAGAACGCAACCTCCCTCGTGAAGTTTGTAATTCACAAACCAAAACGATCCCCCGCAAAGAAGAGAGCCGGGCATGAAGAAAAATAATACATGAAGGTCTGCCTATGGGTAAGGAAAATAGAACATCTCCCACATGAGGATGGAATGCGGGTCTTCTTCTCCTGTGTGAGGGAAAATGAAGGACATCTCCTTTGGGCTTGCATGTGGTCAGGAGCCGACAGCCCTGCCAAACCGACGATGTCCATGCATACGTCTTCCTAAGGCAATAACTGCCCCCAACCAACTCCTACTGAATTAATTCGGTTGGTAGATGAGACAAGGGGGAAAGGGGTGACTAAGACAAAAAGGATGGTTGACATCTAGATGGTTCACCTCTTGACACTTGGCTATTCCCCAATGGCTCCCACGGGGTAGACAATTCCCCCCATTAACCTTAGGAAATCATGCTCTTTTCATTACCGTTGCATTGAAATAGCTGGTTGTAGGTTTTTGATTAATTTTGCATACACACATGATGTCCAACATTTTAACGTGCATGAATAACACAAAATACCATTAGCATCACTTCCAATTGCCGAAACACAAAATGCTAATTCATGGTGGGGCCTTTGCCTTTAACTCCACACCATGATTAATTACAATATTACATCATATGCCTTTTAATGCAAACGGGGTCAAAACCGGGGTATTACAATCCCCTCCCCCTTAGAATAACAACATCCTCGGTGTTCCAATACATAGAAATACATATACAATTTACACGCCCAAAATTTAAAAATTTGTAGGTCTATCCTACAATCATTATTTACTCTGAACGTTCAGGACCAAGCCCTTTGGTTCCCACAAGCTTCTCCTGCTGGTTCTTAGCTTTCGGCTCATCCCCAAGTCTAGGAACTTTGTGGCTGCTACCCTCTTGATGTTCCCTTGTTGGGCAGTTCTGACGGCAACGATGTCCTCCGCATTTCCAACATTTCACTGGTTGCTTCATCTTTACCTACTCAATTTCCTTTGAGTTTTCATTCCTGGAATGTTTCTTAATGGACCTATTAAAGAGAGAAATTCCTATGGCTTGGGGTACCACAAGAGACAGCTTGACTCCAGAAACCATTCCTTTCCAATATGAAATAAAAATTAAATATCTAACACTAAAGGATTAGACCTCGTACCTTATTCTGGATGGTTGAAGTAGATCCCCATTGAGCTTTCCAACTTCCACTTGAATTGATAGATTTCTTCCTCAACAACAAGTAAACAATACAAGCATACTATATATATTGGTGTTAGATCTATTCTAGCATATATAATCAACAATGTATAAGAATTTGAAATCACCCATGGATGAAATTTTCATTCAAACATACATTATTGGACAAGAAAAGATATTTCTATTAATATAAAATCAGAGACTACAATGGATACAACCTCTGTCGATATGTCTGCGAATCAGAGAAACTGAATCCCCCACTTGGGCCTCCACCACCTCAATCCTCCATTTCTCGATAGCAAGCTCACAAGGAAAAGACAAGCTTGGGAAGAACACAAAAGTGCTCCAAGGGACAAAGGGATGCAGACTCAAGCATAAGTTCCGGCAACAATGGACTATAGTTTCTTTGCTCTCAATTCTCTCATATGCCTTCCATGTACCATAGAGTTCCTTATATAGCTTTTCAAATGGGTAATGAAAGGTCGAATCCGAGCGATCTCAAGGCATAGGGAAGGCCAGGAGTCAAGTGAGTCGGATCCATGTCAAGGAAAACTCCAAAAGGATTTGGATTTTGTACACATCCTGATGTACGTGGTTTTAGAGGTCAAACCCGCGTATATATGCGATTAAGGGTTTAAAAGTCACGTGTATCATTTTTCACATGTTTTTAGGGATGGTCAAGGAAACATCAAAGGACAAAAAATGGTCCAAGGGGTATAAGGAGTCTGCAGAGGGACAAGGGAAAGCCCATATCAGAGTGATTCACCTGGAGTGGTAAAATTAGCTATAACAGATGCCCCCTAATGTGTGAGGTCATAGGGGTCATACGATGGCCGAAATACATTATAAGTCCATCCCAGAAGTGGAGTGATGAAGAATCTCAAATGGAAGACTAGCCACCCAATCAGCATAGTACAATGATAGAACTCTTCACATAACTACAAATACATATAGCAGTCCTGGATACATAAGAGTACAATGGCCATGAATAGGCATGATAGAAGATATCACATAAGTGGTCATCGCCACGTACAATATACATAGATCAGAATCTTCATGATGAATATATACGAAGGACCATGATATCCATAATGGCTAAAGATATATAATGGATCAAGATCTCCATAATGGATGGAAATGTCTGACATATACTGGAATCAAGTCACGAGAGCTGAAATATCATGAACACTGGCATGATCAAGAAGGTAGCATATAAGAGATGCCACCAATCTGGAAGGTCTTCTACACAAACCGTTACGAGTACATGTCCTACTATGTGAATAGAGGTGTCGAGGTCGAACATAGTAGTCCATCATCTGATTACCGGTCATTAATGTATACTATTAACAGATGCGAGATCACCCATCGATAATGAAAATGGGAATGAAGGTACTAGAGTGAAAACTAACAAGTGTGAATAAATGTGTTGAGGTCGAACACTTGAGAGGATCCATCGATCAGGGGCATTGATGTATTCCCAAAGACTGTCAATGGCGAGAGAACCTGCCATTGATGACTGCAAGTCTCAAGGCACTAAAAAATGACTCTATATTCCAATCCCAGAATAAATGATCTGAAGTTGATGGGATGAAATCTGTTGGAAGGAGGGAATTAAGGCATCCCCCATCATCCAACATGAGGTACTCAGCAAAGCTGTATAATGTGGAAGGACTCAATCATAAGGTGCACAAACCAGTAACTATACCGGGAATGGCCAACATGCAAATTCAATATAACTGAGGAATGGTCGACTCATGTTTCAACTTCCTTTGAACAAGAGCATAACAGCATATGGTGACTGAATAAAGGAAGCATAGACTTGATATACAAACTGGGACATCTCTGCGACCCAGGAGGCATCGACAAAGGCTCCATAGGGACTAGAAGCTTAACCAGTCGGTGGAGATAAACTCAGATAAACGAGTACATGCAAACCATTAAGTTCATGAAAACCATTTATCATACTAATATCACAAGGTGTAGTCACATCATTTATGCAATTTAAATGAACTATTAGGTGCTCTTGATTTCACAGTCGTATCACTTGTACCATTTCTCCCTTCCATAGAGCATTCTGGAAGTCAATGGAGTATAGCTACCCTCTTCACGCATTTACTATCCTACATTCATAATAGTTCATGAAATGATCCTAGAATTATCATCAATTCATCATTTCCGTCATTAGTTAGTCATAATAACACATGCACCATCCCTATGTATTCATGCAATGCATCACAACATGTGCACTAATACTTATACATGCATCTTTACAATCATCTACTCAATATTTTCATATGCATCCCCTCAAGGCATAATTACAATATTTATAAAATCTCTTCATGCATATCCGCTTAATGATACCTTGTATGGATTCATAATACTATGCATTCCACCATATTATGGACTAACCATGACTACCTCATATAGGATGCATTACTATAATCAATACCACCAGTACTCACTTGTTTTGGTTATTAAGTTCATATCAACATTCATGGGGCATATATATTTCTATGTGAATGTAGTATAAAATTTTTTAAACAACCACATGGTATGAGGCCTCTTGCCTTTACCACTCCATGCCCCACCACACTATGGCAGTATGCCATTCATATGAATGCATTTCATTCCTAAATGCATACCATTCCATGATTTCTAAATATGGTTCAATGTATTTCTTAACCAATCCCCTCCAAACACTTATGCAATTATCATAATTAAACCATTACCTACCTGGATCCTACTTACACCCTGGATATTACCATTTTAGTCGGTCTCTTGCAGAGGATTGTAGAATTTGCTCACCATCTTCTTGATCATGGATTTGTTGCCCGATTCCCCTTTTTATTTATTTATTATAAGGTTGATGGTCCCATAACAACGTCATTAACATCTTTAACCATGCTCCTGTTGTCGTTTGTTTTTATACCAATACCAATGCCAATACAATATTTACCATTAGTGGTTCTTTGTAAATGTATAATTCCCACTACTCTTACCAATATGTAATATCCTATGCATGCAAAACACATCCCCATGCATTTTCAGCATCCCCATGCCATAATTTGTTTATGTATACAAAGCTTATAAAATCTAAATATAGTTAGCAAGACAAGGGTTACAGAATTTTCCCTTTCAAATCCCTCATCTTTGCATGGAATTCCTCTTCCAAATAATAGTTGGTTTGACTTCATCGTCCTAGATACTTCTAGGAATGCAATTCTCGGATTTGTCCATATTGACAACAACATTTTTTTTTTGAAACAACCACTAGTACTATTCTGCTCCTCATTCAAAATATGGTGATTCTCCACTGTTCTATGTTGAATAAGCTTTCCAATGCCTATCCACATGTTCCATTCTGACTTCGGATGTGAAAATCACACTACTTCTAAAATGATGATTTTCACCAAAATTCTACACTTTTACACACAATTGTATTCTGGTCTAGAATGCCAACTTCAGCCACCTATAGGAGCAAATCCCAGAAGATTCAGGAAAAATTTTCTATCGGGCGAAGTTAGTCCATACAACGAAGAACACTCCGTAAATTGCAGATTTCATTTCCAATGCACCATTCATCTTTTATGAATTATGGGTTTGACTAATTTGCCCAAAACATAGAATTTTCTTTTCACAAGAACGACTATCTCAGGGGAACGATGAGGGTCAAGGGGGATTTCCCCACTAACCATCCGACATATCGGGTCCTTAGTTGACTACGCTTCCGACACATCGGCAGACTGATCTTCATCTATCTTTCGATGCTCATCAGCTGTCCAATCCTCTAAGTTTTTCCAACGTTTTGGGCCGATCTTCCTCTAGATTCCGACACATCAACTAACCGATCACCTAAATTTTTTCGGCATTTCGGGACAATCTTCCTCTAGCTTCTGACACATAGGCTGACCGATCATCTAAATTTTTTTGTCCTTTCGGGCTGATCTTCCTCTGGCTTCCGACACATTAGCTAACCGATCATCTAAATTTTTCCGACATTTCCTATACTTAGAAAAAATTTTGAAAAAAATTCTACCTTCGTCCGTCACTGCATCGGCTGCTCGATCAGTTAAATTTTTTCGACATTTTCTGCACTTTGTAAAAAATTCTTCCTTCGCTCGCCGCCGCATCGGCTGCTCGATCAGCTAATTTTTTTCGACGTTTTCTGCACTTTGAAAAAATTTCTTCCTTCGTCTGCCATCGCATCAGCTGCTCGATCAACTAAATTTTTTTGACATTTCAGCTTCCTTCAGGAGATCCCTGCCGACACCTCAGCTCTGCTTCAATGATCGACTTTCGACAATTCCGACACTTCAAAATTTTCTAGAAAATTTTATTTTTATCTTCTTCTTCTTTCTGCCACCGTCTCGGCTCCCTTCCGGCGAGTCTTGCCGACATCTCAAATCCACCCAAATGAGATCTTCATATCCTCCTAGCCGAAAGCTTTGGCTCTCTCTTCACCTTTTCTCCTTTGGCGGCATCGAAATTCCTTCCGGTTAAATGAGCCGACGTTTCGGCAAACTTCAGCTAATCTGAGCCGACATGTCGACGGTCTTCAGCTGATGCCTTCCAATGATTTCAACACTTGGAAAATTTTCCTCTAGCTTCCTCGTTATTTGTGTCTTATATTAATGTAGTCAAGACTGTCGGCTCCTCTCCATCGAAACCATCGGCTCCTCTTCGCCGAAACCATCGACAAAACTCAAACTCAAACTTGGAAAATTTTCAAATTTTTCATTCCGCCAGTTCTCGTCGGGAAGACTTCTGTCTAGGCTATCCGGTGTATCAGATGAGCTTCCAGCTAAGTCCTCCGACGTATTGGATGGGCTTCAGCCTAAGCCTTCTGATGATTTTCACAGTTAGAATAATTTATAGAAGTTTTCCTGTCATCCTCATATTTTCTCATTTCTTCCTGCTGGGCAGAGGAAAACTTGCCTCTGTCACTAATTCTTCATAGCCCATTGAGTCCCATGCTGCAACATGAGCTCTGATACCACAAACTGTAATGTACACGACCCTCGGACCGATGAAGAGGATGCTACCACCATACGGTATAACCCGGGAAACTAGCCCCATGAAGGTTTACATAAAAAGGAAAATATTTGAAATGTCATGTCCCCGGTTTTGACCCCGTTTGCATGATGTATATATCGTAATTAATCGTGGTGAGGAGCTCAAGGCAAAAGCCCCACCATCGATTTGGTTGTGTATGTTCGGCAATGGGGATATTTGCCGATGGTTTGTCGTGCTATCCGGCACGTTATAATTTGACATCATGTAATTACGCACATCAATTAAACTAAAACCACAACCAGCTACGGCAGTGAAACGTTGAATGAAAAGGGCATGGTTCCAAAGGATAATGGGTGGGGGGATGTCAAACCTTGGTTAAGGGAAAAAAAACCCATGTTTTATTGCCCATGTGTTTTGCCACCTTGTTTATTTGTCACCCTTTTTCCTCATCCAACCTTGTCAACCTCTTTAATGCTTCAGTTGGTGGTTGGGGTA
>LPNX010926249.1:11017-38714 GCA_001517045.1 Pseudotsuga menziesii | reverse complement strand
ATCTGATCCCCTAGCTCTCAGTAACCGCTCGAACCCACAGGAATCACATGGGTTAGCGGTATGGGCCTCAAGGCCTAAAAGGAAGGGGACATTACATAGACTTAACAATCAAATAGGGTATTCCAAGGAGTTTTTTTCCTTGTCGA
Organism: Pseudotsuga menziesii; assembly: GCA_001517045.1. Taxonomy (NCBI): domain Eukaryota; kingdom Viridiplantae; phylum Streptophyta; class Pinopsida; order Pinales; family Pinaceae; genus Pseudotsuga; species Pseudotsuga menziesii. The sequence continues at coordinate 38,568 of LPNX010926249.1, read as the reverse complement.
TTATTTCTTTGCCTTTAGCCGAGTCATAATCGATGAGTTTTTCTCCTGCTACCTCCAAAGATGGAATGCCCAAATTTGGTGGTTAGGCCTTGGGGGGTTATTAGAGTCCAACATTAAAATATGAACCTACTAGACACTATTGGTATGTTTTATGGCCATTTCTTAGGTCCCGGGATGTGTTAAAAAAATGTCCGAAATTTCTTTTACTGGACGTCCTCGGATTTTTTTATTTTTTATTTTTGACTACAGAAAAATAATTAAAATCTTTAATTAATTAAACCATTTTTCCTATGGTTTAATTGAAAATTTTCAAAATGTAATAATTAAGTGGTCTGGGGGTGGATTTTAGCAAATAAAGACTTGTTTTCTATGCCAAATCACTCAGTTAACCCCTAGACACACTTATCCTAAGTTTCAAATGATTATTTTGCACTTAATTGAATATTTCTTCAATCAATAAATGAAGAATATTTAATTAAAGAAATCATTAAATTATTAAATGGAGATAAATAAAAACTCTCCAAAATAAACTGATTTGAATAAAGTAAAGGGATAATTAGCTTGGCAAAAAGCATCTAGGAAGATTCCAATCAAGTCCTAACTGATCTGAGTCAGTATCGGAGTGCTACGGTGAACTTCACCTTGGGATTTGCGCCTCTCTCCATGCATGGACGTTTTTTCTTCTTTGGCACAATTTTATTGGTTGGTGATGTTTCCAAGGTGAGTAGGGTGGGCGCCTTGCCTAGGTGGAAGCCACCTCACCCTAATCACGTCTACCAAGCTTCAGTTCAACTCCAAATCAACTGCCGGAGCTTTAGTCATCTAGGGTTGCAGCCCCTTAATCTCTCCTTGATGCTTGTGATAGGGTTTATGAGCCCTCTCTTCTCCCTTTTTGTATAAATAGGGGTCCTTCTTCCTCATTCTAGATGGATGGAAGGAACCTCTGCTCATGTAACTTGTAATTGCTTATCTTTTTATGAATAAAGTTGAGACTTTGGAGGTCATACTGATGGTGCAAGAAGTCTCATTGTTGTGAATGTTTGATTAAATAACCAAGGTGATATCTGTTTCACTGTTTTTCCTTTTATGTCAATATTGATTATCTAGCTAAAAAGATTATATGCTAATCCATAGAATAGATATTTGAAAGTTTAATTTGTTTATTTATGAATAGTTATCTAAGATCTAGGAGTTGCATGTTGTAGTTGGTTATACGTCTGCACTTTTGATTTTATTTAACCTACCATACTAGATCTAATCACTTGTTTGAAGGGTTCTTTAGCTGTGCAGATCAGCTAGCGTGGAGTAAGAATGGAGCTCGGCTGCATCGTGTCTTCTTCACCACATATTTTGGATCTAACGTTTCTTGTTTTTTCAGGCATCCTCCTCCTTGATCTTGTTCAAGCTTGGGCTTAAGTTCCTTCTCTTTCCTTCTTCAAAACTACAATTTTTTTTCTTTTTTGGTTACTTTATTGTTACAAGTAAAAGCAAATCTAAAATGTTTATCATTGTTTTTTACATGCAATAGGATTAGATCTAAAATATTTCAAGTTTTCATCTCTAGATATTGGATCTAAATCACTAGTTACTTTCGTACTCAAAAGTCCAAAAATTTCCCATTTTACAAGTACTAAAGTAGCGTATTTTTTATGTATTTTTAAAGTATTAACCCATTAATTTGGCATTGTAAGCTTGCTGGTTTGTTGCAGGTATATGAAAAAAGAGAAGGATATGTTGTCAAATTTTTGAGTCTTAGACCACCCGGAGCACCCATACTCAATCCTACCTCCCCCTCCTTCATTCCCCTGCTTTCCCAAGCGGTTTTAAGGCCTTTTTGACCTGTTTTTTAAGGATCAAAAGTCACCCTTTCTTTTTTAAGCATTGTGTTACCCCATTACTTTCTGTAGGAGTGAGAGGACTCCATTGTTGGTTCAATGTTACATGAAAGAAAGCAGTATTATTCATAAGGTAAGCGGCCATGGGGAGAAACATATCCTTCCACAGGGTGAGTCTTTGCAATCTCAACATACTGCAAGTTGGAAATGTTGGAGGTGGAAGCAGTGCACTATCTAGTTTTCACACATTGGCCGATTTTCTGCTTGCATTAACAAATGTTGACAGTGATGGAAGAATTATTATTTCAAAGGGAAACATAGCTAGTCTAGAGGAATATAAAGAAGGATCCCTTAATTTTGTGATGCTCGATGCAAAGAATATTTTTGAAGAGATTGTAGATCAAGCCCATATTGTTGTTCTAGTAGGTGGAACACTTCAGCCAGTAGAAGAGATGAAGGAACGATTATTTCCTCATCCACCTCTAGATCGACTGCACTTCTTCTCTTGTGGCCATATGTTTCCACCAAAGAGCATTTTACCTATTGCCATTTCACGTGGACCTACGGGAAGAACTTTCGATGTTACTTATCGATCCCGTAGCTCCCCCTCTATGATGGAGGAACTTGGACGACTGCTTTGTAATTTAGCATCAGTTGTTCTTGAGGGAATTGTTGTACTCTTTGCATCTTTTGATTACGAGATCCAAATCTATGCTGCATGGAAAAAATATGGGATCCTATCCACCCTTGAAAAGAAGAAACTTGTCTTCCGAGAACCTCTTGAGATCAGTGCACATTCAGGATAAACATATCATTTGAAGGCACTTGGGTTACAGAGGTTGAACCTTTGTATCCATTTATGTGAATGCATTTCCTAAAAATAAAATCAGGAGAAGACATATTGATTGCTGTAAGAGTAGGTCACGAAGACTGCTACGTATCAGAGTTATTCATTTGGCGGCCCGTTGCACAGAGAACTGAACATCAACCACAGTTCCGTTGTTTATCTACCACGTTGACCAGCCCATAAAAAATGCATCAAATAGCTGAAGACATTGTCCTTGACAACCGAGTCGTAGGTTTGGTTTTCTTCCTTCCTTTGGGCAATTGGCGATAGATGGAGTTTTACAAAACAAATAGCTTGGGCCTCACGTTTTCTCAAGCAGTTGCTTGGCTCATAAAGACCATGCTCATCAGATGTGGACTGCTTCAACTAACCTTTACCAGAGTTCCAATGAAAACTGGAAAATGGTATTAAGGGAGAAGTTAAAGAGCATTTGGATGAACAAGGGTGAGAATATGACCACTTACCTCACTAGGATTACACAGGTTCGTGATGAGATTGGAGCTTTTGGGAAGGTGATAGAGAGTCTTGAGTTCGTACATACGGCCTAGAATGGTGTGACGAAGCCATAGGATGTATTCGTGGAGTCAGTGGTTGCTCGTAAGCACATGCCTTCATGGGATCCTCTTTGGGGTGACTTCATACAGGAGTAGACCCATAGGGGATATGTATAGGGGAGTACATCTCACATCAAGGAGGATGAGGAGAATGTGGGTTTAGCAGCGTAGGGGAAGAAGAAGAAGTTCAAGAAGAGTTCCGAGGGTAGAACCAAGCAACAGGATGGTGAAAAGAAGGAAATGAGCAAAGTGAAATGCTTTGCTTGTTAGAAGCTTGGACACTATGTTGGGCAATGCACAAACAAGAAGAAGAAGAAACAAAAGACAACAGCTTCAGCAGAGATTGATGAGTATGCTACTAGATTCGAGAGAGTGTTTTCTCTCTTAGCTGGTGGGTGTAGAGAGAGAGCATCATCCATCACCAGAAGGGATATTTAGGACCAGACAGGGCATTCCATGATCGTTGGGCATTCACTGAGTGCTTCCACTACTTCCTCCATGTGATCCACTAATTTTGTACTTAGTAGATTTCCAGTGAGACACCGAAGTCATGAACAAGCCAGTTGTTCAATATCAGTGCTCAGAAGGTTTTGTGGTTCATCAGGGCCTCTTTTTTAATAGCTGCATGTCCATACCCCTTGAGGGTGTTGTAATAAATGCTCTAACATGAAAAACTTTTTGTAAAGGACTTGGCATCATAGGACTTGGTTATCAATTCGATTATTCCAAGGTTTTTTTCCCTTTTCAATTATGCAATGTTGAATAAGCGATGTATAATTTTTGAGTTTTTTACCGCTCCTCCAAAGAAGGAATTTTTGTCTTGGTGGTTAGGCCTTAGGAGGTTATTAAAGCTCATGTGTTGATGTATACAAGCGTGTCAGGCATTGGTTTTGAGTCGTATCGACATGTACTAGCTCCCCCTAGAGATTTGTCTGATTCCAAGAAAAAATATTATTTTTTTCATTTTTTAGGCAATTTTTTAATGGTTTAATTGGAAAAATTCAAAATGTAAAAAAAGTGTGATCCGCAGTTTGTTTTTGGAATGGTTGGGCTCGTTTTCAAGCTCGACGCACCCCCTTTACTCTGGGACCCACTTTTCCCTTGCTTTGAGTGACTATATCGTCCCGTATGGTATTATTTCGCTGAAAATGCTACAAAATGACAAAAAATGCCAAGTTATGACGAAGTGCACCAAAGTAAAAAATAAAATAAAAAAAGTCAAAAATCAATTTAAAAAAAACGGAAATGACATGGCATGTGGGCCCTTATGTCATGTGATCCTTTTTAAGTTGTGATGGTAAACAAAACTTTGATAAAAGTGGAGTTTACGAATTGTTTAAGAAGGTAATGACATCACCCACATTTGAGCTTGTTGCCAACTTTTTTGTACCATAGTTGGGTTACCTGAGGAGCCGCCAGTTGTCAAACATGACCAATGTTTCATTTCAGTGTATTAGATGATCCACCTTTGAGTCTAGCCAGTTTTGGCTAGTCAGTTTTTTATTTGAATAATTTTGACCATGGCCTCGCGAGGTTTGTAATAAAATGTGCTAGTAGAGTGTTTTGAGTGGTTCGGTCTCCTAAGATGTAGAATTTCAACTAAGGTATTCTAGGGAGTTTTTTGCCCTTGACAATTATGCTTTGCCTATAATCGAGTATAATTGACGAGGTTTTCTCCTGCTTCCTCCAAAGCTGAAATGCCCGATTTTGAATTCTAGGCCTTAGGGGGTTATTAAAGCCCAACTAAGTGTATATAAACCTACTAGGAATTATTAGAATAGAGCTAGAGCATGGTCATGTCCTAAGTCACAAGAGCCTTCAAAAAAATTTCCGAAATTTTTTTACCGGACGCGTTAAAAAATTATTTTTTAATTTTTTCCTAAGTTTTTAATTAAATATTTCCATAATTCAAATGGAAAAATTCAACTTGTAATAAGTTAGTTATCCGGAATCCGAATTCAATGATTGAAGGCTCTAACCTTAAGCCAAAAATCATTCTTGATTGGCCAGCCAGTTAGATCCAACTTTCAGATTATCATTCGGCTACATAACACATATTTTCTCAAAAAAGTCATTTTTGGAGAAAAAATTGATTATTTAATAAAAAAATGATTATTTTGGAGAAAATCCAAAACTCTCCAAATTAATCCAAATTCAATGAAATGAAATGCAAAATGACATGGAATTGGGCATTTATGATGATTGGAGTTAACAAAACTCAGCTTTGGTCAACATTCAGTGAGCATTAAACATATATTCAGTTAATGGTCTTGTCATCTCCAGCTAAACTCATCAATTGGATGAGATGGAGAGCACTCATTGGTTTGACGATTTGATCGAGGCAGGAACTGGTGATTACACTTATGATCTATTGGCAGTGGCTCCTCCATACCTAGATGACGCCTTCACCTACATGCTCACGCCCTCTCTCCTCACAGGGGAGCCTTCACACGTTTGGAGTCATCAGTGCATTGGTTTCTGTGCTTAGGGTTGGAGTGGGGGCGCCTTGCCTAGGTGGAGGCCTCCCCCACTCTTAAACTTCTCAGCTTCGGTTTTTTACTCTTAGTGATGTGCCGAGCCGGTTAGGTTTGGTTTTTTGGTTTTAGGGTTTTGATTCTTCTCTCATTGTATAAATAGAGGCTTCTTTAGCTCTATTGGGATGGATTTTTGTGTAGAGAAACTCTGTCCAAACTTTGTAAATGCTTGTTGCTTTATGCAACCGTTGGAATAAATTTAAGGCTTTGGAGGCTCATATGGTTTGATAATTGTGAATGAATGCTCTTGACGGACGAGGTGATTGTGTTCTAATTCTTCTCTTTCATGTCTATTTTGATTAAAGATCTATGCTTTAGAAGGATTTTGTAAGCACGTAATAACAAGTATTTGTGATTTGCAATTTAGTTGTTTATTGCTTTACTTTTAGAAATTGAAAAGAAACATTGTTTATTCAGTCATATTTCATGCTCTTCTATATTTCAATTTGTGAACAATACATGATCTAATCCATATTTTGGCAAGTATTTGAGTTAATTTTTTGCAGATCAGTCCATCCAACCAAGTAGAAGTTCGAGCTCAGTTGCATCCTCTTCTCTTGGGGTCAAGTGCAACTTCCGGCAATTGCATGCTTTAAGAAATCCAAGCATCCTTAAGAAGATCCACAGGCCTGAATATTTTCTCTTTTCTTTCATTCATCTTTCAAGGTAAAAATTTCTAAATTTTTGGGTTAAGGCAAGGTTTGGGCTTACATAATTTTTACTGTTTACTTACCCCCTTGCTTTCTCGATTAGGGCCCTAAAAAGCCTGAAAGAGACTCTTGGGTAGTTCGATCTTTATGCTTCTATTTCCTTTAAGTTTAACGAATTAATTAAGTCTCTTGAACTTGCAGTAACACAAGTCAAGAGCACTCTCTATCGGAGAGCATACTTAGAACTACATACCCCTGCATTAGGCATCTTAGATTAGCTAAGTCTCTTGAACCACTGTCATAAGACGGGGTCAAGAGCGCTCTCTGTCGGAGAGTCTTAATCAATTAACATAACAAAATTTGCAACGCACACCCCCTAATTAATTAACTTTGTTTTCTCCTTGCCGGAGTATGCTCTGACCGACCTCAAAATTGGAGTACCCAAAAATGACATTGGATTTATAATCTTACAAGAAAAACTTAATAAAATTAAACCCTGTAACCGACGCATCAGTGTTGTAGGGAATTTTCTAAAGTACTTCCTAATAGAGGCGCGGAACCCTCACTGTCTAAGCTTCTCAGCTAGCTAGTCAATCTCTGCGATACCAGCCTGGGATACTGGGTGGGCCCAACATGTCTTCAACGGATTGAACTTGGAATATTATCTCAGGTTTTTGACAAACTTCCGTTGACACCCTAATCAAAAGCACATAAAATTCTTAAAATCTACCAAGAGCACTCGCACAATCTAATATTCACTAGTTTGATTTCAAGACTTGTTATTTAATTCTTTAAGCATTTCAGTACTTTGACTCCATAAGGCACTGGTCTTTTTTAATTTGCATAATTATTTTATTTTGATCAATTGTCTGTGGCCTGTTTTAATTTCTATCTATGAATGCATAATTAACGAAGTCTGGAATCATTACTTATCTTTTAATCTCTTGCTAGCAATGTGGATTGCTTTGATTTATGTGTCATACTCATAAAAAATGAACACCTTTAATCACAATAACTCCTAAACAACACCCATCCGCATCCGTAACCAATTAAAACACTTTAACCACATTGAGCCATAGAAAACTCTTTGTTAGATACTACCCCCTTGGCTTCGTTAGGAGTTAGCCTAAATGGAGGAGGTAGTAGTAGGTGACAGTACCTAGCTCTGTGCTTGCCCCCAAGGTCACATCTCTCCCACTTTCCTAAGTGAGGAGACAGCTTTTGGAAAGTTTCTGCTACTGATGTGCAATCGACGGACAACATTTTTTGGCGCCGTTGCTGGGGATAATTTTTTTGTTCCTGGACAACCTTAGTTTTTTCTAGTTTTTACCTTTTTTGATAGATTTTTTAGTTCAATCACCTCGCTGATCTTCGACTTGAAATCCATCTGGCGACTCCACTGTCATTAATTTTATCAAGGTATTCAACTAGAAGAAACTCTGAAGGTTTACTTAGGTTTATCACTGAGCCTGAAAAGGTTTAAAGGAGAAGGCTAAATAAACTTGCTTCTCATAGGATCCTTGAAGATCTCGGATCTCAGTCTTTATCAGATATCTATAGTTTATTTTTAGAAACTAATACCTCTGTTTCCGACATAATGAGTGAGTATTTTACTTAGCTCGACTTTTCTCAGATAGCAGGTCAACCCCACCGTCTTCTAGACAAAGCTGTCGAGAAGCTCCCGATGTATACCGGCACTAATGCCACTACCTCTGCCATGCACCTCAGGAACGTTTCTAGGTGCATCAATGCTTATGTCAGTGATCCTGTTAGCCAACATGATGACGTATACATGGAGTTATTTGCTCTATCTTTGGATGGAAAGGCCGGCGATTGGTATAACAATTTACCGCATAATGCTTTTGATACTCTAGCTGCTTTCAAAACTGCTTTCACCAACAAGTTCGGTGAAAAGAAAGAACCTCGGCATCAACTTGCGTCCCTGACCAAAATAAAAAAGAAGGATACGGAAACAATGGACGAGTTCAATACTAGGTTCACTGAATTGTCAAAGGCCATCCCTACTACTTATGCCCCAACTACACCAACCATTCTGGTCTATTACATTGAGGCACTTAGTGGCAAAATGCAATACCAGATCAGAGACAAGGAGCCTACTAACTTGCTCCAAGCTCAAGAAATGGCAATTAAAATTGATTTGAACATGCAGTCATCAGGTGAATCCAACCTCCAAGGTTATTCAAGGTCTTCGACACCTTTGAAAATTAATGAACCTAAAGACAAGGACCCTTTCTCAGCTATGAAGGATGCTTATGAAAAGCAGATGATTGAAATGAAAAGGGAAATGAAGAAAAATATGGAGGAAGCAGAACAGAAACACTTAGCGCAGTTGAAGGAGATACAAAATAGGGTGATAACAATGGAAAGAACTCAAACTCAGCCTGCTCCTAGAACCTTTCTTGCCAAGTCAACTTGGCAAAGAAAGCCTCCCAACCATGAGCATAGGCCTCCTCATCAGCGAGAGGCTGCTAACATGGTTGAGCAGTATAACCATTTTGCAGAGCATGCAAAGATTTCCATGAGGAATCTGGCTGCCACTATGCGTGCTATGTTCAGGAGCATGGTCACCCTAAAGGCTGTGGTCCTAATACGTCGACAAGCGAGCCTGATTTTATCAACACCATAGATGACATCCCTAGCATCTCCATAGGAAATTGGCCACAAGCCAATCGTTATGAAAAGAAAGTTGACAACTTAATTCAATACTATGGTGAGATGCCTTCAGCCGAGCAGATCAACAATACTCAAAACTTCAAGGGTATAACTAATCAAAGAAAAGGGTATTCTGCACAGAATATTCCAAAGGTAACAACCCCTAATCCTCCCAAAGAAGTAGAAACTAAAGAAATTGTTGATTTCAGTTTTGACTTAGGTAATTGGCTAGCAAATACAAAAGTTCCTGTTCCAGTCCTTGAATTATGCAAAATTCCTGGCCAAAGAGAGAGACTTTTGAAAATCTTAGACCCTCCAAGTAATGTTGATCCTCAAACTGAAGAAAGTCTTTCAAATTGTGTAAAGCCCCTTACCCCTAAAAAGGTCACTTTTTTCAATACCGTGGAGCAAACTTCAAATAATGTCTTTGTCGATCCACCCATAGTTCTGCATACTAGGGACCCAAGAAAAGAAGATCATCCCCCTTTCTACGTATCATTGATGATGGGTGATCTTCTTCTACACAATTGTATGTTAGACTCGGGATCTAGTTCCAGCATCATGACCAAAAAAGTCATGCAGCAGCTTGACTTAAGAACTACAAGGCCATACCAGAATGTATGTGCCATGGACTCTAGACCGGTTAAAGTTGAAGGGATGATTGAGAATCAGTTAGTTAGATCGGCTAAGTATCCAGATATCCAGATCACCATGGACATCCTTGGTATTGATGTGCTAGACAAGTGGGGGATGTTGCTTTCTAGGAAATGGGGTACCACTTTGGGAGGATCAATCCAAATGGATTGGACCTATGCCACCGTACCAGCATCGGATTTTTCACTTGTTAAGTTGTATTCTGAAAAGGAAAAAAGACACCATGTTGAAAACCCTCAAAGACCTTTGAATGAGTATGCTTACCACACTGATGAAAATGGAACCTATCAAATCAACTCCACCTTCTTGGAACCCCTCCAAGAAGAGATAAACACTGAAAAACTTAGTGAATTATGGAGAATGAATTTTGATGGTGCTTACTCTAGAACAAGCAAGGGGGGTGGTGTTGTCATTATTTCACCATAGGGTAAGGTTTTCAACTTTGCTTTCAGATAGGAATTTGAAGCAACTAACAATGTGACGGAGTATGAGGCACTTCTACTGGGCATGGGGATCAAGTTGCTTAGTATTAAAGGGGATTCTGACTTAGTTATCCAACAAGTTAAGGGTTAGTTTGCATGTAAGTGTCAAAGACTTAAAAAATATAGAAATGCGATCTGGGATACAATGGAATTCTTTGATGCCCTTAATATAGAAGCAATCCCTAGAGATCAAAATAGTGCCTCCGATAAGCTTGCAGTTTTAGCGTCAACTCTTCAACCCTCGGATGAGAAGTTAGAGGGGGATTGTCCTTTAGAGATTAACTTCAGACCTTCTGTGCCTAATAATGTAGAACATTGGCAGGTCTTCAAAGATGATGAGCAAATTTTGAGATTTATTCATTATGTTGATGAATTCCTAAACTTTAAAGTAAATGATCAGGAGGAAAATAAAGAATATTATGGAGAAGGTGACCAGTTTAACAATCCCGTCCCACGTGGTCTAGTTGCCTTAGAGAACATCTTTGACAGTGTCATCCGCCGAATGCACACCGGCAACGGAAATCTAATGAAAGCTGTCTCCTCACTTGAGAAAGTGGGAGAGGTGTGGCCTTGGGGGCAAGCATGGAGCCAGGTACTGTCACCTACTCCTAGCTCCTTCATTTAGGCTAACTCCTAACGAAGCCAAGGGCGGTCGTCCCTAACAAAAAGTTTTCTATGGTTCAATGTGTTTAAAGTGTTTTAATTGGTTACGGATGCGGATGGGTGTTTTTAGGAGTTTTTGAATGATTACAACTTTACAATAAAATGAGCAATCCACGTTGCAATTACAAAACACAAGATTTGAGACGAACAATACAAAGATGACTTGGAAATTAAAGGCATCCACAGATAGATAATGATTTAAGCAAACATTAGGGACAAATGGTCCAAATCGAGGCGATGCATGGAAGTTTAAGACTAGTGCCAATATGGAGTCAAAACGTGCTTGTGAATGTTGGAATACAAGTCTCAATAGTAGTGTTTGTGAGATCGTTTTGCAATTGTTCTTGGTTTATTTTATTGTAAATTTTAATGATGATCTTGCTTAAGGTGTCTAGGAAACCTAGCTGGAAATACTTTCAGTGGCTCTGTTTGAAGACATGATGGACCTGTCTGGAATCACAAGCTAGGTGTTCAAAGAATTTAACTAGTGAGTGTCCATATTGGGTTGCCCGGCGCCCACTTGGAATTTTCCTACTACGTGAGTATTTATCGAGATAACGCCGGTGCGTTGGTTATGGGGTGAGAGTTTTATTATGTTATCACTTGCAAGATTAACAATCCAATGTTGTTTTTAAGTACTCCGATTTTTAAGTCGGTCAGAGCATACTCAGGCAAGGGAATCAACGAGATAAATTAATTAAGCGGGGAAAAGTGAGTTGGAAAGATTTTATTATTATGAGCACACAGTTCAACTCAACTCTCCGACAGAGAGTGCTCTTGACTTTGTCTTATGACAGAAGTTCAAGAGACTTTAATTAATCTATATGCTTGATGCAAGGATAATGTAGTGGGAATGCTCTCCGACAGAGAGTGCTCTTGACTTGGGTTATTGCAAGTTCAAGAGACTTTGGTTCTTTTTATAAGACAATCAGCTTGTAAATTGAAACCACATGATAGCTCAACAAATTGTAAAACAACGAAACAAAGTCATAGCAAAAAAATGATAAACTATTTGCAAATGAAATAAATGAGAAACTAGTGTTCTACAACAACAAGAAACTAATCTAGCAAAGAGAAGTCAAATATGATTTCAAGACACATTGTCCTCGAAATTTCCAGCTAGATGGTCATACGCAGGAAGACAATGGGGAAAGAGAGGTAGCATGCAATGTCAATGCGGCACTTGGGATGAAATCCCAAGGTACTTCTCAAGTCAAGACTGAAACAAATAAAAAGTTCTAAGTACGGAATTAAACTACTCTAAGCATGCAAAGTAAATCTGAGCTAAGAGCACAAGACACTCTTCCCCAAATGGGGAAGAAGAAACCAAAAGATGGGAGGCCTTGTCCCACTTTGCCCCTTTTATTAAGAGAGTACAATATTTAGGATTTTCAACCTTAAAATAAAAAAGAACTTAGAAAGACAAATAGAACAAGCCTCAATCGCTGTTTTACAAAAGGAGAGTAATTTGGAAAATTTTATCTTCTTTAGTTCAAATCCCAAGTATTTGGATCTTCTTGGTTTTGGTATTCAGTTTCTTCTCTTCTCTTTGGTTTTTGTTCTTCTTTGGCTCAATCTTCAAGTCCTTCTCTTAGGATTCTTTCTTTTTGTACCTGCACACAACACAAATCAACTCAAAGCACCCATCAACTGTTAATTAAAAAAAATCAAATAGAAACTACGTCTAAGAAAGAGATCTACAAAAATAAAACTAAGTACAAGATCTAATCTATGATATGAAAACAATAGTAAAGAATGTTGCAAAAAGGTGAAGGAAGAGGCTGAAAACAACGACGAAAGAGGACAGCCAATAAAAAGGATAGTTGGCTACAACAAAAGTGAAAAATAGGGCAGCGAAAAAAAGTGAAAAGAGAGGCAAACGAACAGTAAAAATGGGGCAGTGAACAATAAGGAAGAGGACTGAAAAACGGGGCAGCGAACAGAGAAGAGGAGGACAAGCCAAACAAGGCAAGAAAGAAGAGGCTAGCAAACAATAAATCGAGAAGATCAAGGAGCAAACAAGAAAACTGGAAGAGGGAAGTTCGTAGATCCAGGTAACCAAATGTGTTTTTTGAAACTTTGTTCATAGAGGGAAGGAGAAGCTCTGACTGCTATGTCTCTTTCTTGGATTGGGAAGTACTTAGAAAGACTTGCAAAATGAAAAAGTTGGATGGAAAAAACCACTGGTTCATGAAGAAGAGCTTGATCTCAAGCTTGTTCTTCACCTCTAATGATCCCTGCAAAACCCTTACAAACAATATCAAATCCGAACAAAATATTCAAACTAGATTGTTAGCCCTTCTAGAGTATATAATGAAGAATGATTTAATGATTGAAAAGCAAGGTGAGAGAATATCACCAAAGACAATGTGAATCCACAACTCCAATAACTCCTGCATGGACCTCTAAAGTCACAACTTTATTCCAACTTCAAACAAATATTACAATAATTTTGGCAGTGTTCATGCCCAAAATCTCCATTCGAAGAGAGTGCCAAGCATCTCTATTTATATAAAAAACCAAGCCCCAGGGGCCTTTAATGAACCAAAGATCAAGCTCAGTTAAGTAAGCTTGAACTGAGCTACAATCGGAGCTGAACTGAGCTAACTCAACTAATCAAAAGCAGAAATGAAGAGGTAGATGCCACCTTTGCTACCAACCCAAACCCCAGGAGCCACATCACTCAAAACCTTCACCAAACAAGCCCCACGTGAGCCACTTCCTCCTCACGCGAATGGTACGGCAGCTTGGCGTGAATGGTTGAATTAAATGAAGGCTCGTAACATGGTGTAGCTCCCACCTTTTTATTTAACCATGCTTCACATTCTACTTTATTATTTACTTAACAAATGGGGAGGGGTCCACCCTCACCCCATTCGCACCAACCTCCAACAACGTGAGCTCCATGCTTTAGTGTTGACGTCGCCCTCCTTGAGCCATTCACTTTCCACTTGCATGTATTGGCAAGGTATTATACCAAGGTTTAATTTTATAACTTATTTAAAATGTAGAGGGGTCCACACATCCCACTCATCATTTCATACTCCACGCTAGCGTGAGACTTCACCTCACCCTCACGTTACCACCATATTACCATTTGTATGCAAGGTTTCAAAACATTGGAAAAATATGCCATGGTTAAAATCAATGTTTATTGTTTTATTTAGTGGATGGCCCCCCCAATATCCACTCATCACCACATAAGCGTGAGTGCTAAACTTTGACGTCACCCTCCATGAGATAATTTGTAATCACTTTCTTTTAAACCAAAGTCTAATGCTTGCTGTTACCTCCTGATTTGACAGGGATATCCACAAGGCTGCAAGAGAGAATGATCGAGTTCAAAGGCCACCTACAAGAAGCTTCAAAGTTATTTTCTGAAATGTCAAAGGAAGGAATAAGCCCAAATACTGTAGTTTTCAATACCATGATTCATATTTGTGGATCTTATGGATATCTTGAGGAGTACTCTCAACCAACTGTTATTAGGATGTACATAGATCTGGGGATGCTTATGAGAGCATGGGTATGGTTTGAAAGGTTCCATCTTGCTGGAGGAATGAGCTATATATGCTATGCTGCGAATATTGCTGCATAGGGACAAACATGGGTTGAGTTTAAAATTGAAAACTTGCAGTCAAGAAGAGGAGCTTTGGAAAGATTTTCCACAGGTGTGAGGACAATGGAGGAAGTTTCAACGTCTTCTAGTTTAGAAGAATCTACTAATGCATTGTCACTGCCTATTGCTCAGAATTCTGAACATACAAAGGATACTGAAAAAATAAAAAGTACTGGCAGCAAGAGAGAAAAAGGGATAGCTATTCAAGAACCTGCTAAAGATCTTTTTGGTTCAAGCATTTTCAGCAAGCAATTTCATGGGGCATTATTTTCAGGAGGCCTTTTTGATGATGAAGAAGAGCTAGTTTCTTCTAGTCCATTGGCATCTGCTCCTGTCAAAATGATGACTGGTGTTGTACCTTACCCTTTTTGGTAGGATGCTGATTATTTATATTTCATGGGTTGCCAGCAACCAGGAGGGATAACTGTTCTTAACGATGAATTTGGCTTATGTATGTTTATGCTTGATTCAGATCCGGAGAAAGAAATTTGGCGGGGACAAGTTGCTGGTATTTATGCAGCTTTAAATACATTCAAAGCAGATCAAACGTTCCCAATTGGTATACTCACAAGGCTCATTGGATAAAATCACCATCTGAAATTTTAATATTATGAGGCAATCGACAGCAATTACATGTCAGGCACTCCTACAGACAATGCTAGCTTCTAAAACATGCCCACATGAACATATATTGGCAACAACTATTGAATATGAGTGTAAGATCAAAGGTGCCCAACGCATGGTGTTCCCCCTGTGGTTGGAGATGGAGCTAATGGCAACGTCATCCATTATAGTCGAAATGACCAACAAATCAAAGGAGAGATGGTTTTGTTGGATGTTGGATATGAAATCAATGGTTATGTCAGTGATTTGACTCGGACATGGCCTCCTTGTGGTAGCTTTTCTCCTGGTCAACAAGAGCTGTATGAGCTCATCCTGGACACTGCCAATGAGTGTTTGAAGCTGTGTAAACCTGGAGTGAGCCTGAACCAAATACGTTCCTATTCTGTCCAGCTATTATCCAAAGGTCTTAAGGAACTTGGAGTTTTGAAAAATTCCCCAAGCATGTTCGAATCTTATTGGAAGTTTAATCCAACATCAATAGGTCATTATCTAGGAATGGATGTCCACGATTGCTCTTCAATAAAAAATGGTCGTCCGCTTTAGCCAGGTGTTGTGATTACATTTGAGCCAGGTGTTTATATTCCTGTCAACGGCAATGTACCCGAAAGGTTTCGAGGGATAGGCATTAGGATAGAAGATGAAGTCCTTATTACAGATTCTGGCCACGAGGTCCTTACTGCTTCAGTTCCGAGAGAAATTAAACAGATTGAGTCTTTGTTGTGCTAGAGATTGAGACTACCGTCTCTAGTGTCAGTGATTTTTTCAGGTGTAGAGTAATTTGATATGGAATCCACTCAAACTCTGTTAGCAGTCGAATCGTGGAGATGGTTTGACCAACATCAAGCCCGTCCGCCAGTTCGCAGCGCACCGGAAGACAACATTTATTTCTTTCGGCAGCCGATGGTCTCCTTAGCAGCTGATAGCGTATTTGTGTGGTAAAATTCAGTAGCAGTTTAATAGAGCTCGGGGCTCAGCATGATTGAAATTAAAAATTTTGCCAAATCGCAAATTCATCTGAAGCCGAGTGGATTGCTGTGAGCATCATGACTCATCCCATGTGGATTTTATCAGTGGGGGTTTCACATTATGCCACGAGGAGTGGTCTGTCGACGTGCTTCTTCCTTTCTCTTTCCATGTTTCTTACATCTCGGTCATTGCAAACCAACTACAGACAGAAAATTGTGGAACTTCACGCCAAAGTATGCCAACTACTCGGTGTTTAACACAGCGATTCGTGGTATCTTTTTTGGCACTCCACGGTTCTAGAGAGTTTGGAGCAGCTCACGCAGAGGTGGTCTCATTCCCCTGGTCCACGTAGTTCTTTGTCTTATCCATCAAACTGTGCAATCGGAGTTTCATTGTGAGAGTCAAGGCTTTGGTAGGGGCACGTGTCTTTTATGAATATGCGGCAGAAAGAAACAAACAGTCAGTTTAAAATGGCTGCCAGTATTTTTGGGCCCATGATGGACTTTGGACTTTTAGCTTAAGTAGGATTTCCTTTAATAAGCTAGTTTAGTTAAGTAGTTATTTAGGAGAAAAAAAGTGGATCTTTGATTCACTTTAAATTTTTTATTATTTTATTTATTTATTAGAAGCAAGGCTTCTTCATTGTAAAGATGGAAGTTTTTGGGCTGGGAGGATTTTTCCTTAGAGCTAATAAAGAAAAATATCATTTTGAGTTTTTGGGATATGTTGGGTTTTTTCTGTCGTAGCTTCGGGTTTTCATTAAGTGATAGACTAAGCCAACGTAGAGGGCTATAATCTAGCACATTGGGCAAGCATGTGCGGCTGCCAAGTTGTTTGTCGCCGTTAGGTTCTCAAAGGTCCGAGAGTAATAAAAAGCAGTCAGTTATACTGCCATTCTCCCAGCTTCTGGTTATGGAACGGACTAGCCTAGTCTCACTTCCGCGAAACACAAAACTCTTCTGAGTCCCCTTCTGATTCCATTTACCCTTCTGGTACTGACACTGGCCTTCCCTTTATGACTGATCCTCCCTTCCCTTCCTGCCCATCAATCCGAATTATTTTCCTTTTTGCTACCCGAGTTTCTCTAAGACAGCCTCTTCAGATCACCTTGCCCTCAGCTGCACCTCCCTTAGAGATCCGAACTTAGGGAAACCCCTCTAGAGCTGGAGAAGAGCCAGCCTGAAGTGAGGAGAGAGAAGGTGTGGTGACATTGGCCTCTCTCTCGAGAAGTTATCGCCGGGCCGACGAACGCGCAGTTCGGGTTTTTGGCACCTGCATGCCAGTTTCGGGTGACAACACTTGCCATGTCACCTCTCCTCTTAGTGAAGTCGTTTAACCATGGGGACCCATACCAAGTCACTTTATCATTATTAAAATAATGATTTTTGACTTTTTAACTATTTTGACCAAGGTGCATTATGTCCACTTTTAGCATTAAAAAGTTATTCTAGTGCTCAATTAGCCGAATACTGCCTTACGGAGTGCTTCTACCGGCCGAATGATGGTGAAAGAGGCCCCTGGGATAATGATGCTGCTCCAGGCTTGAAAATGAGCCCAACCATGCCGAAAACGGACTCCTGATCACTCTTTTATTACATTTTGAAATTTTCCATTGAAACCATTAAAAAATGGCTTAAAAGCAGAAAAAAAAATATTCACGGAACCCAACGGAACTCTAGGGGGACCTAGTACATGTTCATACGACTCAATCGGAATGCCTAGCATGACAAAAAACACTGACACGAAGGCTCTAATAACCTCCCAAGGCCGAAACATCAAGACAACTACCCCAGCTTTGGAGGAGCAAGTGAAAAACTCAAAAATTATTGGTCGTTTGTTCAACAGACAATAATAACCAAGGGAAAAAAAACTCTGGGATAGTTGGCCTGATGCCCAAGTCCGAAAAGCCGAGCCTTTTATAAAAAAATTAAATGCTTGGACATTTTTTACAATTTCCCCAAGGGGGTATGAACATGTATCTTACAAAAATTAAAAAGTTCATCCAAAAACTGGCTAACTCTAAAACACACTGAACTTCTGAACTCTGGAGATGAGCATTCATCATGCTCAATAACTGGCGGCTCAATAGGAAGTTCAACTATTGCACAAAATAGTTGGTAACAGACAGACAGGATAGAAAAAAAAGCAATGTTGAGCAAATGAAACCGGGGGATTACATTGAAATCAACATTGGGACGGAAACAGAACCTAAAATTATAAAAATTGGAAAAGGTACTTCCGAAAAAGAAAGGAACAACCTTATAAACTTGGTCAAAGAGTATAGGGATGTATTTGCCTTTACTTATGACGAGCTCAAAGCCTATAGCGAAGATGTATTTCAACATACTATTCCCTTAAAACCAGATTGTCAAAAAGGCAAGCCTTTCAGACAAGAACTTAGGCAAATAAATCCTAAGTTAGCACCAATCATTAAAAATGAGTTAGAAAAAATGTTAGTAGCAGGAATAATAGCTCCTACCAGACATTCAACATGGTGTTCTAACTTGGTGGTAGTTAGAAAGAAGAACAGGAGTTTAAGGATATGTATAGATTTCAGAAATCTAAACACAGTGTGTCAGAAGGACAATTACCCCCTCCCCAACATGGAGACTCTCCTCCAACAGGTCACTGGATCAAGCAAATGTCGATGCTGGATGGTTTTTCTAGCTATAATCAGGTAGTCATTCAAGAGCAAGATAGGCATAAAACCACTTTCACAACTCCTTGGAGCACTTTTGAATATCTGAGAATGCCCTTTGGCCTTTTAAATGTAGGAGCTACTTTCCAAAGGGCCATGGATTATGCTTTCAAGGAGTTGACGGGTAAAATCATTGAGATCTATGAAGATGATCTTACTGTGTTTTCGAAAGAAAGATCCAGCCATGTTGGTCATCTCAGGCAGAATTTCGAGTGATGTAGGAAATATGGCATTTCTTTGAATCCAGCTAAGTCAGTTTTGGGCATAGAAGAGGGAAAACTGTTAGGACACATCATCAATGAGGATGGTGTCAAAATTGATCCTGAAAGAATAGAGGCCATAAGAAAGATTCCCCTTCCTAAGAATGTGAAAGCCCTCCAATCCTTCAATGGTCATATAAATTTTATCAGAAGATTTATTCCTAACTTGGCCGAATTAATGAAACCTATGCAGGCCTTACTTAAGAAAAATGGCAAGTTTGTGTGGACCACTTAAGGAAGGAAAGCCTTTGATTCTATAAAGAATGCCATTACCAGGTCTCCAGTCTTAGTCAGCCCAGATTACGCGAAAGATTTCATGATCTTTTCCTTTGCTTTAGAAGACACTATTGCCAGTGTGTTGCTCCAAAAGAACTTCGAAGGGTTCGAGCAACCTATAGCATTTATGAGTGGAACCTTGCAAAATTCCGAACTAAAGTATACCATCATGGAAAAGCAGGCTTATTCCTTGGTTAAATATTTGAAACATTTCAGGACCTATATTGGGTATTCTAAGGTTATTGGATATGTTCCCCATACTGCAGTAAAAGATATCCTGTCTCAAAAGGATTGTTTAGGAACTAGGGATACATGGGTGTCCAAGATCCAGGAGTATGACCTTGAAATAAAGCCCACTAAATTAATCAAGGGACAAGGCCTTGCTAGAATGCTTACTCAAAAAAATGAAGAAGCCATTGAAATGATTGCAGAAAATAATATCCCTCAGCCTACCATGACTCCTGCCCTTCAAGAGCTTGATAATCATTGGTATTCCGACATCATTTTCTTCCTTCTCCATCTCACTTGCCCAGATCATCTCAAAGGTCACAAGCGCAGGGCTTTGAGACTTAAGATTGCTAGGTATTGCCTTACCCAAGAGGGTTTGGGTTGGAGGAACCCAGATGGTATCATACTTAGGTGCATCAACGAATAGGATTCCAAGAAGATCTTAGCAGAGTTTCACTCAGGATTTTGTGGAGGCCATTATGCAGCAAATACAACTGCCCACAAAATCTTGAGAGCTGGTTACTATTGACCCACTATTTTTTCAGATGCTCACAAGCATGTCAAGTGTTGCTAAGAGTGTCAGCTTTTCATTGGGAAGCAGAAGTTGGCTGCTCTTCCCCTTACTCCAGTTGTGGTCCTTGCCCCTTTTCAGTAGTGGGGGCTTGATTTTTTTGACAAATTTAAGGATAACTCTAGCAATGGTTTTTGTTGGATTGTCACATCAACCGATTATTTCACTAAGTGAGTAAAGGCTATGCCCACTAAAACTGCCACTGAAAAGGTTGTTATAGATTTCATCGAAGAAAGAATCATCATCCGATTCAGAACTCCCCTAAAGATAACAACCGATAATGCCAAAGCTTTTAGTTACGAAAAAGTAAATGATTTATGTTTCAAATATGGCATTATCCTATCCCACTCATCTTATTATTATCCACATGGCAATGGACTTGCTGAGTCCACTAATAAAAATTTGATGACTATCCTTAAGAAGATTGTGGGGGATAATAATAGATCATGGGATAGCAAGATTAAGTATGTTGTGTGGGAAGATAGGATCACTAAGAATAACTCAACTAGAAAGTCACCTTTTGAGCTAGTTTATGGACTCACAACCACTTTGTCGGTCAGCATGTAGATTCTGATCTTCAAAATGTTAAGTGAATATGGCACAGAACAATCAGAAATGGAGCAGAGGATCAATC
Source organism: Pseudotsuga menziesii (assembly GCA_001517045.1). Classification (NCBI taxonomy): domain Eukaryota; kingdom Viridiplantae; phylum Streptophyta; class Pinopsida; order Pinales; family Pinaceae; genus Pseudotsuga; species Pseudotsuga menziesii. Next base: position 17,800 of record LPNX010926249.1, on the reverse strand, counting down.
AAATCATAGAGTTAGATGAATCTAGAAAAGTTTCCCTTGATTAGTCACTTAGACATCAAGAAAGCATGAAGGGAACTTTTGATAAGTCAGCCAGGCTGAGATCTTTTTGAGTAGGAGATACTGTTCTCTTATGGGATAAGAGAAGGGAGAAGCCTGGGAAGCATGGAAAATTTGACAGCCTTTGGAAAGGCCTATTTATCATCCGCGACACGGCTGGCACAAATTCTTTTCTCCTTAATACATGGATGGACAAACATTAAACTTGCCCATGAATGCCTAACACTTGAAGCCCTTTTATCGCAACAACCTCCAAGATGACCAAGGGGTCATCCCAGGGCTTTTCTAAACCCATCCTTGTTGTATTTTTATGTACTTTATTTTTTGTACTGTATTTTATGTATCATATCCATGTAGAATGTTGTATCAAAGTTTCTTATTTTTGTATATTAGCATTTGTATTATATTTCACTTATGTACGCTGAAAAAGAAAAAAGTTTATTTCATGTACTTTGATTTGAAAAAGCAAAAAATATTTTTCTGGTATTTCATCATGGCATATACATGGGATTGAGACACTTCTGTTTACATGTAGGTACCAGAGATTCCTGGATTCTCAGGCACTCTCTTTGATTAATAGATCAAGGAAGTACCCGTCCCACAGTTGGAGCCAGATGTTGCCAACTTTTCTATACCATAGTTGAGTTACCTGAGGAGCCGCCAGTTGTCAAACAAGACCAAAATTTGATTTCAGTGTATCAGATGATCCGCCTTTGAGTCTAGCCAGTTTTTTATTTGAATAATTTTGACCATGGCCCCACGGGGTTTGTAATAAAATGTGTTAGTAGGGTGTTTTGAGTGGTTCGGTGTCCTAAGACGTAGAATTTCAACTAAGGTATTCTAGGGAATTTTTTGCCCTTGACAATTATGCTTTGTCTATAGCAGAGTATAATTGACGAGGTTGACTCCCGCTTTCTCCAAAGCTGGAATGCCCGATTTTGAATTCTGAGCCTTGGGGGGTTATTAGAGCCCAACTAAGTGTATATAAACCTACTAGGCATTATTAAAACAGAGCATGGTCATGTCCTAAGTCACTAGAACTCTAAAAAAAATTCCGAAATTTTTTTATCGGACGCGTTAAAAAATTATTTTTTAATTTTTTCTTGCTAAGTTTTTTAATTAAATATTTCCATAATTTAAATGGAAAAATTCAATTTGTAATATGTTTGTCATCCAAAATCCAAATTCAATGATTGAAGGCTCTAACCTTAAGCCAAAAATCATTCTCGATCGGCCGGCCAGTGAAATCCAACTTTCAGATCATCATTCGACCACATAACACATATTTTCTCAAAAAAATCATTTTTGGGGTAAAAATTGATTATTTAATAAAAAATGATTATTTTGGAGAAAATCCAAAACTCTCCAAATTAATCCAAATTCAGTGAAATGAAATACAAAATGACATGGCATTGGGCATTTATGATGATTGGAGTTAACATAACTCAGCTTCAGTCAACATTCAGTGAGCATTAAAGATATATTTAGTTAACGGTCTTGTCATCTCTAGCTAAACTCATGAATTGGATGAGATGGAGATCACTCATTGGTTTGATGATTTGATCGAGGCGGGAACTGGTGATTACACTTATGATCTATTGGCAGTGACTCCTCCATACCTAGATGACGCCTTCAGCTACATGCTCACACCCTCTCCTCATGCTCACGCCCCTCTCTCCTCACAGGGGAGCCTTCACACGTGTGGAGTCATCAGTGCATTGGTTTCTGTGCTTAAGGTTGGAGGGGGGCGCCTTGCCTTGGTGGAGGACTCCCCTCACTCTTAAACTTCTCAGCTTCGGTATTTTGCTCTCATTGATGTGCTGAGCCGGTTAGGTCTAGTTTTCTGGTTTTAGGGTTTTGGTTCTTCTCTCATTGTATAAATAGAGGCTTCTTTAGCTCTATTGGAATGGATTTTTGTGTAGAGAAACTCTGTCCAAACTTTGTAAATGCTTGTTGCTTTATGCAACCGTTGGAATAAATTTAAGGCTTTGGAGGCTCATATGGTTTGATAATTGTGGATGAATGCTCTTGATGGATGAGGTGATTGTGTTCTAATTATTCTCTTTCATATCTATTTTGATTAAAGATCTATGCTTTAGAAGGCTTCTGTAACCACGTAAGAACAAGTATTTGTGGTTTGCATTTTAGTTGTTTATTGCTTTACTTTTAGAAATTGAAAAGAAGCATTGTTTATTCAGTCATATTTCATGCTCTTTTATATTTCAATTTGTGAACAATACATGATCTAATCCATCTTTTGGCAAGTATTTCAGTTGATTTTTTGCATATCAGTCCATCCAACCAAGTAGACGTTCGAGCTTAGCTGCATCCTCTTCTCTTGGGGTCAAGTGCAACTTCCGACAATTGCATGCTTTAAGAAATCCAAGCATCCTTAAGAAGATCCATAGGTTTGAATATTTTCTCTTTGCTTTCATTCATCTTTCAAGGTAAAAATTTCTAAATTTTTGGGTTAAGGCAAGGTTTGGGCTAAAGTGATCGATCATTCACCAAACCGTATGCCCCTGTTGGCTGTCCCTTCTTCATTTTGCAGCCCAATTTCACTTCTTACTGCAGCCCTTTCTTCTCCTCTTTCGCTATCCTCTTTTGCAGCGCTCTTTTTGCCTAAGTTTGCAGCCCTATTCACCCAGTTTGCAGCCCCTTTTTGGGCCCTAGTTTTCAGCCTTCTTCCTCTCTTTTTGCAGCCTTCTTTGTCTTTTTGGCAGCCCCTTTTTCACTTTTATTTTCATTCTTCTTTTGACCTTACTTTACCCTCTCTTCACCCTTTTGTCTTCTCTTTTCCATAGCCTCTTATTCTTCTCATCTTCCTCCGGTTTTGGTAAAAGTTGGGTTTATTTTTTTGATTAAAGTTTATAGATCTAGTTTCATTTGTTTTTTTTGGACTAACATTATAAATAGTTAGTGTTCAAAGCTCTTATTTTCAGGCAGGTGAAAGAGGGCCCAAGGGCCTTAAGAAAGCAAGGAGCAAGCAGAGAGCAAAAAGACTAAAACATCTCTCTCCTCTTTCTTCTCTTTCTCACCTTTGCTCATTCAAAGAGAAAGCTGAACACAGCAAAAGATTGTAAAAAATTAATAAAGAGCGAGTGGGATTACGGCTCCCACACCCCTTTTCCCCCCATTTGGGGGAAGCTTGTATCGTTCCATTGTCATGCATGTTACTTTTTGCTTAATAAACTGCTAGTGGTAGAATAGAATAGAATAATTGCATAAATTTTACTATTTACTTACCTCCTTGCTTTCCCGATTAGGGCCCTAAAAAGTCTGAAAGAGACTCTTGGGTAGTTAGATCTTTATGCTTCTATTTTTTTTAAGTTTAACGAATTAATTAAGTCCCTTGAACTTGTAGTAACACAAGTCAAGAGCACTCTCTATCGGAGAGCATACTTAGAACTACATACCCTTGCATTAGGCATCTTATATTAGCTAAGTCTCTTGAACCACTGTCATAAGACGGGGTCAAGAGCGCTCTCTGTCGGAGAGTCTTAATCAATTAACTTAATAAAATTTGCAACGCATACCCCCTAATTAATTAACTTCGTTTTCTCCTTGTCGGAGTATGCTCTAACCGACCTCAAAATCGGAGTACCTAGAAACGGCACTGGATTTCTAATCTTACAAGAAAAACTTAATAAAATTATAACCCTATAACCAACGCACCGGCGTTGTAGGGAATTTTCTAAAGTACTTCCTAGTAGAGGCGCTGGAAGCCCCGCTGTCTAAGCTTCTCAACTAGCTGGTCAATCTCTGCGATACCAGCCTGGGATACTGGGCGAGCCCTGTTTCCCACCTATTTCGACTAGGTGGCAACCCCATGTACATGAAGTGTACATAATTATACCTTGGGAAAATCTGAGGATTTTTTCACTTCTGCAGGGCAATTGCCCCTTTGTAAAACGAAATGTCCGCTCCCCTGCGTGGGAAAATTAATGTAATTTTATGTACTAGTATGGATCATATGATACGGATGCCACACCATGGAACTGGTTGTTAGGGAAGTCCCCTCATCGAGTGTTTTTCCCTTTCCAATTGATCTTGTTGAACAAACGAGTTTAATCGGTTTGGTTTTCACTCAAAATCCTCCAAAGTGGTGACGGGCGTTCTACCAGTCAAGTCCATGAGGTGGCTAAGGCTTTAAAATGTAATTCATGACCATGATAGGCATCTGCCTAGAGTCTTGCGGAGTTTCGTTATGTTTTTTGAATTTTTATTAATTTTTTCCAGTTAATTAATTCCACCCCTTGGTGGTTAATTAACTGAGTTTTGATGTAATAATGTAATTACTCAAGCATGGCATTTTGTAATAGGGGCTATGAATGCAAAGTAAAATTGCTATGAAACCCCCTAGGCCACTGCTTCGAGTCCCATGTCATTCTGATAAGTGGTTGAAGAGATAGACCAATTTTGGTCAGGAGGGGTCTATCTCCCCTAGGGAAATTTTTAATTTTCCTAAGTCAAAAAATTCATATTATTTGATTTTGAAGGAAAAAATCAAATAATGCCATGGTAAATTTGTTTGAGGGTTGTTAAGCCTAGGAAAATTTATTTCATAATTTTTCCACCCCCCCATGGCCTAGATTTAATTTTTTCAAGTTATTTTTAATTTTTCCTAAGTTAAAAATGGGGAAATTTTAAAAATTAAATTGGAAAATTAAATCTAAGGAGAAATAAAAAATTTAGCCTAAGTTTAAAGGTTAAATGTCATTTTGAAGCTAATGGCCAAAGTCCGAGCTAAATATAGAGGGGACGTCCAAGTCAAAGCCAAGTTTAAGGGTTTAAGCCCTTGCTAAAATTGAAAACTCCATTAAAAGGGGACGTCCAAGATTAAAACCCTCACTAAATGTAGAGGGGCGCTAATGTAAAGAGTCTTCACCCATTAAAAGGAGGCGCTAGCCATGTTTGGAGGACGTCTAATCTAAGGAGGGCGCCATTATTTAGTAGAGGGCGCTACCCAAATATAGAGGCGCCACCAAATAAAGGAGGACGCCCCCATTATAGAGGGCACTACAATGTTAGTGGGGCGTCACTACATTTAGGAGGGGCGCTACACATTTGAAGGGCGTCTATCACAAGTTAGAGGAGCGCTACATTTAAAAGGAAGGCGCTAGACTTAGAGGGTCAAGGCCAAATTTGGAGGGGGCGCCTACTTGGGCCCACGTTTTTGCCCTAAAAGTGATCTAAGGGTGAAATCTTGGTCAATAAAAAAGATCTAAGGGTGGAGATTGCTGAGACATGGATCAAGCTTCTAAGCCATTGATCAGGAATTAATCTAAGGGTTGAGATTGATTGAGAGGTGTGCAAAGTCAAAAACCTAGATCTAGTGGTGGAGATTTAACCTAGATCTAGATCTAATCTCAGCCATTGATATTCAAGGGGTTGGGGGTCTTCCTCAACTATAAAATGGGGGCCTCACTCCCTCATTTTAGAGGCTCTCTCATGCTATTGTTATGCTGCCGGATTATTTCTCCACTATCTTCTCAAGCTCTCTCTCTCTTGCTATTGTAATCTTTTTGCCCTAGTTGGGCCATTTAATCTAAGGAATCTTTGGAGGGACATTGTGCTACACTTTCCATTTTCATGATCAAATGTTGTAAGGTGACTTGTATATTTGTTTAGCTTTGCATCTTTGTATTTGTCTAGTTAGCTCTCCACAAAGTATTTTGTGGAGAGATTAGAGAGTAGAAGTATTTTTGCTCTCTTTTGTGAACTGTTTGACGTTTTTCTTCAAAGTATTTTGCAGGGATCGTTGAGCATTCTCCTCTAGGCTTACAATTTCTTGTAGAGTTAGATTTGTTGCAGGTTTTCCAAGCAAGGGCATCTCTCCAGGGGCTCATTTCTGTAAAATTTCAATTCGGCCATCTACTTTCAGCCTGTTTTAAACAGGGTTTTATTCACTGTTTAGTGGATGCAAACCTTGTTTTAGAGCCCTAACCTCATACATATTAATTTAACTTGTTATTTCTGCTGTTTTAGTATTATTTAGGTGGCTGGAAACTCAGTTTTCAGTCAGTCTGTGAGCTCTATGCAAAAATAGCTCTGTCTCGAATACTTGTGGTATCAATTGATCCGCATCTGCGGTGAATGAAGTCGGTCTGAATTGGTTTATCCAATCTCTCGAGCCGAACGCAAGTTCCTTCGGGATTAACTTATTGCATACCTCTTTGATAAATATTATTCAGTCTGCATAACAGTATAATGTAAGTGTTAGTAATATTCACCTTGTGTGTTTCCAGCCCTCTAAACATCTCTGTTTTTCCAGAATTTCAATTCGGCCATATCTGTTTTTGTGTTCTGAAACTGGGTTTTATTCACTGTATAGTGAATATAACCCTTGTTTTAGGGCCCCCATATGTTATATATTAGTTAGAGGCTTTAAATTTACTGTTTTAGTATCATTTAAGTGGCTGAAAACTGAGTTTTCAGCCCCCTAAACTTCATATTTCTGTCATATTTTCGCTCAGATTTTTATGTAAAAAACTGTAAGTTTTGTACTAATATTGTAACAGTAGATTTTTTTGTATTTCATATGATTTGCAGCGAAGAATAGTTCGCTGGTTTTTGACAGGTAGCGCAGGTTTAAAGGAGATTTGTTGCCCAAAAGGGCACAGAAGCATCTCAACCCTCAACCGGTTCAAAGGGGGGTTCAAAACCCCACCTCTCTCCCTTCTCTTTCTGATATTGTAAACCCCAGATGAGAAGCTCTCTTGCGGT
>LPNX010926244.1:155640-246496 GCA_001517045.1 Pseudotsuga menziesii | reverse complement strand
TTCAAGTGTTCGACTTCAAGTCCTTGTAATCACACTTGTTAGAATGTACTAGGTACCTTGGGGACCATTTTCATTAATGGTGGTTTCCCTCACGTTTGTTAACAATTTTCCTTATTGACCGGTAATCAAACGGCTTCCTCCATGTTCGACTTCAGCTCCTTTATTCACATGGTTAGGATTCGTACCTTTTTTGGGCGGTTTGGATTGAAGACCTTGGGGCCGACAGTAGCATTGTCATTTTGCTATTGCCCAAGTTGCGCAAGACCTTGTTATACTTTATATGACATTTTGCTGAGACATAGATCCACCTTGTATTTTTGTGGCTATGATTGATTGTTGAGCATGGATCCACCTTGTTCGTTTGTGGCCATGGCTCCTTTAGATTTGATATGGCGCCTTTTTGCATATTGAGCGACTATGATAGTTTCATCAGTTATACATATGTTGGATCCGCCTGTATCTTTATGGCGATGTTTTGTATATGGATGTGTATGTTCCAGAGATCAGTTTTCTGACATTTATCTCTCTTACAGGTACCTTCACTCGAGCCTTTCGATCTTGGATTCTCTGCTCTCTCTCCATACTCAGCTTTCCTTTATAATGTATTTCGACTATCGTCTTCCCCTCTAACCTCACACATTAGGGGGCATCTGTTATACATCAGAATGGCACCTCTCCGTCCGAGTGTCAACTTTCCTTATGTTGGCACACAAAAGGACACTTATGGATTGAGGTTTGCCTAGAATACTATAGCTTGGCTTATTATGAAATACATTTTGCCTCTATCCAGCTAATTACTTTGCCACATTTGCCATGTTAGGATGTATGCGCGACTCTCTATATTGACAACTCGCGCATCACTCACGAGTATCCTTCATAGCAAGTCACGAATCTTGGTATTCGCGGGTTGCTCTTATGTAGAGTCGCGCATCATTCGTGGGTTGCTCTACTGCAGACCCGGGCATGTGTTTCTTAACATTTAAATATTAAAACATGCATTAATTGGAGATTAGTTATGTCATGTAACTGCATTTCCTTAACTGCTGTAACTTCTCTAACCTTCGAACTACCTTATTTCACCCATATAAATAGAAGTAGGAGAAGACATGAGAAGGACTTGGAATTTTATGCATTGTTATGCTGGAGAAATTGGAACTCCCTTTGCCTACACCTTTGCCCTAGGAGCTTTCCCTTGTGTTGCAGAGCTTGGAGGCTGAGTTATTTGGAGAAGAGAAACAACAGATCTAGATCAAGGTTTCGTGAGGTGCCTAACTTGAAGAGAAGGTATACTTGTACTTGTTTTCAAGATTAATAAAGATGTGATGTCCTTCTTCTTCCCAAATCATTGTTCAATGTGTGATTGAATCTCTGTTTATGATCATATTACAATGTTATTCAGATCATTGTTTCATATTTATTTGATTATCATTGTCTTATATATGGTCATAATGGTTTGAGGAAGGTATAACTTGTTTTGCAGGTCTCTTGGAGCGAGAGGAGCAAGAAGAGGATTGAAGAGAAATCTTGGACCAGCCTTCAGTTTATCAGGTGTGGACCTTTCACATCTCTATTCTTGTTTATATATACTTGCTGAACATTGTGCATCTCTCTTTCAACCCCAGTACGTTGATGGCCTCTTAAACCCTAACCATAGGACACTTTCCTTTACAACACTAACTCACCTCACTAGGGTGCATCTATTGGTGGTATCCATTTTTGAATCAGAGAAGTTTCATTGTACAACCAAAATACGGCTGCAATGGCAACTAATGGAAATTAGTGTTTCATGCCTGAAAACCCTAGAAGACTACATTTAGTAATCCTAGAACTTTCACTATAACGCGATATTGGAGAAGGATAAAAAACCAAAATTTTTGCAAGCCAAAAAGAAATTCGTGATGTACACTGTGTAAAAGTTTTAGCCTCATATTTGCTATACTTCAGGAGATATGATTCCTCCAAATCAGGGTTCCATCCTCCTCCAGAATACAATCATAAGCAGGTGACCTAGGGATATTTTCTATATCTCGGGCTAGGAAGGCCCAAAAAACATTTCACAAGATGTTGAAGGTAGGGAACGAAATGTAGTTTTGTGGTACATTTTTTAGACCCATAATGTGAAACAGTGACATGTGGAAGTCCGTACAAGTTTTCTATGATGAACAGTCCCCAAAACAGTCACCTTGGAAAACTTCGAATAAGTCCCAATTGGAGAATCAATTTCTTTTCTAACCTGTGGGGTTGGAAAGAATACTTATCAAGCTATCACAATGATAAGTTTCATACATTAAGGATCCAAAAATTTGGATACACAGAAGAGGCAATATCATTCATTTCTGTAGAAGAAATTGGAAAACTAGGGCTTCCTATTATGGGAGCTTCCCTCCACCATTTTCAGAAAAGAAGTACATTGGACAGCTCGCCTTGAAGAGGCCGATATTTATATCCCATCATAAGTTTGAAATTCCAAGTTTTTAAAATTAGGGTTTCTCTAACAAACCCTAGAGCAGCCAACTCCAGAACTAGGACAGACACCTCAAATTGGTAAGATCTAAATTTTTGCTATTTACATTTGAGGTTCTCATTTCAAAATGACTAATCACACTAGATTGATAACAAGCTTGGTGAATCTGACAACTTCCAAGTATGGAAGTATAGGACCTCCATGATCCTTGAAGAAATTTACTTGGATCAGTATTTTAGTAAGGAATTTCTAAGAGCCAGAGGGAGATGAGGCTAAGTCTAGAGCCAAGAGAATCATTGCAGATTCTAATAACGATCATCTAATCCCTCATGTGTCATACTTGAAGACAACAAAAGGAAGTGTTTCATTCTATGACGAAGCAATCGAAGAAGAATAAAATATTTTTATAACCACCTTGAATCGCCTCCCAATATCATGGGATTCATTCATTCGAGGAATGTGTGCCAGAAGGAAGTGATTACCTTCATCAGACTCTGGGAAGAGTGCACACAAGAAGAAGCTTGACTCATAATAAGAGAAGATAATATGGGAGCATATGAAGATCAAGCTCTCATGATTCAAAGAAGATCCCTCAAGCGATGAGGAATATGAAGGACTCAATTCTTCAAGAACCTATTATCCATCTTAGCATTTGGATAAGAAATGATGCTGTTATGAATGAAAAAGATGACGAATCTGAAGGCTCAAGAAGGAGTCTACCCATGAAACAAATAAAGAAAAGTATTCAATTGTCATTTCATGATATTGTTTGGTTATGCATTTGTTTATTTTCAGTTGATGTGTTATGCATGTTTGAGTATTTTCATTTATACTACTGAATTGCACATGATGGGTAAGAAGTCAACGATGTTGCACAAAATTCCATTAATAATTATCTAGATTGAAACCTCTTTGCTGGAATATTAGGAGTAGTACACACTCTTAATAACATTAGGGTAGAATGCATCTAGAAGTTATTGTATGTATACATGATATGGATGAATGTTGTAGCATTGGCTAAAATAGTCGCATGGCTATGTGACATATATTTGTCACTATTAATATGTTTTGGAAATTATGATATGTTTCTAATCATGCAAATAAACTTGACTTGTAGATCATTCCAAATAACAAGTAATGAAAATTCAGAAGAGGAGCCTGAAGCTTCTTGGGTCAAAGACAACATAGCGAAATAAAGAGCTTCAGAACAATATAAAGAGAATGGTACATCCACCTCGAGAGATGAAGACCACCTTGGGCATCAGAAATAATCCAAGATGAAGAATAGTATGACGATACTTCCAAAGAAATAAAGAGGCCTCATACACACTCTATTTATGTGACACTATTGAGGGACATCATTGATGCAGAGCCTTCCATCTATGAAGAAGTAGACAAGAAGAAAGGGAAGGAGACTATGATTAAATAGTACCAGTTCAAGAAGAATGATGTCAAGGATGCGGTGTCGAGACCTGAAGGGAAGTCCGTAGTGTCTTCCATATGGATCTACAATATCCAACATGCAGTAGATGGAAACATCATGGGATACAAGGCAATATTCATAGCATGAGGCTTCTCACAGAAAGAAGGCATAGACTACGAAGAGACATTTGCACTAGTGACGATTCAAGTATATGTAGAGCAACCACTGGGAGTTGAGAGACATGACAAAAAGACTAATGTGTTCAAATTAAATAAGGCCTTGTATGAGCTCAGAAGGCACCCATGGGATAGAACACACAGTTACATAAGGAGCTTGAAGATCACCTATAGTGATGAAGATATTAACCTCTGCTACAAGATTGAAGATGAAAGACTATAGAGGATGACAAGCTCACAGATGGGTGCAAGAATAAATTTTCAACAAAGTTCAATATAGAGGATCTTGGTGTACAGTGACCCTAGATGGATACATAGAATATTAGTAGCAGAGGAAGCTACTTGTCACTCCATTACAAAATGTTTCAATACATAGAGTACGAAAGGTAGAGGGAGAATGATGCTCAGCTTCAGAGGGAGTGACTGCAGAATATCCTGAGGTTCAACATGGTACGCCAGGATGGAAAAATTACTGATGGCTCTAGGATTTATTGAGAGTAAAGCGGATTCCAACCTTTACTTCAATTTTGAAGTTGAAATACCAGCGATGCTCCTATTATATGTCGATGAACTGTTCCTGACAGGAAAAGAGGAACTCATTAAAGTTACAAGAAGGATAGTTGCTTCCAAGTTCAAGATGAAGGACTTAGGTATGATGCACTACTTTCTAGGCATGGAGGTGTGGCAGAGTGTGGATGGAATCTACCTTGGACAAGGGAAGTACGCAGTGGAGATCCTGAAGAGGTTTGGGATGATGGACTGCAAGGCCATGGCCACACCTATGGCATATAACCTGAAGCTATTGAGTGATGATTCATCATAGATAGTTGATGCCATGATGTATCATCAGATGATTTGTTCATTTATGTTCCTGACGAATACAAGACCAGACACATGCTTTGTTGTGAATGAACTAAGCCAGTTCCTGATGGATCCGAGACATGCTCACCTGTTTTCAAAGCATGCAGTAAGGTACATGAAGGGTACATTTGAGTATGGGATCAAGTATGATACGAATCAGAAGACTAACTTGCATGGTTATGTTGATTCAGATTGGTAGTACCACTGAGAAGAAGAGCACCTTGGGTTTATTCTTTAGTTTGAAATACAATATGGGCTACTGGTTTGGTAGGATGGAGTCCTGCATGATGCTAAGTACAAATGAGGAAAAATATGTTTCCACTTGCTTGGCTATTTGTGAGGTAGTATGTTTCTTTTTAAAGCTACTATTTGATTTTATTGATCTAAATTTCATTTTTGTATGATGCAGAGAGGAGCAGTGAAGCTCCAATATGTGATCTAGATCAAGATCTATTGAAAGAGGGAGTGATGAGTTCTAACATAGCTAGAGAGATAGGTTGTCTGAGCATAAAATCCTGGCAGAGCTCATAGGTTGCTCAGACATAATCAGTCTTGTAGGTTGTCCTCGGATGTAATCAGTCATGGCGAAGCTCGCAGGTTATCCTTGGACGTAATTAGTCCTGCTGTGATTCTATGCTAGAAATGGCTAGAGTGAAGTTTGAGTACCTCATAGAGAAGCTTGCTGTTCTTCAGATCAAGGTTCCCTCCAAGAGGAAGTGATACAAACGAGCCTTTCATGGATGGTAGAAGGTGTGTCCTACCATGCCAGTGGATGTAAGTGTTGGAACATTTCTCGGATGGTAGTAGGTGTGTCCTACCATGCTGGTGAATGTGAGTGTTGTGTTATGTGTATTTGGGATGTGCTTCATGCGACAATGAGATGATATGAATATTATGAAGACCTAGAAGAGGGATAGTCCTACATCCAACATGAAAAAGGGTTGGTTCTGTAGATGAATACCTACATCCAGCATGAAAAAGGGATGGCACTGTAGGCCTACATCCAACATGAAAAAGGTTTGGCACTGTAGATGTAGACCTACATCCAGCATGAAAAAGGGCTGGCTCTGTAGATGGAGACCTACATCCAACATGAAAAATGGCTGGATCTGTAGATGGAGACCTACATATAGCATGAAAAAGGGTTGGATATATATATGGAGACCTACATCCAACATGAAAAAGGGCTGGCATTGTATACCTACATCCAACATGAAAAATGGTTGGATCTATAGATGGAGACCTACATCTAAGATGAAAAAGGGTCGGCTTTGTAGATGGAGGCCTACAACCAGCATGAAAAAGGGCTGGCACTGTAGACCTACATCCAACATGAAAAAGGGCTAGCTCTCTAGATGGAGACCTACATCCAGCATGAAAAAGGGCTAGCACTGTAGACCTACATCCATCATGAAAAAGGGTTGGCTCTGTAGATGAACACCTACATCCAGCATGAAAAAGGGCTGGCATTGTAGACCTACATCCAACATGAAAAAGGGCTGGCATTGTAGACCTACATCCAACATGAAAAAGGGTTGGCACTGTAGATGAAGACCTGGAAGAGGACTAGGCCTACATCCAGTAGGAAAAGGGATAGCACTATAGAAACTTCTGATGACATATAGTATGGGTCGATGATCAAATTATAAGAAGATGATGGCAATAGCTATGATGAAGACTCTATGATTCCGTGATGATGATGATGTAATGAAGACCTGACCAAATGTGTTGATGACTATATAGAGAGAGCATACCTTCCTAGTTAAGAGGGAGTGTTGATGTATTTGGAACTTCAGAAGATATTCTAATGTATATTATCATTGTATGTTGTTGTACCCCCATTGGGGATATGTGTTACCCCTTTACGGGATGTCTAAATTGTGTCTAGACCTTGAGTTACAACCTCCATTGTTAGTCGAGGAAATAGTCCCCAGTGTAACATCATGTAATATGTAATTGTGGCCTCTATAGGAGAAGTGAAACCCATGTGAGATGACATGTAGGCTCGAGTCTTATACTTGGTCAGTGAAATGAAAGGGTATAAATAGGGAGGCAATATTCCTCATTTATACACACCTCACACACTCTCTAAGGTGTTGGAGAGAAACAGATAGTCATAGGAGGAGAGAAAGATAGCTGCTGAACATTTCTTATTACTGCTTTTTATCATCTTACTATTCTGAAGAAGTTTGTGGGGTTTTCTCCTTTATGGTTTCCCCGATGAAAATATTTGTGTCTTGTGCATCTTTTACATATTATGCATTTTGCTGTACTTGTTATTGTTTCAGATAAATATCCTAGATAATCTAATTAGATCTTAATAAAATCTAACAATGAGTAGAGGCACTAGTGTGAAAGTGGCGTATATTTTGTCTTAACTTTTCCTCTCTAAGAGGGATGCATTTTCTTCTACTCCAAGCCTTCTTTGAAAGTGTTCAAACTTTATCCCAAGAAGAGGCTTGGTAAGAACATCTACAGTCTGGTCATCTATCGGAGGATACTGTAACTTGACTACACCTTTACGCACCATATCATGAATGTAGTGATATTGAATCTCTATATTCTTAGTCTTGTCATGAAACACATAATTCATTGAAATCTATATACGACTATGGTTTTCAAAGTGAGTCATAGTTGGTCTTGGAATATGACCAAACAATCCAACAAGGATTTTTCGAAGCCATACTGATTCTCATGATATTGTACTAGAATCCATATACTCAACCTCTGGAGTGCTAAGTGCTACTGAGGTCTGCTTCATGCTACACCATGAAATCATTGCAGAGCCCAAAATTAAGCAACATCCAGAAGTCCTCTTCCTATCTGCAACACACCATTCCCAATCCGAGTCAAGAAAATCCTTGCAATGTCAAATCACATCCTGAAGCATATATTAGACCATATCCCACAGTTCCATGTAAGTATCTAAGAACATGTTTTGAAGTAACCCAGTGAATCTGCATCAGACCACTCATAAACTGGTTGAGAGTATTAACAACAAAAAATATATCTCATCTTGTGTTTGTTAGATACATCAGAGAGACAATCAACTCACGATGCATGGTGGGATCAGTCATATCAAAATTTTAGGTAGGTTCCTTCAACTTCTTGAAATTTGCATCTATCAGAGTGGCCATGGACTTGTATTCCAACATCCTGAATCTCTTCAAAATATCAAAGGTGTATTTTCCTTGACTTAGGAAAATTTCCTTCAACCTCTTCCATACTTCTAATCCCAATAAGTAATGCATCGATCTTAGGTCCTTCATTTCAAACTCATAAGAAAGATTCTTCTTAAACCATCATATTAGTTTCTCATTTCCTATGATAAACATGTCGTCAACATACGATGATTGACAATGTATGTTCTTTGTCTTATACATATTGCATAACTATCTAATAAGTATCTTTAAGTATGCATGATGAATGTATGTCATGGTATGATGAATGAATAGATTGTTTCCTGGTATATCCCTATAGTTAACTATCCCAATTAAAAAAAATTCTAGGTTGTGATTTAGGTGAGACCTTCTCCTTTGAGGGATTGAAAATGCTAGCACACTAAACTAAAACAACCCCCTTTGTTGGCCCATGCATAAGAACCACGGTCTTAATTTTGAACCAACATGTAATATCATACAAAATTATTCTTAGACATACTGCATGGCATCAAATGGTAACAATGAGTTGTTTCTTAGATGATCGTGATATCAAATTGTGCCCAAATGAAAAGCATATCCTGAGGTGCTTTTCCTATAATCAATGCTTCCTACAAAGTCATTTTTATTTATCGAGTTAGGTTGTTTCCTTCACACATTGTGTATGAAAAATCATAATCATTTGTACATACAACATATCTCAAAATTCTTTTCCCGACATTTCAATGAGAGTCTTTGTAGGAATCCATAAATACAGAAATAAAAAAAATTGCACACATTAAATCAGGTCTTGTTGCAATAAGATACATTAAGCTACCTATAATATTCTTATACAAATTCAAATTTATTAATGGTCCTTTATATTTCTTGCTCAATTTCATGTGTGTTGCTATGGGTGTATTTTTTGTCTTGCATTTATCCATCATAAACCTCTTTAAGATGTCTGCAACATACTTATGTTGAGATATACAAATTCCTTGAGTAGATTGTTGAACTTCTATGACCAGAAACTACTTCATAAGAGCAAGGTCAATCATCTAATTTTTTTTTTGTGTGATTGATTTCAATTCTTCTAATTGTAAATTTCCAGTATAAATTATATTATCAACATATAGACATACCATCATAATGTTATCTTGTTTAACTGCATTTGTGTAGAGAGTGGGATAATTACCACTCCTACTAAATCCATTGTTGAGAAAGCAAGAGTCAATTTTGATGTACCATGCTCTTGGGGCTTGCTTCATACCATACACAAACTTTTTCAACTTATATAATATATTTTTTCCCTTTCACTTCAAATCTTTGTGGTTGATCCATGCATTCCTCTTCATCCAATATACCATTCAAGAGGAACAGTTTCACATCCATTTGGTATACTAACCACTTATTCTAGGTTTCTATCACTAACATGGCTCTAATGGTATCTTTCCTTTCTATTTGAGCGAAAAATTCTCCATAATTAACTCCTGCTTGTTGAGCAAATCCTTTGGAAACTATTCTTTCCTTATGCTTCTCTACCTTTCCTCTCTCATGTAGCTTTGTCTTATCTACCCACTTGACACCAATGATGATTAATTTATCTGCTGGTAGATCAACAAGATCCCATGTTGTGTTCCTTTCAATGGACTCGATTTCATAATTCATGGCCTATACCCATTGTAATTACATCATTTCTTCTTCGAAATATATGGGCTTGAAGGATACTAATGAAAAGTGGGTTTGTTGATTCACTTTGTCCTGTTACTCATAAAATTCTCTTAGGATCCTTGTTCTCTAGTTTCTCTCAGTGAATATTGAATCACTAATTGAAGAAAAAATATTTGTTGGTTTTTCTTCTAGAGTTTGTACTTCTAATATTGACAACCTAAGGTCCTATTATCTCGTATTTTCTAGTTTTTCGTCCATTTGAAGCGATGGAATTTGACTGTCAACAAAATCATTTTCTTGTTCATTCCGTGACTTGACCTCTAAAAATTAGGAGCCTCTGCTGACCAAAAAATTATTGCTAATTGGATTATGTAGTTTATGGGATTTAGAATGTTGACTATATCCAATAATCATTCATTTCCCTCTCTTGCTGTCTAGCTTCTTTCTCAAATCCTTTGGAACATGTACATATGATGTGCAACTAAAAAATTTGAAATGGGCGACAATTGTCTTTGTGTTGATCCATGCTTCTTGTGGTAATTTGTTTTTCACACTTGTTGTATGGGATTGGTTCAGTATTTATAGTAAACATGCAATAGCTCCATCCCAAAATTTATTGTACAAACTCTTGGATTTAATCATACTTCTTCTTGTGTTTATGATGGTTTGATTCTTTCTTTCAACCACTCCATTATGGTGTGGAGTATATCTTATTGTAACTTTCGTTTTGGTTCCCTGCTTTCTACAAGAATATTCAAACTCTTTTGAGTCAT
Organism: Pseudotsuga menziesii; assembly: GCA_001517045.1. NCBI lineage: Eukaryota > Viridiplantae > Streptophyta > Pinopsida > Pinales > Pinaceae > Pseudotsuga > Pseudotsuga menziesii. The sequence continues at coordinate 235,991 of LPNX010926244.1, read as the reverse complement.
ATTATCCACCTCCATAAAATATGATTAGTTTGATGTATTTTCTACTCTAATTTTCAACCAGGTACCACCTATGGATTGATTTTTCATGGGATCACTGAGGTCTGTATGGAATAACCCATAGTGTTCTTTTTATTTATAGGAGGTTTCTCAAAAGTTGTCCCTCTAACGTTTTCCTAGGATACAAATTTCACAAGAACTAGTTTCTTCATTCGACGTGGGAAGTATATTAACCATTGACTATTTTTGCAAGAGTTGAATACTTATAAAGAGTATATCACCATATATGTCGCTTCCATAAGAAGGTATCATCAACACTGGATACATTATGAGAATGTGACTGTGACTAGTTTACACTTCTTAAATTCAAAGGGAACATTCTATTTTTTTTCATCTCAACTTTTGCTATGAGTTGTCTACTAGGTGATTTTTCTAAAATTATTGTACATGTAGTACATTTAAATCTAAAATCATAACAATTTTGACTCAACTGTCCTACACTTAATATATTTTTCTTGAGATGAGGTACATAGAAAACATTGTGAATGGATTTCTTCTCATTTTGTTTGGTTAGGATATAAACAATACCTTTTCCTTTGTCTTAAACTTGAGATCCATAGCCTAGACTTATTTCAAATGTTGCAAAAGTATCTCTTTATAGTAAACATATGCTTGTTACCTATCATATGGTGTCTACAACCACTATCCAATAACCATAAATTCATGTCATTGAGGATTTCTTTAGTGATATGGAATGAGAGAAACATTGCTACATATGTTCGTTCATTGGTATTTCTTACACGAGTTCTTCCTTTATTTAGGTATGATTTCCTCTTTTTGCATTCATTCTCATAGTGTGAAATATAATTCTTGTAGTAATAACATTGGATCCATGACTTATATTTGAATTTTCTCCCCCCACCTCTTTGGCTCTTGAACACTTCCTAGCCTTTTTTCTTCATCTAGGCAATATCTCTATTTTGTTTGAGAGTGACTTCTTCCACTACAGTTTTTGCTTCTAGATCTATGACCTCATCCTCTACCTCTTCTAATGGAGGCTTAGGTTTTAAATTCCTAAACTTGAGTGAGGAATTTTCATTCCTATTGATACTTGATTTGTGGGATAAAAGTGACGATGTCATCTCATCTACTGAGAGTTGGCTCAAATATTCTTCTTCTTCAATTGTTGTGACCACTAGTTTGAACCTTTTGGTGAGGGTTTTGAGAGCCTTCTCAACTAACTTCTAATATGCCATTTCTTGGCCATACAACTTCAATTGGTTTAATGTGGTTGTCACATGATTCATGTATTGGTTTATTGATTAATATACCTTCATTTCTAATCTTTCAAAATAGTTTCTCAAAGCATGTGATTTCCCTATCTTTACTTTGGTGAGAACTTGATAGTCTATCTACACGTTTTTTCCAAGTGGTTTCAGAGTTATTCACAAGAGAAATATTGGGAAAGATGGTTTCATCCACATCAGTCTGATTGAGATGCATCTTCCATGTTGTGCAACAAAGTCCCCAAAATATCATAAAAAGCACATAAATAGTCTGGAAAGAGTAATCCACACCTTAATTAATAAATAAAAGAGATGAATAGAAATCCTCTTCAAGGGGGGAAACCTCCTTATACAATGTACTAAGTACACATGACAAGACAAGTTGAGATGATTCAAATGAAAATGTCTCTTTCCTATATATAGGAGACAAAGAGGTACAATTACAACTAATGGACCCAAGTAGACATAACTAATATAATAATACTAATGAAAGTTACCACTGATAGACCCAATTCAAGATCAATAATATGTTATGAGCCACAATATATGGGGTAATGTTCCAACATTTAGGGATTAACATGCACCTACCCTTAAGACAAGTGTTTTTCCTCGACATTTGGTTAGTTGTGGATGCTTTAGTATGAAGGACTCATCTTCCTATGTTGAATCTTCAACTGGTAAGTTCTTCCACTTGATAAGGTACTCAGTGATAACTCAATTGCGTAGTTGTTTGGAACTTGTTTCAGTGATTTTCTTAGGTTTCAATATGAATTTTACTTCTTCATCAATATCTGGAAAGATAGTTTGAAATGGGATCTTGTCTTGTATTACCTTCTTTAAGCTTGAAACATGGAAAAATGGGTGTACCCTTGAAGATGAAGGGAGTTCCAATTTCTAACATAATTCCAATCTTTTGCAACACTTTATAAGGATCATAGTACTTGGGTTCTAATTCATTGTATTTATTTAGTTGCTTAAGAGAAATCTATTTGTAAGGTTGTATCCTGAGAAACACCCAATCCCATTCTTCAAAAATCCTTTCAATGTGATGTTGATATGCTTGTTGTTTAATCCTATTTTTTGACATATCCAAGTTGTTATTTAGTAATTGGAGAACTTCTTACTGGTGCTCTAAGTGATATTATACAACTTGAACTTTAGATTTTGCTTTTAAGGGAGATGTGATAGATGGAGGATGGTACCCATAAAGTACCATAAATGGATACTTTTTTTATGACATATGAAAGTAAGTATTGTACCACCATTTTGCAAAAGATAACCATTTCAACCACTGTGTTTTCTTATTACATGCAAAGAAGCAAATATAACTTTCGAAACATTTTTTCACTATCTCAGTGTTGGGCTATAGATAGCTAAGATTCAGGAGAGAAACAATGCCCATACTCAGAATCTTCAGATGATTTCCATCGAGCAAAGACCTGCCCCAGCCATTAATGTTGTTACCCGAAGTGGAACTATGACGCATATACAGCCTGCAGAGAAACAACCTGATGAGGCTTGGGTTCGTAAGGCCCCCGTGAAAGTCCCCTCCTTTGATAGTGAAAGAGAAAAGGAGACATTCATGGAAGCCAAGGAAGATTTTGTGGATTCTAGCCCAGCAGTAGCACCTGCGTAGCCACATCAGCAGCAGTCGCAGCTACAAGAAGCTTCGCCGGATAAAGTAAGTACATTGTCCTCCTTTTTACAGAGTTGTCTGAAACTTTTAAGAAATCAGAATGCTTTAAGTGAGTTGCAGAAAGTTATTGCTTCCTACGAACCTTAGAAAGGTTTTGGTCACGCAAAAGCTGTTCATAGAGTCAGAAGAACTGGTAGGGAAATGAGGTTGAACGTTCAGATAGGAGAGTATGAGATGATTGATGTGATCTTGGACTTAGGGTCAGAAGTCAATGTCCTAACCAAGCAAACCTGGGAACAAATGGGAAAACCTACCCTTGATTGGTCCCCTATACAGTTGAGATTAGCCAATCAGTAGAAGATTGTGCCCCTAGGATGATTCCTAATGTCCCAGTAGATATTGATGGCGTATGTACTGTAGCAGACTTCGAAGTTATTGAGATCATTGACGACAACAATCCCTATCCAGCCTTGTTAGGTATTGAGTGGGAAATGGCAAATGATGCAGTTATTAACCTTAAGAAGAGACAGATGACTTTCGAAGGGAAAGATTTGAGAGTCATAGTCCCATTGGATCCCTCACAAGGAGTAAGATACATAGAACCACTCGGAAACGAAGATCAGGATGTTCTGGAGCACATCTATAACATCACCACGAAGGAAGAAGATTATATTGACCCCAGTGCCGAAGGTATTATGGATTGGCAGTGTGATAGCTCCTGTATGACGGACTCAGATGATGGTTTAGAGAACTGGTACAACCGATTGTGTGAGCTCCATGGACATAGATGTGCCAGAATTACCAAGTCTCTCAGATGGCTTACAAGAGTCCTACCTGTTTTTGATGGTTCGACAGACCCAGAAGAGTTTAGTGCGACATTCTCAGAACAGATACCGGATTCACAGACATGGGAGACTCTGGACTCCGCAGTCCGTGCCATTGCAACCAGATGGAGGGATAACCATAAGAAGTACATTCCTAGTTGCGAAGCTTGTCAGAAATCTCTTCAGCCTATTCGACCAGGAGTTAAACCACCTCGGCAGAGTGCTAAGTTAACTATATGCACCCCTTCACTGCCCCCGGGTGTGTAGCTAGTCGGAACGATGACAGAGAAAATAGACTGGCTTAAGTATGCCGACCATGACATGAATGACCGTGGGAAGTTTCCCCAGTTCGCACCAGCCCAATACTTACACTTTGTTAAATATCAAGAGACTAGGGCGACCTTATTGGAAGTAAAACAGTGGGCTGCTGGCTTGGATCTAGCTGGTTTACTGAAGATGCTCAATGTTCCCCATTTTGGTCGCAGCACATAGGTCACCATCGTGGTCAAACAACTGCTGGCGTTAGTACATGACGGCTACCTATGGGTTGGCAACAAGAAAATTCTTATCAATGGTGAGCTCATTCATAAGATCACAGGCTTACCAATGGTAGGGCCTGATCTGGGGATAGAGTTTCCCTCAAAGCATGAAGATACGAAGCTCGCACAAAGCATGAAGGAGCGCTTTGGCCTGACGAAGGGGAAACACGGGTATCACACTTTCACTATTCAAGAGCATAACATTCGCTTCGCAGCTGAGCTCTTAGCATGTAAAATTATGCAGAAATACAGACCAACTGAAGTGCCTGCCCTGGTCATCAGAATTGCTATCAACTGCACCGAAGGCTACAGCTACAACTGGGCATCCTATCTTGCAAAGGAATTCCTTGAAGATGCTCGCGACGCGCAGGAGAAAGGTAGGCCCTTCCACTACTCATGGTTAATTGTCCTCATCGCATTGGTAGGATGGCAAGAACCTACTGAAGCCAAGTTTGCTGCTGTACCAATGCACATTCCTGGTGCAGCCAGGTACACATTGCTGTGGGTTTCATAGGATAAAACCGACCAACAGATGAAAAAATATGTATTTGCTTTTTATATGATGAGTATCTCGTATGATATTATAAACACCCCATGACTCAGTAATGAGTTGTTCTCTCAGTATGATGGAGCGGTCAATGTCAGGGCCAATATGCACCATATTTTTATCCAGGCTTGCGTAGATAAAAAGCATCAATGGTTTAAGTTGCCATATGTAGTGACTAAAGATGACATCCTCGTGGTAGTATAGCAGTGGCCGGCAGAATGGTTAAAAGACATAGGAAAAAAACCTAAGATTCCTGTCCCCTTGTCACTGATATGGGCGCAGGCCCCAGTCACACACAGCAACAGTACCCCCCCGAAGACAGTGACGAACAGACTGAGTCGTAGCAGACTGGCAGCAACTAGGGAGGAGATGGTGGAAATGAAGATGAAGAAGAAGAAGAAGAAGACTCGGTCAAAACTACCTCAGAACCTAATAGGCAGCATAAGCGCAAGACACCAGAAGCAGAGGAAGTAAACAAACCGCAGTCGTGAAAGAAAGTGAAGGAATCAAAGGCTAAGAATATCGATGAAGCGCCCGGCTTGACAAGTGAGGAGCTTGATGAGGCTTTGTCAAAATCCACCGAAGTCCTCACTAGACAATGGTCAGAGTTTGCTACTGCGTAGTTGGATGCCATCACCGGCGTAGCCAAGCACATCTCGGAGCTTAAGGACTTAGCAGTGAAGTCAGTGACTGGCACTGCAACCAGCAGCACCACAGTTAGTGCGCAGCTAGACCTAAGGCAATGGCTGGCCAGAGATAACAAAGGACAAGTGTCAAGTGCAGCCATCATATTCACTGATGCAGCGTTGCGTGCGGAGATGAGCATAAAGGTTGGAAATATTACACTAAGATTCCCATGACAGAGCTACACCTCTGTCAGTTAGCAATTATGAAAGAAATCCATGCACGAGACCAATATTTGCAGATGCAGTTAGAAGAGGCCATAAGTCAGCAGCAGGGCTTCGCAGCATAGCTAGAGGCAGCAGAGCAGAGAAAGAGGGACGCCGAAAGAAAATGGATTACACTAGTCCAAGTTTTGGATGAGGCATGTCGAAGTCTTCCTGACTTCGAAGTGTAGCTGGTGGAAGAGCCAGAACAAAGATTAGTCAGACTGAAAGACTACGCACAACAGTCTCGCAGTGAAATTGAGAAACTCAAAGAAGCACATGAGGCTCAGATCACGGAGCTTCAACTGCGCATCCCTCTGAAAACTCCACCTAAGGTCAAAGAACAACGCCGTGCAGACATTCAGGCATCCGCAGCGAAAATTTCAGATATTGTGGGTAGCGCAGCAAAGTTGCTTGGAGATAGTGTCGAGGCCTAGACCACCCTGCAGGAACATCCAGAAATAGGATAGCTGTAAGAAACCATCAAGAAGTGACAGGCAGAGTTGGATGCCGTAAAAGCGGAAATTAAGACTCTGCCACCGATGGAGAAAATGCTCAAAGTAAAGCGCAGCACATGTGCTAGACGACCCTCTGTCCGACAAGTGGCTTTTTATGAAAAAGGAATTGATGCGAAGCTATGGATAATTTTGTAAGGAAAGGTTAAGTCCCAGCTGTGTGCGTGGACGACCTCTGCAGCTGTGTGCGTAGAGGGTTTTTGGGTGATAAGGAAATATGCAGCTGTGTGCGCAGAGGCCTGCAGCTGTGTGCGCAGCTTTGAGGACTGAAGGGATCTGCAACTAAGTGCACAGATCATAACTGTGGTTTTTGTAGAAATATTGAATAAAACGCAGTTCTGTGGACGTAACCCCTACACCGGGGGTGAACCACGTTATATCTTGTGTCGTGGTTCTGCGTGTTGTTTATGTTGTGTTCTTTCATGCATTTATATCTATATATTTGATAAGTAAAGATCACTGCTAAATAATAACTTCGCTGTGAATTCCCACAGTTCTAGGGGTAGACTAATACATAGTTTGTCTGTGAATTCACTCAGTATTCGCTGTGAATTCCCACAGTTCACTGCTAAATAATAACTTTACTGTGAATTCCCACAGTTCAACGGAACCAATTTGTTGGGCTATAGGGTAGACTCGGGTTTTATACCTTTAACTTCGCACCAACAAAAGACCCACAGAGTTGGCCCTTTCGGCAACAACCTGTGTACAGGTTGCAGTCTCACCCGAAATAGCTATGGGGTGCTGCAGAACCAGATTTTTGCAAGCAAAAGAGGGATATGACTGTATCTTTAGATTTTAACAGATTATAAATATAAGTCATAGAGCTTAACATTCACTTATTTAGCTTCACAGTTAGATAAACAGACAGTGCCTTGCGCAACCCTTTACTAGGAATTCACATCGAAGTTATTATTTAGCAGTGATCTTTACTTATCGGATATATAGATATAAATGCATGAAAGAACACAACATAAACAACACATAGAACCACGACACAAGATATAACGTGGTTCACCCCCAGTGTAGGGGTTACTTCCACAGAACTGCGTTTTATTCAATCTTTCTACAAAAACCACAGTTCTGATCTGCGCACTCAGCTACAGATCCATTCAGTCCTCAAAGCCGCGCACACAGTTGCAGGCCTCTGCACACACAGCTGCAGATTTCCTTATCATCCAAAAAACCTCTGCGCACACAGCTACAGAGGTCGTCCACGCACACAGCTGGGACTTAACCTTTCCTTACAAAATTAGCCTTAGCTTTGCATCAATTCCTTTTTCATAAAAAGCCTAACCTCACTTCTTTACAAGAGTGCCTATTTATATAGCGCACTATTACAAAACCATGGACTTAAACCATGGGCACCCCAAACCCTAAACCCTGGATTTACACCATGGGTTTATTACAAAAGAAGGTTTTTGACTCAGCCCCAACACCCCTAAGACTATTTAGAGCTGTAGCTCCGCTTACAAGCTCCCAAAAACCCGCGGAGTTATCCATCTTAAGGACCACTAGGGTGCATGCCCCAATAGGCCCCTAAGACTCACCAGTGTCCCGTCCCGAGACACTCTGCTGGTTTCCTGGCGGACGAAGCTTCTTTGTAAGGACGGTGAATTGAGTATTTAGACTATGTGTGATGTCATCAGCTACTTTCTCCTTTTCCACCAACTCTTGCAGTACTGTGGATGATGCTTCGCTGGCCTTTTCCTGTGCGAATGCATCATATTCCTTCAGAATTTTGAACTGGCTATCCACCACAGTACTTAATTCCAAAGCCTCACTGATAAGTGGCTGTATAGAGTTTTCCAACTCTGTTACTTTCACCCTGCATGCCTCAATTTCCCGTTGGAGTTACTTGCTGCGCTTTAGTTTGAGCATTTTCTCCATCGGTGGCAGAGTCTTAATTTCTGCTTTTACGGCATCCAACTCTGCCTGTCACTGCTTGATGGTTTCTTACAGCTGTCTTATTTCTGGATGTTCCTGCAAGGTGGTCCAGGCCTCGACAGTATCTCCAAGCAACTTTGCTGCGCTACCCACAATATCTAAAATTTTCGCTGTGGATGCCTGAATGTCTGTGCGGCGCTGTTCTTTAACCTCAGGTGGAGTTTCCGGAGGGATGCGCAGTTGAAGCTCCGCGATATGAGCCTCATGTGCTGCTTTGAGTTTCTCAATTTCATTGCGAGACTACTGTGCGTAGTCTTTCATCCTGACTAATCTTTGTTCTGGCTCTTCCACCAGCTGCACGTCGAAGTAAGGAAGAATTCAACATGCCTCATCCAAAACTCAGACTAGTGTAATCCGCTTTCTTTCGGCGTCCCTCTTTCTCTGCTCTGCTGCCTCTAGCTGCGCTGCGAAGCCCTGCTGCTGACTTATGGACTCTTCTAACTACATCTGTGAATATTGGTCTCGTGCATGGATTTCTTTCATAATTGCTAACTGAAAGAGGTGTAGCTCTGTCATGGGCATCTTAGTGTAATCTATTCCAACCTTTATGCTCATCTCCGCACGCGATGCTGCATCAGTGAATATGATGGCTACACTTGACACTTGTCCTTTGTTATCTCTGGCCGGCCATTGCCTTAGGTCTGGCTACGCACTGACTGGGGTGCTGCTAGCTGTAGTGCCAGTCACTGACTTCGTTGCTAAGTCCTTAAGCTCCGAGATGTGCTTGGCTATGCCGGTGATGGCATCTAGCTGCACAGTGGCAAAATTTGACCATTGTCTAGTGAGGACTTCGGTGGATTTTGACAAAGCCTCATCAAGCTCCTCACTTGTCAAGCCAGGCGCTTCATCGATATTCTTAGCCTTTGATGCCTTCACTTTGTTTCGCGACTGCGGTTTGTTTACTTCATCTACTTTTGGTGTCTTGCGCTTATGCTGCCTATTAGGGTCTGAGGTAGTTTTGATCGAGTCTTCTTCTTCTTCTTCTTCTTCTTCATTTCCACCATCTCCTCCCTGGTTGCTGTCAGTCTGCTGCGACTCAGTTTGTTCGTCACTGTCTTCGGGGGGGTCCTGCTACTGTGTGTGACTGGGGCCTGCACCCATATCGATGACAGGGGGAATAGGAATCTTAGGTTTTGTTCCTGCATCTTTTAACCATTGTTCCAGCCACTGCTATACTACCGCGAGGATGTCATCTTTAGTCACTACATATGGCAACTTAAACCATTGATGCTTCTTATCTGCGCAAGCCTGGATAAAAATATGGTGCATATCGGCCCTGACATTGACCACTCCATCATACTGAGAGAACAACTCATTATTGAGTCATGGGGTGTTTATAATCTCATATGAGATACTCATCATATAAAAAGCAAATACATAGTTTGTCATCTGTTGGTGGGTTTTATCCTGTGAAACCCACAGCGATGCGTAACTGGCTGTGCCAGGCATGTGCACCGGTACAGCAGCAAACTGGGCTTCAGTAGTTTCTTGCCATCCTACCAATGCGATGAGGACAATCAACCATGAGTAGTGGAAGGGACTACCTTTCTCCTATGTGTCACGAGCGTCTTCAAGGAATTCCTTCACAAGATAGGATGCCCAGTTGTAGCTGTATCCTTCGGCGCAGTTGATAGCAATTCTGATGACCGGGGTAGGCACTTCAGTTGGTATGCATTTCCGCATAATTTTACATGCTAAGAGCTCAGCAGTGAAGCAAATGTTCTGCTCTTGAATCGCAGAAGTGTGATACCCACGTTTCCCCTTCGCCAGGCCAAAGCACTCCTTCATGCTTTGTGCGAGCTTCGTATCTTCATGCTTTGAGGGAAACTCTTTCCCCGAATCAGGCCCTGCCAATGGTAAGCCTGTGATCTTATGAATGAGCTCACCATTAATAAGAATTTTCTTGTTGCCGATCCATAGGTAGCTGTCATGTACTAACGCCAGCAGCTGTTTGACCACGATGGTGACCTTTGTGCTGCGACCAAAATGGGGAACATTGAGCATCTTCAGCAAACCAGCTAGATCCACACCAGCAGCCCACTATTTTACTTCCAATAAGGTCACCCCAGTCTGTTGATATTTAACAAAGTGTAAGTATTGGTTGGTGCGAACTGGGGAAACTTCCCACGGTCATTCGTGTCGTTGTCGGCATACTTAAGCCGGTCTATTTTTCCTGTCATCGTTTCGACTAGCTGCACACCTAGGGGCAGCGAAGGGGTGCATATAGTGAACTTAGCACTCCGCTGAGGTGGTTTAACTCCTGGTCAAATAGGCTGAAGATATGGTGGCCTCTGCGGGGCAATGTCCTCATCCCTTTCAAGTGGGATCTCTGCTGAGCCAGGCGGATTCATCCCAGGATCCTCCGATGTTTGCCATGATTGCTTATGTCTATCCTTGTTCCGCTTAGAATGAACTTCAGGCTTAAACTATTTCCTAGAAGATCATGTCTGCATTGGCGGGGTTGGTGCTGGTAGAGTCTCTTCACAGGCTGCAGGCTCCGGTGGGGGGGCGAAAATGTTTTGCAGACCCGTCTGTTCAAATTCTCTCAATAAGTCCTGGAGTTCATGATCAGCTGACATGGGTTTAATTGTGAAACTCAAGGAAATGCAGAATGCGATTTCCCCGTGCCCGGGTGTCTTCATATACAATCCATCGACCAAATCTGCCATAAATGTACATTGAAGGCGCCAAATCTGACAAAGGTCCTATTTCCACGGTGCTAGATTTCGACGGATATCATTAGGACAAGCAATTAAGGTGAGTAAAGTACCGGTGCCACCAAATCAGCAATGTTCCAACGGTTGGCTTTTGGGCTGCCGCGCCTCTAGGTCTGCAGCTGCGTCATAATAAGGACCATCGACACCATATTGACCTTCGGCATATCCTGACAAATTCCACGACCAAGGTGTGAGCTTCGATCCCGCAGGTTGGTACTTGGTGATTTCTTTGTCACCAGACCTATTAGCATGCCGAGGCTCGACCTTCGTATACCAGTTCTCTACTACAGGTACCTGGATATGTATAAGCCTATGTGCCCATCGAGGTACATGTTTCCATGCTGCGTAACAGTGCTCCAAGTGTTCCTGCAGTCCACCCTGCCCAGCGAACTCATTGCGCACCTCCTGGAGATGATCCACAAAGCTTAGGCGAAGAGATTTCTGACAAGCTTCGCAACTAGGAATGTACTTCTTATGGCTATCCCTCCATCTGGCTGTAGTGGCACGGATTGTGGAGTCCAGAGTCTCCTGTGTCTGCGAATACGGTATCTGTTCTGAGAATGTCGCACTAAAATCTTCTGGGTCTGTCGAACCATCAAAAATAGGTAGGACTCTTGTAAGCCATCTGAGAGACTTGGTAATTCTGGCACATCTGTGTCCATGGAGCTCATACAATCGGTTCTGCCAGTTCTCTAAACCATCATCTGAGTCCATCATATAGGAGCTGCCACACTGCCAATCCATAATACCTTCGGTACTGGGGTCAATATAATATTTTTCCTTCGCGGTGATGTTATAGATGTGCTTCAGAACATCCCGATCTTTGTTTCTGAGTGGTTCTGTGTATTTTTCTCCTTGTGAGGGATCCAATGGGACTATGACTCTCAAATATTTCCCTTCGAAAGTCATCTGTCTCTTCTTAAGGTTAATAACTGCAGCATTTGCCATTACCCACTCAATACCTAATAAGGCTGGATAGGGATTGCTGTCGTCAATGATCTCAATAACTTCGAAGTCTGCTACAGTACAGACGTCATCAATATCTACTGGGACATTAGGAAATCGTCCTAGGGGCACAATCTTCTACTGATTAGATAATCTCAATTGTATAGGGGACCAATCAAGGGTAGGTTTGCCCATTTGTTCCCAGGTTTGCTTGGTTAGGACATTGACTTCTGACCCTAAGTCCAAGATCACATCAGTCATCTCATACTCTCCTATCTGAACGTTCAACCTCATTTTCCTACCAGTTCTTCTGACTCTATGAACAGCTTTTGCCTGACCAGAACCTTGCTGAGGTTCACAGGAAGCAATAACTTTCTACAACTCACTTAAAGCATTCTGATTTCTTAAAATTTTCAGACAACTTTGTAAAAAGGAGGACAATGTACTTACTTTATCTGGCGAAGCTTCTTGCAACTGCGACTGCTACTGATGTGGCTGCGCAGGTGCTACTGCTGGGCTAGAATCCACAAAATATTCCTTGGCTTCTGTGAATGTCTCCTTTTCTCTTTGACTATCAAAGGCGGGGACTTTCACGGGGGCCTTACAAACCTAAGCCTTGTCAGGTTGTTTCTCGGCAGGCTGTATATGCGTCATAGTTCCACTTCGGGTAACAACATTAATGGTTGGGGCAGGTCTTTGCTCGATGGAAATCATTTGAAGATTCTGAGTAGGGGCACTGTTTCTCTCCTGAATATTAGCTATCAACTGTGGGCACTGCTCGATCACATGATCTACTGCTCGGCAATACTAGCATGTCATAGTCGGGTTTCGACAGTCGCGAGCTAGATGTCCGTCCTGGTTGCAGTTATAACACACCACCTGACCACGACCTCTGCCAGCCATGCCACCACGACCACGGCCTCCAAAACCCTTCTAAACCATAGTTTTGATCTGTGCACTCAACTCTATATCCCTTCAGTCCTCAAATCCACGCACATAGCTGTAGGCCTCTACGCACACAGCTGCATATTTCCTTATCACCCAAAAACCCTCTGCACACACAGCTGTAGAGGTTGTCCACGCACACAGCTGGGACTTAACCTTTCCTTACAAAATCAACCTTAGCTTCACATCAATTCCTTTTTCATAAAAATCCTAACCTCACTTATTTACAAGAGTGCCTATTTATACAGCACACTATTACAAAACCATGGACTTAAACCATGGGCACCCCGAACCCTAAACCTGAATTTACACCATGGGTTTATTACAAAATAAGGTTTTTGACTCAGCCCTGACACCCCTAAGACTATTTAGAGCTGTAGCTCCGCTTACAAGCTCCCAAAAACCCACAGAGTTATCCATCTTAAGGACTGTTAGGGTGCGCGCCCCAACAGGCCCCTAAGACTCACCAGTGTCCCGTCCCGGGACACTCTGCTGGTTTCCTGGCAGACGAAGCTTCTTTGCAAGGACGCTGAACTGAGTATTTAGACTGTGCATGATGTCTTCAGCTGCTTTCTCCTTTTCCACCAACTCCTGCAGTACTGCGGATGATGCTTCACTGGCCTTTTCCTGTGTGAATGCATCATATTCCTTCAGAATTTTGAACTGGCTATCCACCGCAGTACTTAATTCCAAAGCCTCACTGATAAGTGGCTGTATAGAGTTTTTCAACTCTGTTACTTTCACCCTGCATGCCTCAATTTCCTGCTAGAGTTCCTTGCTGCGCTTTACTTTGAGCATTTTCTCCATCGGTGCTAGAGTCTTAATTTCCGCTTTTACGGCATCCAACTCTGCCTGTCGCTGCTTGATGGTTTCTTGCAGCTGTCCTATTTCTGGATGTTCCTGTAGGGTGGTCCAGGCCTCAACACTATCTCCAAGCAACTTTGTTGTGCTACCCACAATATCTGAAATTTTCGCTGCAGATGCATGAATGTCTGCGCGGCGCTGTTCTTTGACCTCAGGTGGAGTTTCTGGAGGGATGCGCAGTTGAAGGTCCGCGATTTGAGCCTCATGTGCTACTTTGGGTTTCTCAATTTCACTGCGAGACTGCTGTGCGTAGTCTTTCAGCCTGACTAATATTTGTTCTGGCTCTTCCACCAGCTTCACGTCGAAGTGAGGAATACTTCGCCATGCCTCATCCAAAACGCGGACTAGTGTAATCCACTTTCTTTCGGTGTCCCTCTTTCTCTGCTCTGCTGCCTCTAGCTACGCTGTGAAGCCCTGCTGCTGACTTATGGCCTCTTCTAACTGCATCTGTGAATATTGGTCTCGTGCCTGGATTTCTTTCATAATTGCTAACTGACAGAGGTGTAGCTCTGTCATGGGCATCTTAGTGTAATCTATTCCAACCTTTATGCTCATCTTCGTACACGATGCTGCGTCAGTGAATATGATGGCTACACTTGACACTTGTCTTTTGTTATCTTTGGCCAGCCATTGCCTTAGGTCTGGTTGCGCATTGACTGGGGTGCTGCTGGCTGCAGTGCAAGTCACTAACTTCGCTGCTAAGTCCTTAAGCTCCGAGATGTGCTTGGCTACGCTGGTGATGGCATCTAGCTGCGTAACGGAAAAATCTGACCATTGTCTAGTGAGGACTTCATGGATTTTGACAAAGCCTCATCAAGCTCCTCACTTGTCAAGCCGGGTGCTTCATCGATATTCTTAGCCTTTGATGCCTTCACTTTCTTTCGTGACTGCGGTTTGTTTACTTCCTCTGCTTCCGGTGTCTTGCGCTTATGCTGCCTATTAGGGTCTGAGATAGTTTTGACTGAGTCTTCTTCTTCTTCTTCTTCTTCATCTTCATTTCCACCATCTCCTCCCTGGTTGCTGTCAGTCTGCTGTGACTCAGCCTGTTCGTCACTGTCTTCGAGGGGGTCCTACTGCTATGTGTGACTGGGGCCTGCACCCATATCGGTGATAGGGGGGATAGGAATCTTAGGTTTTGTTCCTGCATCTTTTAACCATTCTTCCGGCCACTGCTGTACTACCGCGAGTATGTCATCTTTAGTCACTACATATGGCAACTTAAACCATTGATGCTTGTTATCTGCACAAGCCTGGATAAAAATATGGTGCATATCGGCCCTGACATTAACCTCTCCATCATACTGAGAGAGAAACTCATTACTGAGTCGTGGGGTGTTTATAATCTCATACGAGATAATCATCATATAAAAAGCAAATACATAGTTTGTCATCTATTGGTGGGTTTTATCCTATGAAACCCATAGTGATGCGTACCTGGCTGCGCCAGGCATGTGCACCGATACAGCAGCAAACTGGGCTTCAGTAGGTTCTTACCATCCTACTAATGTGATGAGGACAATCAACCATGAGTAGCGGAAGGGCCTACCTTTCTCTTGTGTGTCGCGAGCGTCTTCAAGGAATTCCTTCACAAGATAGGATGCCCAGTTGTAGCTGTAGCCTTCGGCACAGTTGATAGCAATTCTAATGACCGGGGCAGGCACTTCAGTTGGTCTACATTTCCGCATAATTTTACATGCTAAGAGCTCAGCTGCGAAGCGAATGTTCTGCTCTTGAATCACGGAAGTGTGATACTCGCATTTCCCCTTCGTCAGGTCAAAGCGCTCCTTCATGCTTTGTGCGAGCTTCGTATCTTCATGCTTTGAGGGAAACTCTGGCCCCGGATCAGGCCCTACCATTGGTAAGCCTATGATATTATGAATGAGCTCACCATTGATAAGAATTTTCTTGGTGCCGATCCATAGGTAGCCGTCATGTACTAACGCCAGTAGCTGTTTGACCATGATGGTGACCTGTGTGCTGTGACCAAAATGGGGAACATTGAGCATCTTCAGCAAACCAGCTAGATCCAAGCCAGTAGCCCACTATTTTACTTCCAATAAGGTCACCACAGTCTCTTGATATTTAACAAAGTGTAAGTATTAGGCTGGTGCAAATTGGGGAAACTTCCCACAGTCATTCGTGTCGTGGTCGGCATACTTAAGCTGGTCTATTTTCCCTGTCATCGTTTTGACTAGCTGCACACCCGGGGGCAGCGAAGGGGTGCATATAGTGAACTTAGCACTCCGCTGAGGCAGTTTAACTCCTGGTCGAATAGGCTGAAGATATGGTGGCTGCTGCGGGGGAATGTCCTCATCCCCTTCAAGTGGGATCTCTGCTGAGCCAGGCGGATTCATCCCAGGATCCTCCGATGTTTTCCCTGATTGATTATGTCTATCCTTGTTCCACTTAGAACGAACTTCAGGCTTAAACTGTTTCCTGGTAGATCGTGTCTGCATTGGCGGGGTCAGTGCTGGTAGAGTCTCTTCACAGGCTGTAGGCTTCGGTGGGGGGGCGAAAATGTTTTGCAGACCCGTCTGTTCAAATTCTCTCAATAAGTCACGGAGTTCACGATCAGCTGACATGGGTTCAATTGTGAAACTCAAGGAAATGCGGAATGCGATTTCCCCGTGCCCGGGTGTCTTCATATACAATCCATCGACCAAATCTGCCATAAATGTACATTGAAGGTGCCAAATCTGACAGAGGTCCTGTTGCCACGGTGCTATATTTCGGCGGATATCATTAGGACAAGTAATTAAGGCGAGTAAAGTACCGGTGCCGCCAAATTGGCAGTGTTCCAACGGTCGGCTTTTGGGCTGCCACACCTCCAGGTCTGCAACTGCACCACAATAAGGACCATCGACACCATATTGACCTTCGGCATGTCCTGACAAATTCTGTGACCAAGGTGTGAGCTTCGATCCCGCAGGTTGGTACTTGGTGATTTCTTTGTCACCAGACCTATTAGCATGCCGAGGCTTGACCTCCGTATACCAGTTCTCTACTACAGGTGCCTGGATATGTATAAGCCTATTTTCCCATTGAGGAACATGTTTCCATGCTGCGTAACAGTGCTCCAAGTGTTCCTGCAGTCCACCCTCCCCAGCGAACCCGTTGCGCACCTCCTGGAGATGATCCAAAAATCTTAGGCGAAGAGATTTCTGACAAGCTTCGCAACTAGGAATGTACTTCTTATGGTTATCCATCCATCTGGCTGCAGTGGCATGGACTGCGGAGTCCAGAGTCTACCGTGTCTGTGAATCCGGTATCTGTTTTGAGAATGTCGCACTAAACTCTTTTGGGTCTGTCGAACCATCAAAAACAGGTAGGACTCTTGTAAGCCATCTGAGAGACTTGGTAATTCTGGCACATCTGTGTCCATGGAGCTCATACAATTGGTTCTGCCAGTTCTCTAAACCATCATCTGAGTCTGTCATGCAGGAGCTGTCACACTGCCAATCCATAATACCTTCGGCACTGGGGTCAATATAATCTTCTTCCTTCGCGGTGATGTTATAGATGTGCTCCAGAACATTCTGATCTTCGTTTCTGAGTGGTTCTATGTATCTTGCTCCTTGTGAGGGATCCAATGGGACTATGACTCTCAAATCTTTCCCTTCGAAAATCATATGTCTCTTCTTAAGGTTAATAACTGCAGCATTTGCCATTGCCCACTCAATACCTAACAAGGTTGGATAGGGATTGCTGTCGTCAATGATCTCAATAACTTCGAAGTCTGCTACAGTATAGATGCCATCAATATCTACTGGGACATTAGGAAATCATCCTAGGGGCACAATCTTCTGCTGATTGGCTAATCTCAACTGTATAGGGGACCAATCAAGGGTAGGTTTTCCCATTTGTTCCCAGGTTTTCTTGGTTAGGACATTAGATTTTTCACTCTAAGTCCAAGATCACATCAGTCATCTCATACTCTCCTATCTGAACGTTCAACCTCATTTCCCTACTAGTTCTTCTGACTCTATGAACATCTTTTTCCTGACCAGAACCTTGCTGAGGTTCACAGGAAGCAATAAATTTCTGCAACTCACTTAAAGCATTCTGATTTCTTAAAAGTTTCAAACAACTCTGTAAAAAGGAGGACAATGTACTTACTTTATCCGACGAACCTTCTTGCAGCTGCGACTGCTGCTGATGTGGCTGTGCAGGTGGTACTGCTGGGCTAGAATACACAAAATATTCCTTGGCTTCCATGAATGTCTCCTTTTCTCTTTCACTATCAAAGGCAGGGACTTTCACGGGGGCCTTACGAACCCAAGCCTTGTCAGGTTGTTTCTCAGCAGGCTGTATATGCGTCGTAGTTCCACTTCGAGTAACAAAATTAATGGCTGCGGCAGGTCTTTGCTCAACAAAAATCATCTGAAGATTCTGAGTAGGGGCACTGTTTCTCTCTTGAATCTTAGATATCAACTACGGGCACTGCTCGATCACATGATCTACTGCTCGGCAATACCGGCATGTCGTAGTTGGGGTCCGACAGTCGCGAGCCAGATGTCCATCCTGGTTGCAGTTATAACACACCACTTGACCACGACCTCTACCGGCCATGCCACCATGACCACGGCCTCCAAAACCCCCTGTACCTGATGCACCATCGCGGTAGCCATAGCCATCATTACTCTTTCCTTCATTTTGTACCTGATAGGCCTCGTAGGTGCGTTCTCTCATGAGGTCATAACTGTGACACTCATCTTCATTATGTCCTACAGACTTACAGAATTTGCAGTAAGGGTTCTTGGGGACTTGCACATACCTCTGTAGCAAATAACAATTCTCAGGTCGATGCTGGCCAGTTGTCCGACATATCTCACAATATAGAATAGTAGGGTTGAACGGGTTTGGTGCACCAGTATTTAGGTAATTTCTTACCACAGGACACTATTCCTTGTCGTGACCCTCTATCCGACATTGTGTGCACCAGACCTCTTCGCGACCGGTTTTTCTTTTCTTCATATCGCGAAGCTCCAGATCCATCGTTGCTAACTGCGCTTGGATTTGAGTGATACCAGAGTTATCTTCGACAGGAGCGGTTTCAAGCTTCATCGCGATTTCCAGAGCCTCCTGCTGGTCAGCAACCTTCTGTTGCATGAGTGGAGTTCTGATATGCGATAGCAAAGCTGATATAAACCATTCCTTGTGCTGCGCAGGTCCAATGGGGAAGCTGATTTGGTCTAGCAGAACTTTGAATCTTTGATCAAAGTCCCACACTGATTCTCCACGCCTCTGCTGAATCTCTTTCAATTCAGTGATACACTGCGACTCGAATTTCAGCTTCTTAAATTCCTTTATCATTGCTGCTTTTATGTCAGCCAATGCATGGTTCTACATGCTGGAGAACTTCATGAACCAAGTCAGAGCACGGTCTCTGAAAGAAGTAACCAGCTGTGCTCTTTTTGTATCTTGATCTGTAATGGACTTAGCAGTCCACACTGCTTCACATAAAAACCAGAACTGTTCTGGATCCTCTGATCCAGTTCCTTTGAAAACAGGGATCTTGATGTCATCATGCATATGGGCCATCGTAGGTCTAGGGGGGGAGGGAGGGGGACTTGTAGTAGGCGGAGGGGAACTTACTAGCATAGACTGACCTACGACAGGAATACTCAGGCTAGGGTGACCTTTAGACTGCGACGGGTTCTCAGGGATAATAGGTATTCACTGTGGGGTTACTGGAGGGTTTCCAACAGAAGGGGTTTCTTCAGGTTCCGAATCTGCAGGATTTATAGGGGGATACTTGGTATGCTGACCCTGGGAGTAGGATCCAAAATCTCTCTTGTACCTTTTGCCACTTCGCAGCAAACCACTTTGCTCGTCGAAGGTATTTTCACTTACAACCATAGGTTAGTAATACTAAATCTAACAGTCTGATTCAATTAGCAATATACCTTTTTTAGCCAATAGCATTTTAATTCGCAAACTAAATGAATTCAAAAACTTACCCTTTGGTCCTTTGAAAAAATGCCGCTCGGCTTCACTAAAGGAGGTACTCGTGTTGATGGCGAACTCCGTCACAAATGCTTCAAGGGTTTGCGTTGTCCAGAAATCAACAGCGCAGGATATCTCGTTGTTCACCCTTTTTAGTATATTAATTCTCGTGGGGGTCCAAGCAGGAAATTGACATGCTTGGAAGTTCGACCTTCGCTTTATTAACCTGGATAACCACTGGTGCAACTCTATGTGGATACTACCAAAGAAAATTTCATAAATGTCACAAAAAACATACCTTTGTAAAAAGTCGTTTGCACTACGACGTGGATCTTTGTTCTCTTGCTCAGCAAATTTTAGATAAGTCTCATCAAGCCAATCATCGATTTCCTTCATAGAGGGCCTCCAGAACATAGCCCTCAAGGTATGATGTAAACCCCTCTTGAGCAGATACTGAGTTCAACCAGCAACGGAACCAATTTGTTGGGCTATAGGGGAGACCCGGGTTTTATACCTTTAACTTCGCACCAACAAAAGACCCACAGAGTCGGCCCTTTCAGCAACAACCTACGTACAGGTTGCAGTCTCACCTGAAACAACTATGGGGTGCCGCAGAACTAGATTTATGCAAGCAAAAGAGGGATATTACTATACCTTTAGCTTTTAACAGATTATAAATATAAGTCACAGAACTTAACATTCACTTATTTAGCTTCGCAGTTAGATAAACAGATAGTGCCTTGCGCAACCCTTTATTGGGAATTCACAACGAAGTTATTATTTAGCAGTGATCTTTACTTATCAGAACTGGGGTTACGTCCACAGAACTGCGTTTTATTCAATCTTTCTACAAAAACCACAGTTCTGATCTGCGCACTCAGCTACATATCCCTTCAGTCCTCAAAGACGCGCACACAGTTGCAGGCCTCTGCACACACAGCTGTAGATTTCCTTATCACCCAAAAACCCTCTGCGCACAGAGCTGCAGAGGTCGTCCACACACACAGCTGGGACTTAACCTTTCCTTAAAAAATTAGCCTTAGCTTCGCATCAATTCCTTTTTCATAAAAAGCCTAACCTCACTTATTTACAAGAGTGCCTATTTATACAACGCACTATTACAAAACCATGGACTTAAACCATGGGCACCCCGAACCCTAAACCCTGGATTTACACCATGGGTTTATTACAAAATAAGGTTTTTGACTCAGCCCCGACACCCCTAAGACTATTTAGAGCCGTAGCTCCGCTTACAAGCTCCCAAAAACCCGCGGAGTTATCCATCTTAAGGACCGTTAGGGTGTGCGCCCCAACACTCAGTTTTCCCATGAGATTGAGGATGATAAGAAGAACTATGAACCAACTAGGTACCCAAACAAGAATATAATAAAATTTAAAATTTTCCAGTGAAAATTGGATCTCTATCACTTACAATGATCTTTGGGTTTCCATGTAACTTTTGAAGTGATTCCATGAAGGTTGCAACCTATACTTGCATTAAAAGGGCGAGAGAGTACACAAAAGTGTGCATACATTGTGTTTCTATAAACAACCATCATAATAATATTATTCCATTATGACTTGGGTAGACTAGTGATAAAATCCATCGATACTTACTCCCAATGCTGACAAGGTATTTATAATGGTTTTAAAAGACCTGGAGTCTTAACTGTTTCAACCTTATTTTGTTGGAAAACCAAAATTTCTACCATGAACATTTGAACATCATATTTAAGAGCTTCCCAAAATAATTCATTCTTTACCTTGTGGTACAATTTTAGGAATCCTGAGTTCCTACCTATAGGAGAGGTGTGTAATTCTAAAAGGATATTTTTTTTCATTTGGGTGTTATTACATTTATATAAGGGATCCTTATACCATAGTGAGTCATTTTTTGACACAAAAGTATCTAATACACTAGTATCCTTTTGTAGCTTTTGAATGAGTGTCCACACAGATAGGTCATTCTTCCATCCTTCCCTTACTACTACTACCTAATTGGGGTGTATAATCAAAATATGATAAATTAATGCCTCAACATCCTCGTTTTTTTTGGAGAGTGCATCTGCCACCACATTATGGTTCCCTTTTTTATATAGATGATTTCAAAGTCATATCCCAAAATCTTGGTTAACCATTTTTGTTTCTCTTCTTAAGATAGTCTTTGTTCCAAGAAGTATTTAAGACTATCATGATCTGTTTTGACCTTGAAGTGCCTACCTATTTGGTAAGGGCACCCTTGCTTTAATGTATTTAGTATTGCCATAATTTCCTTTTCATAAATGGGTTTCTATAAGTTCTTTCCCTTTTTTGGTATAATTTCAAAAGTAAGGGGTCATCCTTCTTGCATTGATAACAACATGGATTCCATTTCATGACGCATCACATTCCACAATGGATATTTTTATGAAGTTTGATGTGGTCAAAACATGAGCATTGCACATTGACTTTTTAAGTTGTTCATGGACATGCTTCCTTGTTCAATAATGTTGTTAGAGGTACTGCTATTATTCCATAGTTATGAAAAAACTTATGGTAGTACCTAGTCAATCCTAAGCATCCTCTAAGATTCTTGAAGGTTTTGGGAATCAACCAGTCCATCATGGCTTTAATTTTTTCTGGCTCTACCTTAACACTTTCATGAGATACAATATGACACAAATAATCTACCTCATTTTCCCAAAAGAAACATTTGGAATATTTTTCATATAGTTTTTCTATTTTAGCAGTTGTAGCACCTTGTCGACACGTTGAACATGTTCTTCCCAAGACATGCTATAGATTAGTGTATCATCAAAAAATAATAGACACAAATTTTCTCAATAAGGGATTGAAAATGGAATTTATTAAACCTTGAAATATGGAAGGTGCATTCATAGGGATGCAAGGAATGAATCTGGAATTATGCTTCATAATAGGATCTAGAATCTAAGAGAATACTCACAACAAAATAATTTGACAATACATGAAGAAATAGTGAAAAGAGGAAAAATTAACACATAGAGATGGTGCCAATAAATGAGTTTTATATTACATTCCAACATCTAAATATGTTTGGAGCATGACTACATTAAATTAGGAGAAAATTATTAGCCTTTGGAGGCGCATTGGCGGTATACATGTGGTAGGCTTACATTGGATCTCAAAAACCCCCATAGGTGGACCAATAGGATCCCTAAAACCCACAAACGGTCACAAATGGTCATGTGAATGTTTGTGAGGCATGTTGGGTAATAAATGAGGGTAAGGTAGGCGTGGTGAAGTGCATGGAGGAGTGGGAGTGGCTCTAGGAAACAATAAATGGTCCAAAAGGGCCAAAGCCACCTAAATACAGTACATAAGCGCCTCTAGTCAAACCAGATCCATGATTTAAGGAGTGGGAGTAACCCAAGTGACAAAAGGTTATTAATGAGGGTCCCTAAGCTCGTGGTTGACCAAAATGTGGGCACTAGGTGCAATTAATGGTCCAAAACCCCTAACAACTTTAGGGAGACACCATAAACCAAGTTTGGACTATCTAGCATAAGTGAAAACAAATGAGATAATGGTACTAGGTAATATGATTCCTATGCTACTAGGTGGTATGATGTTCTAACATCCCCCCCTAATCCCGACTTAATGTAACCACATCAAAATTTGAGGCCTTGGTAATTGAGGCTTAAGTCACCTCTTACAAAATTTTATTAGTCCATATAACCAAGGTAAGAAGGAAAACCACATGGGAATAAAAAATCCCCTCTAAAATGGACATGAAGCAAAATATGCAAGTGAATATCAGTCATCCCCATGTGTCACCTGTTAGGGTTAACCTTGACTTGGGATTGAGTCAAAGGTGGCTTAAGTCTAGCACATGATTTGGGAACATGGTTTCTTGTAGCCCATGCTATTGTCCCATGGTATTGCATGTGATTAAGACTTTATAAGGTTTGAGGAGGCTCCATTGTAAAGTGTCTTGGAGGTGAGTGGTGGCTAGCTCACTTGACCCAAATGGCTGGTTTTGGCCGTGTAATGAAGCTCTTCATTGGTGCTGGTTTTCCCCGCATGGGGTTTCCAGGGTATATTGTGTGTCATCTTGAATTGTTGCATGTCTATTCTATTTATCACTCATTATTATGTTAATGTTTCTCATTATAATCCTAACAATTGGTATTAGAGCTTAGGGATCTTGTGTGAAGGAAACAAATTGCTTATGGGAGATCTGTGAATTACCGGGCGAGCTATAGGGGGGGCTGGGGGGGTGGTCCACCACCTGTCTTGAAGGTTTATGGCGTTTAGGGGTGGGAGCCCCCAAGAAAAAAAAATTGGCTTGTTTTTTTAAAATCTCTGTCGCGTGAAGAAGAGAGGAGGCCACTCGCTGAAGACCCCCCTATCGCTGCCGTGGAAACACTAGATCTGGGTGTAATATCCTAGAGGAATTTCCCTATATAATGGATGGGCCATGTTGTGACTTTGCTGGTGAATTGATAGAGTAAAAAATTGTCCAATTTGTTAAATAATTCCTATTCTGGTGATAAAAGAGAGAAAATATAGTTGTGCCTGAAGGAAGAACCCCCATGAGAGTTGTCCAATAAGAGATTTCTTGTATGTGGATATTTTGGGCTGAGAAGGCATCAAAATATTGAGGTTGAGCTATGATTCCATGGATTTAGTTTGTTGGTCGTGTGAAGGAAAGGGCCAACATGAAGTATTGTAGTTGGTAGTAGGCTTGTTTCAGAGAAGAGTGTGAGATCATGCGCTTAGATAGGGGTTGAGTGATGACTGAGGGGGTTCGCATTGCAACAGACCCTGGTGGAGCTATGGCTAGAGAGAAGGAGATCATCATCAGATGGTATTGATAGATAAAGCATGGGCAGATATCAATGGAATGGGTGACAAATCGATTAGTTAGTGGTTGTGCATAGTGTGTAGATCGACGTGACTGCCATAGTAGCTACAGGTCGAAGCAATGGACGATGACCACTAATAGTGGTGATGGAGGTATAGTGGAGGTTGGGTTGTTGCATGAATTTTGATGGTGGGGGAATCCCACTCAGGTGGGAAACAAGCAACTTGAGCTCAATGGGTTGTGAAACCAGTATAAGGATGCAAAGGCTCAAGTGGAAAAGGCATCGATGTGAATATTTCAAGCATGGATGCGATGGAGAGCTGGAGGCATGGGCGATTGTAGGGCCATCAACATGAAATAACGTGAGCTCGAGAAGGATCAGGTGGAGACAGGGCCGAAAATCATGGGATATGGAATTAGCAGAAGAGTCACGCGAGGATTTATCACGTCACAAAGGTGTTGTAGATCCCACATGCTGGTTGAAAAGGAGTCACATTGTTGTGGCCAAGAACGTGAGAATATGTTGATGCATAGAAGAAGTCTTGCTGCTTAGAAACATGCCAGTATGTAAATGAAGGCACTGGATGGAAGAGGGCGAGCTTGGAAAGTATGTGTCTAGCGAGGGTCATGTGTAAGGAACCCGTGAGTACAGACATAGAAGTGGCATGTGAGGAAAGGCCAGGTAGACTCGTGTGTCATAAGAGGTAGTTGGGGTATTTGGTGCTGCAACATGGAACTGTTTCCAGAGTTAGAACTAGATGCGATCAAGAGAAGAAGCACATGGACATGCACGAACCATATCAACTAAAATGTGTGCGATCAAGCTATGTCTATGGAAGGATAAGCAATGGAAAAGCGAGGGGATGAAGAAATGGAGACACATGAAAAAAAACTATTGGAGCGGTTTGCATGTAAATGGGCATATGGATGTAAGACCTGGTAAGGCATGCATACCCCTGGTAACTCACTGGTAAAGTCGGGAAATATACCTAGGTGATAGGGGGTGTATGTGATATTTCTCGGTAAATATTTGGGGGGAGTTGTTGATTACTCCAAGTCAAGTTTAAAGGGGGTATTGTTAGGGTTAACCTTGACTCGGGATTGAGTCAAAGGTGGCTTAAGTATAGCACATGGTTTGTTATATCCCATGGTATTGTCCCATGGTATTGCATGTGATTAATCCTTTATAAGGCTTGAGGAGGCTCCATTGTAAAGTGGTATGGATGTGAGTGGTGGCTAGCTCACTTGGCCCAGATGGATGGTTTTGTCCATGTAATGAAGATCTTCATTGGTGTTGGTTTTCCCCGCATGGGGTTTCCATGGTATATTGTGTGTCGTATTGAATTGTTGCATGTCTATTTTATTTCTCCCTAATTATTATGTTAATGTTACTCGTTATAATCCTGACATCACCCACTCCAAGGAGAGATCTTATATAGGTGAATTTCTTCTCTATGAAGCTCTTGGTGAAGATGTCAACATTTTTCTCTACAGATGGGCTATACTCCAATGATATCACCTGGTCATGAACCAAGCTCTTGATGTAGTGCATGTGAATCTCAATGTGCTTGGTCCTCTATCTCTATACTAGATCTATGGATATCTTGAATTCACTTTTATTGTCACACCAAATGATAGTGGGCGAATCAAATGCGAAACCAAGTTCTCCAAGAATGCCTTGCAACCGCACATATTGTGTAGATGCATTCACTGCTCCTATGTACTCGACCTCAGCTGAAGATAAGGTAATAGTGTTATGTTTCTTACTTTACCAAAAAATGGGACCATGTGCAAGCATGAATACATAACCTGAAGTGGAAATTTTGTCAGTGGAATCTCCATCCCAATCAGAATCAGTAAATCCAACTAGTTATAACAGAGAACTAGCATTGATATTTTTTTTTCTGAAGTGTTTGGTTCCTTGCAGATAATGCAAGATCATTTTATCATATTCTAATGGATCTCATGAGGTTCTTGCATATACCTTGCAACACCACCTACTGCATAAGGAAAACTAGGTTGAGAGTGTGTGATATATAACAAGCTCCCAATTAGTTGTCTATACAATGAGCTGTCCACCAATGGAGATGAACCAAAATCACCTAGTTTTAATCTTCAAAGGAATGGACACTTGGAATATTTAAATTCAACCATTTTGAACTTTAATAATAGTTCTGAAGCATAATTTTATTGGATGACCTTATTACCTGCATCATATTGCTCAATCTCCATTCCAATAAATTATTTCAACAATCCTAGGCCAGTCATAGAAAATGCAATGGACAATTAAGACTTAATTGAACCTATATCAGCAATGCAACTTCTAGTGATCAAAATATCATCAACATATATTAATATTATCTGAATAGATTCGTATAAATTATAGAAATACACATTAGGATCATATTTTCATCTTTCAAATCCTTGTGAGAGAAGAAAGATGTCCATCTTGGCATACCAAGCTCTGAGAGCTTGCTTGAGGCCATAGAGAGACTTCTTCAACCCTAAAAAAAGTGAAGGATATTGAATGAAACCTTAATTATGCTGTATATAAATCTACTCATGAAGGTCACCATGAATAAAATCACTCTTCACATCCATATGGTGCACCTCCCATAGCTTAGATGCAACAATGGCCAAAACTAGCTTGATTGAATCCATCTTTGCCACCAATGAAAATGCCCCTGTATAGTCCAATCCATGGAATTGAGAGAATAATTTTGAAACAAATATGGAATTATAATTCACATATGAACCATAATCATCCATTTTGGTCCTATAAACCCACTTACATTGCACTAGTTTCCTCTTGGAAGGTAGAGGAACCAACTCCCAAGTTTCATTGTCTTGCAAAGACTTGAAATCTTCTTGCATGGATGTTAGACATATTGGTTCATGTGATGATTATTCATATGAATATGGATCATATCCAACCATAAAAAAACCTCTCTGGAATATTCAAATCACAAGTGGAGAAAGCATTATGAAACTAATATCTAGTGACTAGTGGATCTCCTGCAAGATCACAAGTTGCTTGTATGATTTTTTAAGTCCATTTTGGACTTGTGGGAGAGTAATTATATGCATTCATGTCATGATATTTATATTCCATTTAATAATTAGAAAAATCATAAAGAGAAACATCACTTACATCATCATTGAGTGGAGGGTGTGAGCAACCCCCCTCTACTAGTTCAACCTCTTGCATAGGCTCTTCTTCTAGATGTACACTTCTATCAATGAATGTTTTCCTAAGATGAGGGATCAAATATAAAGTATACCTTTTCATATTTATCATATCCAACCACTATGAAATCCTTTCGTTGAGGTTTCAAGGATTTTATTTTCTTTGGAGGAAGTCTAGCCCATGCCTTTGAGCCAACAAACTTGAAATGAGACACATTTGGCTTGTGATCTCTCCATTCCTCAAATGGAGTTTTGTATTCCAATGATTTGTGTGGAAATATGTTATGAAAATATCAAAAAATTTTTATTGCCTCATCCCATAGCTTAGGATAAAAATACTTAGCCTCCAACATGCATGTTGCCATCTCCTTCAATGATCTATTCTTGTGCTTTGCCACACCATTTTGCTATGGTGTGTAAGGCACTGAATGTTGCATTTGAATTCCATTCTCAGAGAGGCTGTAGTTTATTATTGACATATTTATTGCCATTATAAGTCCTTAATACCTTTATATTCTTCCCACTGAAGTCCTCAACAAAAGCTTTGAAATATTTGAAGATCTCATACACTTCAGATTTAAACTCGAGGAAAAACACCCACCAATATCTTGAAAAATCATCTATGAATGTTGAAACATTGCTTCAATTTCCATAGGAGGGTGTGGGAATAGGTCCTATCATATCTGAATGGATCAATTCAAGCACTTGGAAAACTCTTGTTTCCTTTCCCTTGTCATACTTGCGCTCTGCATGCTTCCCAACAATGCATTCCTCGCATGTGCCTTTAAATAATTTGATGCTTGCAAGTCCTTCAACCATGTTTTCTTTGCTCAAATATGGAATATATATGTAATTGAGGTGTCAAAACCTATAATTCCATAGATTTATGATGGCATGTGACAGAAGCGAATTCCCTACAGAGTAAGGAAGAAAGTGTGAAAACTTATACATTCTTGACTCATGATCTGCAATACCCACTGCAACCACTTTGCATGTAGAAATTTATGAAATTTCCACATCATCTTGAGTGAGTGTAACTCTCTTATCTGAACCTATGTGAGTCATTTGATAGGCAAAGAGAAGGATTGCTACAAGATCAGGCATAAAAAACACATTATTGAAGTACCCATTATCAAGATCGATCCCGCCAATCCCTTTGGCTGGGATCTCAGAGTCATCACCCATGAGGATGGATGTAGGGTCGAGAAGGAGTCTTATGTAGAATAAATGTTCCTTTAGGAACCTAAATCTATGATTAATGAGGAATATCTAGAAGATCCAATCACTAATGCATGACATCTTTCCTTGTTTTCAGAATTTGAATCTCCAACTTTCTTCTCTGCTCCATCTGGAAGGGAAATGTTGTTATTCTCAAGGAGTTGCGACATCATGTCAATGGTATTATTCATGCATGAATTCTATGGATTCCAACCCTTGTGGTAGTAAGTGAATTTGGTATTCTCTTTCTTCTTCCCTTTGTGCTTTCTAGGGTTCGAACCCCCATTAGAAGATTTGGTCTTCTCTTTGTCCTTGTTCTCTTGCTGCTTCAAATCCTAGGTATTTTTATTTCCCTTCGATTGATCCAAAACTCCTACAAAAAGGGCTTGATCCTTAGTGGATTTTATGGTACCCATTTGAACCAGCTTATATTTTTCTTGAGTCAAAGACTCCATGAAGTATTCTAAAGATGGCATTCTCCAATTTCAAACTGTCAGCTTTCCTGAGTGGAATGTCGAAACAAGCAATGAATATTTAGGACCTAGATTTGAATGTATGGAAAAAATTAGTTGTTCTTCCTTCTTTTCGATGCCACATTTCTTCAGTTGAAGAACCAGAGATTTGAACTTGGTAAAAAAGTCTTGGATCTTCTCAAAATGAGTTGGATTCAAAATGATAAACTCATTTTTAGGCTGATGGACTCTCAGTTCATTAGTATTACCAAACAATGACTCAAACTTGAGCCACAATTCATTTGGTTTTGTGAGACTTTAAAAAATAAACATGAGGTCTATCGAAATGATGAGACATAGCATCCCAAACGCTTCATCAATTCTATTAAAAAACTTGGACTTCTCAACAACTAAGTTTGGTTCATTTTATGTCCCCATGGTAACTCTGTAGAGACCTTTCGATTTTAGATGGATTACCATCTCGAACTTCCAATAAAATTAGTTTAATGGAGTGAAGAATGTGACATGAGACTTATCCATTATATGTTGCGCATCGGGTGACAAATAACACTGGAAAAGCTGCAACGTAAACTCTCAATCTACTAGAGGAGACCCTAGATTGCTAATTCAAACCCTATGAACTCTCTAAATTCAACTTGCAGCTCCAAATAACTCTAATACCATGTGAAATTATGATTCACAATAGGACCTAGAAGCTAATATAATCGTCACAACAAAATAATTTGACAATACATGAAGAAAATAATGAAAAGAGGAAAAATTAACACACATATATGGTGCCAATAATTGAGTTTTCTATTACATTACAACATGTAAATATGGTTGCAACATGGTTATATTAAATTAGGAGAAAAATCTTAGCCTTTGGAGGTGAATTAGTGGCATACATGTGGGAGGCTTAAATTGGACCTCAAAACCCCCCTAGGTGGACCAATAGGCTCCCAAATACCCTCAAACAGTCATAAATGGTCATGTGATCATTTATGAGGCATTCTAGTTCATAAATGAGGGTAAGGTAGGCACGGTGGAGTGCATGGAGGAGTGGGAGTGGCTCTAGGCAGCAATAAATGGTCCAAAAGGGCAAAAACCACCCAAATACAGTGCATAGGCACCTTTGGTCGAACCAAATCCATGATTTAAGGAGTGGGAGCATCCCAAGGACCAAAAGGTCATTACTGAGGAAACCCAAGCTCCTAGTTGACCAAAATTTGGGAGCTAGGTGCAATTTGTTAAATTTGTGAACCATTGATCTATAAGGAAATATGAAAATTGTAGGAAGGGAATTATGAAGTGGAATAATCAAAGAGAATGTACACTGAACATGAAATTCATGCCACAAATTTCAGATAAATCGAACAAGAATTGCTCAGATAATCACAACATTAATATTCATTCATCAATTAGTAATACAATGGTGTTACAATAAGTAGAATTCGAATCATGTGGATAGTATTCGAAACTACCAACTAAACTTGACTTATTATCTAACTCAGCGTGTCTAAATCACTTATGGAGCTCACTAGTATAATTTTGTATGTCTAAATCAGTCTACAATTAGTTAACTGATGAGGTAGGTGGGAAAAAGGGGCCACTTTCCCTTCATGCATGCAAAAATGGCGCTAGGCTAACTGAAAGTGATCTAACTATTTGTAACTGGAGGTTAACTCAGCATAACTGCTTACCAACAATGACCAATAGATGGAGGCTTCTAGTGCCACCTAGAGTGGGATCCTATAATGTAGGGATTAGTCTCAAAGGCACATAAAGTCATGCATGTACATGCAGTAAGTGGCAGATAACCTCTATGTTTGTACCCCACACTCTAGTACAGTAATAGTTACCCCCTAAGTTAGGAAAATATACCAAATGGACTATATTGGACATAGGAGAATTAATTAATCCTAACACCTCCCCCCCACTAATCCTAACTTTGGACAACTTTGGCCTTGGAAACTAGGCCAAAAGTCACCCATACAATCTAAATTAAAAAAAAAAAAACTAATTAATAAAATAAGGAAAATGGGGAAAACCTCATGGAAAACACCCCCCCCTCAAAATAAGCAAGAATAAGGAAATAAGCTATACTTAAGACACATTTTTTCTCTATGGGTAAAAACTTACAAAAAGTTTGATGCAATATGCAGTACTATGTAGATGTAATGCAGTATCTTGGTTCTTCTACGCATCAACATTCTGAAATTGTGCATGTGAACCTCTCAATTTTCTTTCGATTTGATGAATGTTGCTTGTGTTTCTTCTTTTTGGAGGAGGAATGGAATGATCGATTTTGTTCTTCAGTGGGCCAAATTGTTGATCATTCGCTATCATCAAGTAACATTTTTTTGGAAGTTTGTTGCACCAATCTGTATATAGAGAAGCTATGTGAGAGAGTGAAACATGCTCATTCTGATACTGGGACCATTTTCTTCTTTTGTCATCTAGATTTCAAGCACCATTCCTAGTTGCTTCAATGAGATTTTGGGCCCATTTAGGCTTAGGCCACTAATTTGGAATGGGAGCTGGATTTGGATCTAGATTCTCATTAGGTATAGCCTTAATATAAAGATCATGCTGATCTTGTTCCCCATCATTTGAATCTGAAAAATGAGACAAAATATCATCATCAAATGGAAATGGAAGAGTCTTTATACCTCCTTGTTCTTTGGATTGTGGTGGATCACACAATTGATCTTCTTCAAATTGAAAACTACACTCTATGAAGCACTTCCTAGTTGAAAGTTCCATTAATTTATATGCTTTTGCATCCTCAGCATATCCTAATAGTATGCATTCGCTACTCTAGGATTGGAAGGCCTTTCTCTTGTCCATAGGAATTATGGCCCAAGATTTGGAACCAAAAACTCTCAAGTGTGAGACATCATCCTTATGCCCCCATAGTGCTTCAAAAGGAGTGGCCCCAATCACTGATTTGTGAGGCACTATATTTTGAATGTATGAAGCACAATTTATAGCTTCAACCCAAAGATAAGGAGGAAGATTCTTTCCTTGGAGAAGACAAGTTGCCATCTTCTTCAATGATGTATTTTTCCTCTCGGCCACACCATTCTGTTGTGGTGTGTCTGGAAATGAGTGTTCCATTCGAATCCCCTATGATTCACAGAGCTGCTGAAAATATACTTTAATGTATTCACCTCCATTATTTGATCTAATGGACTTGATCTTCTTTCCAAAGCTATTTTCAACCAAGGCTTCAAAAAATTTGAAAGTTTCAAATACCTATGATTTCTGCTTTATAAAATAAACCGAGCAAAACCTTGAATAATCATCAATAAAAGTAAGAAAATACCTGGATCCATTGATTGATGTTGTAGGCATTGGTATTGAGACATCACTATGTATCATATCAAGTTTAGAGGAAGCTTTAGTTTCCTTCCCAACTTCATATCTCTTCTATGGGTCTTACCTACAAAGCAACCAGGACATACTCCATATGATGTTTGGATGAGTGGCAAGTTCTCAACCATTCTGTCATTGTGAAGTTGCTGGATATATTTGAAATTGAGATGCCCAAATATCTCATATCGTAACTTTCTTGTGTTATTGGCATGAGTCAATAGAGTTGTTGGATGTGAAGCATGCAGGAAATGAGAGAACTCATATGCCTTGGAGGCATGATTAGAAAACCCTTTCACTATGAGTTTCCAGAAGACGATTCAATGATTTCTATTGTTTCACAGTCGAATGTAACTCTCTTGGGAGAGCCTGTATGAGTAATTTGATAAACAAACAAAAAATTTGCTGCAAGAGAGGGCACATAGAGTACATTCTTGAACTCACCATGATGGATTTTAATAGAACCTCTCCCAATAGCTAGGATTTGAGAGTCATCTCCCATATGAATTCTAGGTCCTCTTGAGATATTTATAGTGGTGAAGGATTCCCTGGAGGCAACCATATGGTTGGATTCTCTAGAATCCATAAAGTAAGCCTTCGACTGAGCGAATCCTACCTTCAAGGCATGCCACCTATCATGATGTTCTATTGATTGTCCAACATAAGAATTATTTGATCCTTGTCGAAGGGAAATATTGTTATGTTCAAGGAGTGTTGACAACTGGTCGATGGTCTTCTTCATGCACTGGATTTCTGGATGAAAGCCTCTCACACAATAGGGACATCTAGTCTTCTTGAATTTCTTCTTTTTCTTGGAACCTGAGGCTCCATCAGAAGATATTTGATTCTCCTTTGGCTTCGAATCAATGTTTTTGGTCTCCTTCCCTTTGTGCTTCCCTCTTTCTTCACATTGTTTGAGTCTGTTACTAAGACTGCTTGATTCTTGGAGGTCTGAATGATCTCCCATTTGAACCAATTTATCTTTCTCTTGTATTAAGGACTCATCAAAAGCATCTAGAGAAGGCATCTTCTAATTAGGGATGGAGTCTCTTCCAGAATGGAATGTAGAGACAAATACTGAGTACTCTGAGCCAATCTTGATCAACACTAGCAACACAACTTGTTCATATTTCCTCTCTAATCCACATTGTTTGCATTGCAGTACTAACGACTTGTATTTTTTAAAGAATTGATGAATAGTTTCAAAATTGTTGGACTGTAGTGCAATGAGCTCATTCTCCAAAATATTCCCTCGAAGCTCATCTTGTTTTCCAAACAATATTCAATCTTATCCCATGCTTCCTTCGGAGTCCTTAGTCCCTCAAGGTGGAACAAAATATCTCGGGAGATGTGAGTGCACATGAAGCCAAACGCTTCATCAAGAAAATTCATAAACTTGTTCTTCTCAACATACTACTGGGGCTCAGCTTCTCTTCCCATTGTCATCCTAAATAGGCCAAGCTTGCGCAAGGATACCTGAATATATTCCCTCAAATCAGTGTAATTGAAGGGTGTAAGGATTCTAGGTACGAGAGATGAATAATTCTCCATCTTTGTATATGTTGATCAATAAATTCCTCAAGAATATATGTAGGTACCTACAAAGAACATTGCAAAACCAATTCAATTTGCAATCATATGTCAGTTCAAGCCTTTCCACCTCAACATGT
Organism: Pseudotsuga menziesii; assembly: GCA_001517045.1. NCBI lineage: Eukaryota > Viridiplantae > Streptophyta > Pinopsida > Pinales > Pinaceae > Pseudotsuga > Pseudotsuga menziesii. The sequence continues at coordinate 201,670 of LPNX010926244.1, read as the reverse complement.
GCACTTTATCAGAGTCTGTCACACTTGGATAGACTTCTCTGGACAAAATCCAGAGGGAGTAATGCTATGATTCCAGGATTTATGTGGTGCTTCCGGTGCACAATGGAAATAAGACAGGGCTTTCTACTATCCTAAACAAGGATCTGATACCATGTTAAATTTGTGAACCATTGATATATAGGAAAATATGAAAGCTGTAGGAAGGGAATTATGAAGTGGAATAATTAAAGAGAATATACATTGAACAGGAAATTCATGCCACAAATTTCAGATAAATCGGACAAGAACTGCTCAGATAATCACAACATTAATCATGATTCATTAATCAATAATCATAGCATTAATATTCATTCATTAAGGAGTAAGGAAGAAAGTGTGAAAACCTGTACATTGTTGACTCATGATCTACAATACCCACTGCAACCACTTTTCCTGTAGAGATTTCTGAAATTTCCACATCATCTTGAGTGAATGTCACTCTCTTAGACGAATTTATGTGAGTCATTCAATAGACAAAGAGTAGTTTTGCTGCAAGATCAGGCACAAACAACACATTATTTAAGTACCCATTATCAATATTGATCCTACCAATCCCTTTGGTTTGGGATGTCATAGTCATCACCCATGAGGATGGATGGAACATTGTATGGATGTAGGGTCGAGAAGGAGTATTTTGTAGAATGAGAATCCATTTTCCTTGAGGAACTTTAATCTATGATGAATGAGGAATATCCAAAAGATCCATCCACCAACGCATGGAATCTTTCCTTGTTTTTAGAATTCAAATCTCCATCCTTCTTCTTTGCTCCATATGTAAGGTGAATGTTGTTCTTCTCAAGGATTTGTGCCATCATGTCAATGATATTCTTCATGCATTCACTCTATGTATACCAACCTTTGCGACAATAATTGAATTTGGTATTCTCTTGCTTCTTCTCTTTGTCCTTTCTAGGATTCGAAGCCCATCAAAATATTTGGGCTTCTCTTTGTCCTTCTTCTTCTCTTGCTGCTTCAAATCCTTGGGATTTTTCTTTCCCTTTGCTTGATTCAAAACCTTTGCAGAAAGATTTTGATATTTGGTGGATTTTATGGTACCCATTTGAACCAACTTATATTGTTCTTGAGTCAAAGACTCCATGAATTCTGCCAAAGATGCCATTCTCCAATTTTGAACTGTCATCTTGCCTGAGTGGAATGTCAAAACAAACAATGAATATTCAGGACCTATCTTCGAAAGTATGTACAAAATCAGATTCTATTCCTTCTTTTCGATGTCACATTGCTTCAGTTGAAGAACCAAGGATTTGAACTTGGTAAAAAAGTCTTGGATTGTCTCAAAATGAGTTGGATTCAAAGTGATAAACGCATTTTCAGGCTGATGGCCTCTTAGTTCATCTGTCTTCCCAAAAAATGACTCGAATTTGAGCCACACTTCATTTGGTTTTGTGAGACTATCAACATGAAACATGAGGTCTCTCGAAATTCTAATACATAGCATCCCAAATGCTTCATCCATTATGTTAAAAAACTTGGACTTATCAATAGCTATGTTTGGCTCGTTTTATGTCCCCATGGTAACTCTGTAGAGATGTCTCAATCTCATATGGATTACCATCTCGACCTTCCACTAAAATTAATTTAATGGAGTGAGAAAGGTGACATGATATTTCTCCATTTGTTGCTGCACTAGGTGACAAAGAACACTAAACAACCTGCAATGCAAACTCTCAATCTACTAGAGGAGACCCTAGATTGCTAATTCAAACCCTATGAACTCTAGGAATTCAAATTGAAGCTCCAAAGATATCTGATACCATGTGAAATTATAATTCACAACATGATCTAGAATCTAAGGTAATCCTCACAACAACAAAAATTGACTATACATGAAGAAAACAATGAAAAGAGGAAAAATTAACACATAGAGATGGTGCCAATAAATGATTTTTCTATTACAATAAAACATGTAAATATGTATGGAACATTACTATATTATATTATGAGAAAATTTTTATCCTTTGGAGGCACATTGGTGGCATACATGTGGCAGGCTTACATTGGACCTCAAAACCCCCCTAGGTGGACCAATAGGCTCCCAAACACCCTCAAATAGTCACAAATGATCATGTGAACGTTGGTGAGGAATGATGGGTCATAAATGAGGGTAAGGTAGGTGTGGTGGAGTGCATGTAGGAGTGGGAGTGGCTATAGGTAGCAATACATGGTCCAAAAGGGAAAAAACCACCCAAATATAGTGCATATGCGACTCTGGTCAAACCATATCCATGATTTAATGAGTGGGAGTACCCCAAGGAACAAAAATGTCATTAATGAGGGATCCCAAGATTTTCGTTGACTAAAATGTGGGATTTGGGTGCAATTAATGGTCCAAAACCCCCAACAACCTTAGGGAGACACCATAAACCAAGTTTGGACTATCTAGCATAAGTGGAAATGAATGAGATAATGGTCATAGGTAATATTATGCCTATGGAACTAGGTGGTATCATGTATGCTATTATAACAATGACCAGAAATTCATAATGAACTTCATGAGTTCTAAATGTTGTTTTTGGGATGTCTTCTTCCTTCATTCTAATATGATGACACCTTAAATGAAGATCCAATTTTGTGAAGTAAACTTCTCCATGTAGTTCATATAACAATTCATTAATGAAAATAATGATGAACTTATATTTAATGGTGATCTTGTTGATCTCTCTATCATATTGACACATATTCCATGATCCCTCCTTGTTGTGTACCATTACCATTGGTGCAGAGTCAGAACTTTGGCTAGGAATAATTATGCTATCCTTTAACATTTCTTCAACCATACACTTAATTTCACTCTTCTGACCATGAGGGTATTTGTAAGGTCTGGTGTTAGGAGGAACACTTTCTGGAATTAAGTGAATTAGAAACACTTTCTGGAATTAAGTGAATCATACATGATCAAAATATCGAGTAGGTGGAATAAATTTTGGAATATCTTCAAATACATTGGCGTGCTTATCAATGACCCTTTATATATCCATGGGAATAAGAGGCTTAGATGTTTGAATATATAATGAGAATAATTGGCGATTACACTTTGATGTCTCTTTTTCAACATTTTTTTTCATATAAGTAGAGCTTATTGGCTTGCTTGGATTCCATGTAATACTCCTTAATTCGAAATCTTTTCCTTCCCAATTTTTTTTTTATGAAAATATATTGAAAAATAAAAGCCACTATTGCCAATGATTGTAACCATTAGACCCCTAATACAAAATCAGCACCACCCATTGGCATAGAAATCATTGTACTATTCAATACATATTCTATAATGTCCCATTTTAATATTTTTTATTAAATGATCAATTTTCACTTTTTCCTCAATTTGGACCCTTGACTAATTTTGATGTCTAGATCTCCAAATTGACCCAAATGCTCCCAAATATTATGAGAAGGTATATGAATAATATTAGGAATTGGATATGATTATCAGGGATGATTTATGACCCTCCAATTATTTCTGCAAACTTATTTAATATTTTGGTCAAGGTAGGAGTCTTTACTAGCAAATTGGGGCTCCAATTACCCCTGGGTAAATGCTGGAAATGGCTTCTCAAATGCTCCCAAAACCACTCGAATTTATGAAAAGAGGAAGATTATGTTTAATTTAAATTGTTAAGGTTTTATATGAATCATTATTCAGTTTATACAAGCTGTTATGAACCTCTCCCAAACAAATACAAAATCACTAATTCGACCCTTGGGGAAATGGCACCCAATCTTCTCCAAATGCAATTAAAACGAGTAAAATGACCTCAAATGATTAAGTGATGAAAATGAAACTTGTAATAATTATAAATTAAATTACATTCATCATAAATATATCAGATATACATTCTCCCCTTTGAAATAATCAGCATTATCATAGCATACATCAATGTAGTGAGGAAATGGTCATTGTTTGCTCATTAATAATCATTTTTCCATACAACCATTTGATATTTAGACCTGATAATTTCTCATAATGAATAAAATATCATAGTTATATTATTACAATCATTAATGGACAATGAAAATATCTCCCCATTCCAAATCATTAGCATTACAATGGTTCACAACAAGATAGTGGGGAAATGGCACTATTTCTTCATTGTTTAACATTTTTGCATGAAATATTTTGGTATTTAGACTTGATAGTATTCTGAAATTGAAATAAAGAGAATTTAAATCAGAACATAAAATCATGGGGCATTAGAATATTCCCCAAAGAGATCAATAACTCACCCAAAGCGCAATCCCTCCATGAGCAAGAATATGCCATAAAAAATGGAAATGGTTGAGAGAAAGTGCCACAATAGAAGGAACCATTAGATGCCCTATATATTACACCTAAAAATAAAACTCCATTAAATCTTCATGAAATACCTGAGTGGCCTCTCCAAACACCAACTTGGATGGGAACCTTTCACCTTTGAAATTGGCTAAGGCAAGAAAACTAGTCATCCACTAGCTCTCACAATTCACAAATGACAATTTATCAAATGAAAAAAAGATATTCTCTTTGTTGATTATTTTACTTTATAAACATCCTTAGCCTTCTAATTTTACCAATCCATCCACAAACTTAATCCAATTCGAATTTGGGTGTGTGCTCAAGATTTTCCTTGTGTCATCCCTTTCCTAGCCGTCCATCTTCCCCCAATTTGAGTAGGAACCCATTGATATTCCCCAACTCACATGAGTGCCATATTGTATGAATTACTTAGAAATTACATTTTAGATATGTTATATGTCAGCCTTTATATCTGATTTGTGTCATAGGTGTCATAGCATCTTCATCATTGTTGTCATAGAGCTAGTGAATCTAGTCCAAGTGTCTCACTAGCTCCAAAATGACTCTTCCTCTCCCATGTAAGTTACATTTCCTTCCAAATTCGACCTATGATGCATATGGCCAAGTTTATTATCATTCTATCTCATCCAATAACATTATTCTTCCCATGGATTCGAATTGCAAGAGGAGGATGCCATGTGGCACTAGCTTGTGTGGGTCCCACATCCTCCATGTGTCTTCATGATCAATTTCCACTTTGATTTTACATTTTATTTATTTATTTATCTCATTTATTAAATATTTGTGCCATTGTAATGTTTAAACATAATTTATTGTCCCCCTTATTCCAAATCCCAAAGCTTCCATCCCCAACCTAGGAAACTAGTAATTTTCCTCCTTGGCAATTATTTGACCCTTAGCATCAAATTGAAAAAATCTCATGAATATTGTTGTACAGGAATAAAAACCTTATAACCGAAGGTCTAGGGTTACCAACATACTCATGAAACGTGCAGGCAATCGACTCTAGAGTGCAGTAAAGGAAATAGGAGGATAGAAAAGACTCCCTCGATACATGACGGTTGATCCTAGCTTGTCCTCTTCTGCTCTGCTTCTCCTCCAAAGCCTTCAGGGATGCTTCTCCTTCACCTGTCAAGAGTCAATCTTCCAAATACAAGATGATTCATATATATAAACAGGTTAGATAAATCATATACAGAATGCTGAAACATAAATATTTATCAAACCACAATATATGAGAGACATTCAAGACACATATGGAAGAAGGATTCTCTTTATTAACAATAATGAAAGAGTTTAGATTACAACCCAATGCCTGAGACAAGGACTCCTCTGCAACCAAAGGATTCTGAGTTCCACTGCTCCAAAGACTTCTGTATAAACTCCACCAGCATAATTTTTCTCTCCAAGTGTATGTGATTAACACCCTCCCCAAGGCCTGCATTTATACTTGGTGAAATAAGGCAGTTTCGAAGGTTGAGGAGGTTGAGATAGTTAAGGTGATTAAGGTTAAGTGCTTAACTAATCTCAAGTAATCGTGAGTTTTTATTTTAAATGTCAAAGGAAGGTGTACGCGAGTATCAATACTGGCAACTCGCGTATGACATGCGAGTTGCTCTAAGGGTAACCCGCGTACAAATCTGTACGCGAGATGCAATAACTGACACTTGCGTACAACACGTGAGTTTCATATAAGAAGAGTCATGTACAGGACTTGAAATATTTAGAAGGTAAAAATAACCAGCTGGATGGATGATAAATGTAGTTCTTAATAAGCCCATCTATAGTGTTTTGGGAAACCCTCAATCCATAAATGTCCTTTTGTGTGCAAACATAGCAAATGTCGACACTCGGACGGAGAGGTGCCATTCAGGTGGATAACAGATGCCCCCTAATGTGTGAGGTCAGAGGGAAGCGATGGCCGAAATACATTATAATCTTAATCTTTGGAGAACTCAGAAATCCAATGGAGCAGAGAGAGTACCTGAAACAAATACATAGTAATGTCATATACAAAGTTACATCTGAGGATGCTATGTTCAATTTACTGGAACACTAGCTCCTTTACAATATTTCAGTACATCATATGATATGGGTATGAAACCACGTATATTATAAAGGTGGATCGAAGCCACAATATACAATAATGATGAGTCTTCAAAGATCTGGAAGCTGTGTATATGAATAGAACATAATGTTGTGCAACTTAGTCCATAGATGAGGAACTAAGGTCTTCATAAAGGATCCCAAAGAACCAGTACAATCCAAGCCATGTGAATAAGGGTAAGCTGAAGTCGAACATGGAAAGGATTCAACAGTTTGTCAATCAATAGGTGATAATCGACAACTAAAGCAAAGGAATTCACCAATGATGAAAGTGAATCCTGAGGTACAAACATCAAAACTCTAGGTCTTCGTCATCAGGAAGTACTGCAATGAAAACATGCTGTGATAAGGAAGGCAATAGATCCTCCAACGGATCACATGAGTGACTAGGAACTGGGCAAAAGAAGGGAAACGCAATAGATAACAGATATAACAATGATGGGATCAGGCTATAGATCAGACATTGGGTAAGGTCCTTGAACAATGAGCACAACACAGAGATGACCCAAGGAATCATTTAACTTATAGATAGAACAACTAGACCTATCTGTCATGTAGGAGACATGATCAGATTCCCCAGGTATAACGAACAAGAGGAGGAGTAAAAAACTCAAAGTAAAAGTTGAACGGAAAAGTAATCACTGAGACATGGATATCGGAAAAACAAAGAGTGCTATGTTTAAGGAGTACATGCTGCCATTACTAAAAACAAGAGAAAACTTCTTCCTTACCTTCCCTATTAAATTTTAATGAGTCTAGGAAAGTTAACTCGGATCCCTCTTCATTTTTTAACAAGCTTGAAGAGACGGGAAAATAATGCTTGATAGTGTCACTGATTCGTGGATTTAACGAGCCCGAACTAGTACATGCTCGACGGTGTTTTCATAGTTTAGAGAGTCTGAAAACTCCAAAGAAGACTCCAGGGGGGTGCTTTTTTGTACAATTTAGTCTCATGAGGCCGAAAAAGTATAAAACATACCAAAGAAGAACTCTCTTAACTTCCGAAGAAGAAAAGGTGCACCTTTTTCGTACTTAGTCAGGAAGGTTCGAAAAAGGTTAAATTACCACCTACCCAATGCTCCTTCAAAAGCAGCATATAGCCCAAGTTTTACGAGTGTGAAGGAAGGCAAGATCACTCGAAAAGATCCATTTGATTACGAGAAATGGGGCTTACAACAATAAACTAGATGCTTTGTTCTTTAGAGTTTAATGAGCATGAAAAAGACATAAAGTACACTCGTAATCTTTTTCATGTTTTGGTCCAGAGCACGAAAAAGAGAAAACTAAGCTCATATCGGGGGTTCCTTTTCTGTAAGTTTAGTCCCTCAGGTCCGGAAAAGCGATAAACCTATGCCTGAGAATACTCTTCTCAATTCCAAAGAAAAGAGAGTGATCCTTTCTCGTATTATTCCACACGGTCCGAGAAAGTGATAACCTACCACCAATGTGGATGCCCATTCACATATTATTAACGAGTCTGAACATACAAGTTTACTCGGCAGTCAAGTCTATTTTGAGGAGTCAGACCTGGGCCTAAAGAAAATCAAAATCTTTCCTGTGAAGTTTTAACGAGTCTGGAAAAGTCAACTAGTGGCCTCCTTACTCTTTTTAACGAGCTCGAAGGAGAGTAAAAAGAATGCTCTAAATGCAAGGAGACGAGTGTCATAGGCAGGCGAAACTAGTTCCAAGCGCAAGGAACAGACCTATGCGTAATGCAAGGAACATGAGCAGGATAAAGACACTCAGGGAACGTCTCCTCAAGGTAAAAGGTGTCAAGTTGCAAAGGCAAAATGATACAAGGCTGAGTGATGATGAGAACAAAGATGAGGGCTTATACAACGAGATAAAAGCATGGAAGCCAACATCAGGCTCATAAGCGCGAGCATGGTACATGTAAATGCAGTTACAACTTGAACAAAAAGGAGAGGCCAGTAAACAGTTGTGAATCCAACTAAAAATCCTGTCTCCAAGAAACAACAACATCAGAATCATATTCAGAAGAAACGATCCGATGCGGGTCACTTTGGCAGAAACACATGTGACTTTGCTATCTTCTATAAAAGGTAAAGTCAAGGAAGAATCGACCAAAGAAGATTCTATAGAACCAAGGCTCGAGGGTTTATAATAAGTAAGATAAACCTCATAAGGAGAGACAAAATCAACAAGGGAGATAAATTCTGCAGAAACAAACTCAGTATCACAGGAGTTGAAAAATTCATAAGAAAAATCAATCTCATCAGGATCACTGACTTGCTGTTCGAAGGAAGAGTCAAAAGACTCAAAAAAACCAACATAAGAAGACTGATCCATGGGAAAATCAGGCTTACTAAGCAAATCAGGGTTAGAATTAGTCACAACTGAACCAGCATCCAAAAGAAGTTCAGACTGTATCAAAGACTCTAGGAAGACTTCATCTGAAGGAAGGAGATCATCCGAGATAGGACACATGTCTAAAATTTCAAATGGATTGACAGAGTGAAGAGTAGGCTTGATAGTCTGTATAGGATGACTCACCTGTTCAACTATTTTGACCAAGTCCTGAGAAGGTAAGCATGAAAACAGAGGCTGCTTCTTAGTAGCAATTGAACGTAAAGGACATGAGGCCACATATCTCACCTGTGGCGGGGTAGTGTCTATAGAAACACTGGGAATCAATAAAGGAAAGACCTGGTCTCTAGTTGGGTTAGGAGACGGATCAAGAAAATCCAACTGATCGATAGTGACAATTTCTTCGCCATGATTAAAGTAAATCACATGAAAAAATGTTGACACCACAGCTTGCATGGCATAGACATAATCACATCTAAGGAGCATATTAAAGTCCAAGGGGTCTTCTGTCACCATGAAGTCAACTAAGATGGTCTTCCCACCCAAAGTAACAAGTGTTTGAGCAAGAATTCCCAAGGCTATACAAGTTCTTCTATCAAATGCCAGTAACTGACTAGCAGTTGACACAAGGCTGGGAGATCCCATGCCTCGCCAAGCATGAGCAGGCAAGATACTAACTAAGGCTCCTTCATCAACAATACAACGAGCAATCGTGTATGATTCAACTTTGACCTTTATCTGGAAAGGTGCATGAGAAGGAAGGCGCGGCTCAACTAGGCTATCCCAATCAAAGGAAGCAATCTGAGAGCTTGGTGGGGGTTGATTCAAAGCAAGTTCAGTGCCCCCTTGTTCAGTAAGTTCTGAACTGGCAGTGAAGAAAATGTGACTAGTAGACACTTCACTCTCCAAAGGAAGAGTGGGATTGATTGATACTGAAATCAATTCAACCGCTTCGTGAAAGTCACTCTCCGAAGAGAGAGTGGGATTGACCAAAGATGACATTGGTTCAATCACATCAGGATCACTCTCCAAAAGAAGAGTGGGATCGACCAAATCTGAGATTTGTTTGACCACTTGATCAACCAAAGGTTGAGTAGGTTGTTGAGAAACTATAGGTTGTTCAGGAGAAGGAAATTCTTGAGTCTCAGACCACACTCTTCGCACCTCTGCGATAGCAGGGCACTGGTGAGTAAGATGATCTCCCTCGCATAGCTTACAAGGGAACTTAATTTTGCACTTCGAACGACCAGTTTTCTCAATGGTGTCAACATGACTAGAAATGGCTGAATGTTTTCTCTCAACATGACCTGCAGAGGATGAGAGTTTTCCCCCAGCATGAACACCAGAGGCCAGGTGACTAGGTCCAACCTGACTAAGAGAGGTTGGTTGTTGAAAAGCTTCAGAATGTTCAAAAACGGGATGACCATGAAACCAAACTCTTCGCACCTCTGCGATAGAAGGGCATTTATAAGTAAGGTGGTCTCCCTCACAAAGCTTACAAGGAAACTTGGGCTTGTGTTTTGAACGGTTAGTCTTTTCAACAGTGTCAACATGACTCACAGTGGCTGATGGATTGTCTTCAGCATGAACCACAGAGGCTGAGATACTGCCCCCAGCATGACTTGCAGAGGCTGAGAGACTGCCCTCAGCATGACTTGCAGAGGCTGAGAGACTGGGTCCAACATGACCTGCAGAGGTTGGATGGGCACCACCAACATGAACAACAAAAACTAAGTGGTTAGGATCAATCTACTTTGTAGCAGTTGAGTGTGTGCCCCCAGCATGAACAACAGAGGCTGGGTGGATGGATCCAACATGAACAATAGAGGTTGTATGGGGAGGTTCAACTTGAACAACAGAGGTTTAACGGGTGCCTTCAACATGACCTGCAGAGGCTGAGTGACTAGATTCGACATGACCTGGAAAGGTTGGAAGGATCCCACCAGCATGATCAACAGAGGTTGGATGGTGAATATAAACTTGACTTGCAGCGGTTGAGTGCTTAGATACAACATGACCTACAGAGGTTGGATAGGTGCCCCCAGCATGAACCACAGAGGTTGGGTGGTGAGGCTTAACTTGACTTGCAGAGGTTGAACGAGTGCCCCCTTTCTTATGTGCCTTCTTCCTATTCCTCCTTCTTTTACTCCTTTTAGACTGCTGGTTACTAGTATCGGTACTTTCACTGCATGAGGTAGAAGGAGGAGGAGAATCAACTACAGGTGAAGGGGAAACAATGTTTTGATGCTCTTGATATAAGGAGCTTACTTGAGAAGCATCAGGAGCATTCAGGACAGTTGGAGTGGAAAACAACCACACCGGTAGCCCTAAGGTGAATCTAGGTAGATTCAGGGTGGCCATCAAGGGAACACCAACATTCCCCGTGAGAGGAATAGTACAAGGAGTTTCCAGCATGGGGATCTCTTGGTTGGTGTTCGAAGGGGTGTTAGCCATAGTTTCAAACTAGGAGACAAAATCCGAGGTTGATAGGCAACCAAAACTACAAAGCACACACCTAAAGGCACACTAAGTGCAAACAAACCACACAACACTCACTAAAAATTCCTAAAGCCAAACAGATAAACAGGTATAAGATATACTTTCCAGAAGAAAGCTGATAGATAGTTACTTGGCATCCCTATAGATGTTCTTAGGCACAAGCAGAGGAATCACCCACCGCCCTCCCACACTTTCTACTGGGGTTACCTTCCAAGTCTGTCCAAGGTCAACCAGAAATAGCCTTTTGGTGTACCTGTGTATGAACCCTAGATGTCAAAGAGACTAAAGGATACCTTAACTACATTGACAGTTTGGGGGGACAGTCGCAAGCCTGATTTGTACACACGAGTAGGGTAGCTGAGCCCGAAACCCTGTCTAAGACAGAATCCCCAGATGCGTAAAAACCTTGGTCTACGCTTTGACAAGGAATCAGAGGGGTATCTCCTCAGTCCAAGTCTCCACACGGCCTCGTTCTTAACTCCCGTTTGAGAGGAGCTTCCCAGATACAATCAACATAGAAAAGGGTTTACCTAGTGATTGGCCAACTACGCCTGAAATTTTAACACTTGTGGAGAGTTGAAACTCCCTAATCCACAAGTCTAGCCTGAGCTAGTTGGTGTATGACCCTATAAAATAAAACTTACTAACAATTTTTAAATTATATCGTTTATTTTAAGGGTTGTTTTTAGTCAGAGGGTAAATGGCATGAAACTTATGTGGTGTTTTGACTCAAAGTTGAAACAAAATGACTAAGCAAAGAGATATCAAATTCAAAAAGCAAAAACTATTCTCTTTATTTTTCAAATAGAAAACTTGAAAGCCACAAAAGAACAATTTCTTTTTATTTTTATTTTTTCAAAAACAATGATATGCTATGCAATCTAGACTAAAAACCTAATCTACATGCATATAAAGCAAACATGTGTTTTTGTCTTTTTCTTTTATAAATGCAAAAGAAAAAAAAGCCTATCAACTAATGCAAGCAAGTACTATAAGCAAAGCAAATAGACAACTACTCTACACCCCACAAACAAACCCTAGGTTTCCCTAAAATTAGATATCAACCTCTCTTGAAAAGAAGGCTTACAAAGGTAAACAAGCCAACAACTCTGGAATGAAGAGACCGAGCAAATAAGACTGATATAAGCAAAGGTCAAGAAGTCCCAAGTATCAATCTAAACCTACAGACAGAGGCTACTCAGTACCTTGTCCAACAAGGTCAAGCCAAAGAAGGAGGTAGGGGGGAAAGCAACAAAAACAAGTATATGTTCTTTTTAATTTTCTTTTATAAATGCAAAAGAAAAACTACCTACAAAGAAAAGTATGTAGACAATAAGAACAAAGCAAAAGAAAATTTGTTATACAACCACCAAATGAACTCTAGAATGCCCTAAAGTCAGTATAAACCCTACTTGGAAGGAAGGCTTGCATAAAAGACAAGTCAACTATTTTGGCATGGTGAAGTTAACCAACAAAAGAAGAAGGAAACCAACACCAACAAGCTTCTGAATTCAGACAAAGATCACTAATAGAGGCTGACCAAAAACATAAGCCAAAAATCATACCAAGCAAAGGAGGTGGGGGAAAGATCAACGAGCAAACCCTAATGCTATAAAAGGGCTTACCACATAGATAAAGAACAACCAAAAGGGATGACACTAACTTCCTGGAGTCATGTACCTGCAGAGGACACCAAAAGACCTACCAAACAACCCACAACAATAGAAAGAACCACAAAAATGAGGAAAAACACTGTTTTAGGGGCACACGCGGGTTGCACTACTAACAGGTCGCGTGTCATATGCGGGTTTCCAATACAGCAAGTCGTGTGTATCAGCACATGTGAGTTGTATAGATGACAAGTCACGTATCATACGCGGGTTGACAGTATAGGCAGTCGCGTGTACCAAACCAGACACGCGACTGTTCAGTCTACAAGTCGCGTATGGGTGGAAAAACTCCCCAAAAAGGTCAAAAACTACCTTAGGAAGGTAGGGGAAGTGTTCTATCAGACTTATAAGGTGTTCCTAAGTGGCAAGAAGGACCTGAAACAATGCAAAATACTGAAAGAAAGACAAAGAAACCCCAAACAGAAAAGGCTATCCCCAGTGGAGTCGCCATTTCTGTCGTACAGGAATAAACACCTTATAACCGAAGGTCGGGGGTTACCAACATACTCATGAAACTTGCAGAAAATCGACTCTAGAGTGCAGTAAAGGAAATATAAGAATAGAAAAGACTCACCCGATACACGACGGTTGATCCTAGCTTGTCCTTTTCCGCTCTGCTTCTCCTCCAAAGCCTTCAGGGATGCTTCTCCTTCACCTGTCAAGAGTCAATATTCCAAATACAAGATGATTCATATATATAAATAGGTTAGATAAATCATATACAGAATGATGAAACATAAATATTTATCAAACCACAATATATGAGAGACATTCAAGACACATATGGAAGAAGGATTCTCTTTATTAACAATAATGAAAGAGTTCAGATTGCAACCCAACGCCTGAGACAAGGACTCCTTTGCAACCAAAGGATTCTGAGTTCCACTGCTCCAAAGACTTCTGTATAAACTCCACCAGCTTAACTTTTCTCTCCAAGTGTATGTAATTAACACCCTCTCCAAGGCCTGTATTTATACTTGGTGAAATAAGGCAGTTTCGAAGGTTGAGGAGGTTGAGACAATTAAGGTGATTAAGGTTAAGTGCTTAACTAATCTCAAGTAATCGCGAGTTTTTATTTTAAATGTCAAAGGAAGGTGTACGCAGGTATCAATACTGGCAACTCACATATGACACGCGAGTTGCTCTAAGGGTAACCCATGTACAAATCTATATACGAGATGCAATAACCGACACTCGCGTACAACACACGAGTTGCATATAAGAAGAGTCGCGTACATGACTTGACATATTTAGAAGGTAAAAATAACCAGCTGGATGGATGATAAATGTAGTTCTTAATAAGCCCATCTATAGTGTTTTGGGAAACCCTCAATCCATGAATGTCCTTTTGTGTGCCAACATAGCAAATGTCGGCACTCGGACGGAGAGGTGCCATTCAAGTGGATAACAAATATGGAAAATGTGATTAGGACATTGTGACCCAATGCAAAATTTGGGACATGAAAAATACTCCCTTCCTAATATTGCTTGTCCTCAATCAATTTCAAACATGGGGTTGAAGAACCTGCTTTTTGTATGATTCTTTTGAAGTTTCCCATGAGTTTCCCAACTTTGAGTCTTTGAGATTCCATGCATATTTTAGAGAGGAACCACCAAGCTTGCTGCTGCAATACTCTGATTAAAACCACTTTATTAAGTGGGGAATATACCCCCCATACTGCTTGTTTCCCAAAAAATTTGAAATCAATGGGACTAAAAACTATCCGAGGGTCCCATTACTTGTATTGCACTCCAACAATTAAGAGTGCTCTCCAACCCATACCATTAGGAAAGAGAATTATGGGATCCCATTTTCTTGTATGCATTCTTCCAAACATCATGAGTACATAATATATATCATCAAAGTACATAAGAACATAATAAAAATGTACATCAAGGATGTGTCTCATCAAAAAATCATGAAAGTGCTTATACCTCCAAGTAAGTAGACCGCCATTTTCCAAATGCATACAAGCTTCAAGTGACCAATAAAGTCTGTTCCAATGACATAGGTAAGGATCCCATGTCTTATAATTATGTTCCCAAATAATTTAATATGCATCAAAATAATAATCAGCCATGTGTTCTTTCATCCAAGAAGTGAATGAAGAACCTCCACCAAAATCTAAACCAAATAAGGAGCAAAGAAAACATGAATACTTCAAGGAAGTATCATCAATAAACCCATGAATATGTACATCATCATGAAATAACAGAGGATGTTGCTGCCAATATTAATTTTCCTAAATCATATATCTCTTCACCCAAGTGGTGGATGAAGTTCCTCCAACGTCAAATAGACTAGGTAAGGATCAAGGAAAATCACGAGTCTCCAAGTGAATCAAGTTAACATCATAGGTGCACCCATGTAGATGTGTATAATCATAATGTAACCAAGGATGATGTTGTAAATATACATAATATGGTTCTCTATTCTTGTTATCATCAAAAGGAGAGATATAATTTCCATACTCTTCATGCAGCACTATAAAAAAAAATCTTTCACACATACTTCATTAGGATGAATACTGCAAAATTTGGAAGTGTAGGATGTAGGAGAAAGAACCTACTCACCCAAATGATCTGAAAGTGCAAAATTTTCATTATGTGAAGGATCCATAGGGGTAGGATTATGCACCTCCCTTAAAAATGCAAAACTTTCCTCATGGGTTGGTTCCAAGGTGGTGGAATCATGCACTTCTCCAAAAAGTGTGTAACCATTTTCAAGAGGTAACTCAAGTTCCTATTCCACCAAAACAAGTGATTAGATCTCATCAATATCATATTCAAACAAATCAAGAACTTGTAATTTTCCATGTTTCTCATGATTCCTCATGTCATGAGAATCCTTTAAGCAATCTACCATATGAAAATCTGAAACATAGGAGGAAGAACAAGTATCTTGCAACCTCTCAAGAAGTTGCTCATTTTGAATTTGGAGCTTATGAATATCTTCATTATTCTTCAAGTAGGATTCATGTAACCATTCACTAAGATCAATCACATTTTTTCTATCAAAAATCAAAGACACGAAATTACCTTTGATTTTGCACATTTCTCTTTGCATCTTCTCCATGTCTTCAAGGAATGATGGCTCCTCCAATGAAGAAACTTTCCAACAAGATTTTGATACCAATTCTTG
The DNA here is from genome assembly GCA_001517045.1 of Pseudotsuga menziesii. Taxonomy (NCBI): domain Eukaryota; kingdom Viridiplantae; phylum Streptophyta; class Pinopsida; order Pinales; family Pinaceae; genus Pseudotsuga; species Pseudotsuga menziesii. Next base: position 185,574 of record LPNX010926244.1, on the reverse strand, counting down.
AGTTTCATGGAGTATTATAAGGGACTCTTGGATCTTCTTTTCATTCATCTTTAAGGACCCTTCAAGAAAATTATGCTCTTGCAAATGAACCTCCTCATCTTCTTCCTTCTTGCTTGTACCAACTTCATGAAGCTCAAGTGGTGATGGGGAAGTTGATCTGGTTTCTTCTTCAACTGCTACAAGGTATTCATTTTCATGTTTAATGGAAGTTTGGCTTGCAACAATACTTTCAAAAGTGATCTCTATGTCACCAACATAGAGGTGTGAGCACCCATCAATAGGTACTCCTTCATAGTTCAAGCATCCATTAGTAGATGCTCTTTGTTTCATTTGCAAAGTAGGATGTGTCTTGAAATTATATTCAATATTTTCAATAGAAAATTCTTCATACTAATGTGATGTATTTTCATATTTTTTAGAGTCAATTGGGAGTGAATTTCGATCCTCTTCATGTACTAATTCTTCTACTTCACCTATTTTAGAACTAGGTGGTTCATGCCATCTCCTCCTTTTGCTCCTTCAAGGAAACTAATGCATCCCCCACCTTGGTTTTCTTAATATCACTATATTTTCTCCAACTTTGGATAAGAAAAAATTCGAATCCTTTCATAATATTCTTGGCCATGTCTTCAAACATAGGTTCCATTATTTTTATATGCTCCTCACCATCATATAACGTTCCCTTTTCATCCCTAGTCATAGTTTCCTCTTCAACAAAAGAAATTTTGGTTTCAATATATAATGTTCATCCCAGAATTCTTGTACTCCTAAATATCATACCACATCAGGTGTCAATATCATACTCTGATACCACTCTAATGTCCTATTTTAAGATTTTTTATTAAATGACCATTTTTTCACTTTTCCCCAATTTGGACCCTTGACTAGTTTTGATGTCTAGATCTCCAAATTGAACCTTGGTTGATTCTTGTATTTTATAAAAATCCCTAGACTTATAATATTACCAATCCACCCACAAACTCAAGCCAATTCAAATTTGGGTGTGTGCTCAAGATTTGCCATGTGTCCTCCCTTTCCAAGCCTTCCATCTTCCCCCAATTTGAGTAGGAACCCATTGAGCTTCCCCAACTCACATGAGCACCCTATTGGATGCTCTATTTTGAATTGACATGTTATATATGTCATATGTCAGCCTTTGGATCTGATTTATGTCATAGGTGTCATAGAATCTTCATCATTGTTGTCATAGAGCTAGGGAATCTAGTCCAAGTGTCTCACTAGCTCCAAAATGACTCTTCCTCTCCCATGTAAGTTCATTTCCTTCCAAATTAGACCTATGATGCATATGGACAAGTTTATTAGCCTTCTAACTCATCCAAGAACATTATTCTTACCATGGATATGGAATTGCAAGAGGAGGATTCCATGTGGCATAGAAAATCTAGCTTGTGTGGGTCCCACATCCTCCATGTGTCTTCATGATCAATTGCCACTTTGATTTTCCCTTGTATTTATTTATTTATTTAGCTCATTTATTAAATATTTGTGCCGTTCTAATGTTCAAAAATCATTTATTATCCCTCTTATTCCAAATCCCAAATCTTTTACCCCTAACTTAGGAAACTAGTAATTTTCCTTGGCAATCATTTGACCCTTAGCATCAATTTGACAAACTCTCATGAATATGGAAAATGTGATTAGGCTATTGTGACCCAATGAAAAATTTGGGACATGACATATTCCCCCATATTAAGATTGATATTATAGAATTTCCCTAAAAAATTTATAATTCCTCCGTCTACACACGATATGCAATCATTAGTTGAAAATATGGTGTTGGATATGAAAAGCAGTTGGAAAATTTAACTAATTACAGTGAATGAAATTATGAGTACTACCATAATCAATGAACACTATTACCTTTTTCTTTTTGATATATCCTTCAATCTTGAGAGTATGAGTATTTTTAATTAGATCCAATTCATCATAGGATATGGTGGGAGTAATCTCTTTTATTTATTCATATTGATATGGTTCCTGTTCTTTTGTTTGTTCCTCTTCACAATAGATCAAGAATAATTCCTCCTCACCACACTTATGTCCCTTACTATACTTGGTGTCATAATTAAAGTACAAACATTTTTCTTTTCTTATGATTCCGGTTGTTGAAGCATCAACCTTTGAGGTGGGTTAGAAGAAGGAACATTATTCTCTCTGATATGTATTGGAGGTGGTCCTTGTAGTAGTCATCACCAAATTTCTACTTTCAAATTTCTTTTCCAAACTAAAAGCATTCTATAATGATTTAGGTTTAAGGATATGCATATCATGTTGAATATTCTCTTTTAAGGTACCCATAAAGATATCCAACAAATTATCTTATGAAATATTCTTCACTCTAATACTTAAATTTTAAAATTGCTTGAAGTTCTTTATAACTGGACCTTTTTGCTTGAAATTTATCAACTAACTAGTGAAAGTGTTGCTATTAATATCACCATAATGTGAAATCATTATTCTTTGAAAATAGACCAAGAGATAATAGAGTCCCTTTTATGGTCACAAATCCATTGATACCATAAAAATTGATGAGACTCTAAATATAATGATGCAATAGTTATGTTTTGCAAAGTTGGCACTTGGTGTATATAGAAAAATTGATCCATATGGAATATCCTTGTTATTGGATCATTTACATCGAACTTGCTCATGTCAATCTTGAGAATAAAGTAATTCCTTGGACCCGAGTTGAAAATGTGATGATGCAACAGATCATCATATTTTGGGGAATTAAACATCTTATTCTCTAATTGTTTTTCAATTTTATCAATACGTGACTCGAATAAGTGCCCCTTTTCCTCCGTATCCTCTTCTTGAGTATACTAATGTGTAGGAAAGCTAAGTATTATACCGTTTAGTAGTACCTTCAAATATTGAATATATTATTTATAACTAGCCATCTCATTGGCCATCTTTAATAGATACTCTTTTATAACAATCCCATTTGTATACTCTTTACTAGCCATATTATTTTCCAAGTTAACTAAATCAATCATTTTCACCTCTCCTTTAATAATATCTTTCAACTTGGACACGCTAAAAGATATGTCTTCACTTTTATCGTAGGTCAGGAATGAATCCTCTGGTGGTTTGATTTGAGTGTGATTTTTTCCACTACGATTTAGTGGAAGTTTGGACAATATAAATAGATATCACACATTTGGTTCACCTTAAATAGATCCTTCTACTAAATGTTATTGAAACTCGAAACGGCAAACATTTTTCCAACCCTGATTTGAAGACTACTTTACTAGCTGGCATTTCAAATGAGGTGAACCATAAAATTTCGTCCCCTATGAGTCTAAAATCTTGGCATGTGTTATCGTGATATTTCCTCCTTCAAATTCCATAGGTTTTGTCAAATTTGGATGTGCCAAAAGAAATTTGCGACAATTTTCCCAACACTTGTTATTTTTATTTTTTTTAGAAGAGCAAGAGTGTATGGCTTGCCACGTGTCCAATATTTTGAGTTTGATTATGAAATTTCTACCCACAATAGCCTATTTTTGATGCAACATGTATCATGATTTGGATATTACGAGATCTAAATATAACCATTTTTCATTGAATGCATGTTTTAGACTAGTTTTTGGACTAGTAGAAAACCCTAACTTCAACTGGGTATTAATCCGAACCTATAATGATTTAGGATCTAAAACTCATACCATAAATAGCTTGGTCTTTCCTCTATCTTCCTTGCACATTTCACTATTTGAAACATCCTAGAAAAAAAGTTATGAGAAAAAATTACAAGATGACTCATTTTGCAAGTGTACAAGCCTTGATACCAAATTTTATGCAACAAATTCCCTAAAAGAGCATGAAAGGAGCGTAAATAGACCTGAAAGAATAATACATGCCTTAATTGATAAATAAAAGAGATGAATAGAAAGGATCTTTAAGGAGGAAACCCCCTTATACAATGTACTAAGTACACAAGACAAGAAAAGTTGAGATGATTCAAATGAAAAGATCTCCTTCCTATATATGGGAGACAAAGAGGTACAATTACAACTAATGGACCCAAGCCAACATAACTAATATAATAATACTAATGAAAATTACCACTAATAGAACCAATCCAACATCAATAATATATAATGAGTTATAATATAGTGGGTAATGTGCTAACATTTATGGATTAACAATACATTGGTTCTTTGTATCCACAAATATTGATTCTCAAACATCTAGTGCCTTCAATAAAGCTATCATCGTGGTTGACCAAGTGCACGGGGATTCACCTTGTTGAGCAATATCTTATCACGTTCATTCAAAAAGAGAGGTTTTTAATTGTGAAAAATAATGACAATATATTGTAGGTATTGGGGGTTGGGGAATATGGTATGGGGGTTTATAGGTATTTGGAGGTATAAAAAGGGGTTTCTACTAAAAATAAGGAATATATTGTAACAATATGGGTTTTTTAATTGTAAATATGTATTGGGATGGGGGCTCAACAAAAATATTTTTGTAAGTAATTATCAATATCTAGTGAAGTTAGGGGTATTCTTTAATATCCCATGAATGAAGGTGTTATGAAATCGTAACCAAGTGTCATAATTTTTCTCATTAAAAGAGGGAATATGGCCATAACCTTGGCTACTCGTAGCCATTTTCATTGAAAAATTCTCATACTTTTATCCTAGTTACATTGCTTCCATCTCTTCAAACAATGGTGCTTGAACGATTTCCAATGTTCGGTGTATTATCAGATTCCAAGTCTGATGTTCCTCTCAGGAACTCATTCGATGGCCTGTCGAGCATTAGGACCAATTCTCTTTGAGATATATTATGTTTCTATATCGTTAGTCAGATCCATTATTATATTGGGATCCCTTCTGTTACTCTTTTGGGATTCAAATCTGATGTTCTGTTAGGATCTCCTTTAATTTTTTCTTGGAATTCTCTTTGAACTGCCTTTTGAACACTCCTCTCATGTTCATTCGAGTTTTTTTTTGAAGCACCTTTCAAAATTTCCTTTCAGAGTGTTCTCACATGTCATTCTGGACTTTTCTATGCAACATCTCCAGGATCTTCTTCGAAACACAGTCGAGTACCCCTCCGATTGGTTTTCTCCAATGCACTCTTGGATCTTCTTTCGATGTGCTATGAGAATCACTTATGATTCATTTTTTGGGGCTTATTTTGATGTGCTATCGAGGCTTTCTCCAATATGTCTTTCGGGACTTCATCCATGTGACGTTCCAGGCTTCTTTCGATGTGCTTCTGCAACTTCCTCTAAAGTGACTTCCGGGATCTTCTAATGTGATTTTGAGACTTCTTCTCAAGTGTCTTCTAGGGCTTCTTTCGATGATCTACTGAATTTTTCTTCGAAGATCCTTTTGTGATCTTCACCAAGGCGACTCCGGGCTCTCTAAGTGAGTCTTTATAGTCTTTGATCTTTAGGTGAATCCATATGTGACTGTTTTTTTTGTAAGTTGTTATTATATTAAAAAAGAAAAAATAGTGGTACATAGAAAATTACAATACTGAGAAGCAGTTCTGCTTATTGAAAGCAGTCATAAAGTTTCGGAAAAACCTGGGTCCTCTCTCTAGGAGAGAAAATAGGTACCCAAGAATGGTACCTTCCCTCCAGGAGGGAAAATAGACCCCCAAAATAATCCTCAGAGTAGACAAAACAAAAATGCAAGTCTATAGAGAACTTGAGCAACATCGTCCCTGATTGCAAAAGATGGAGGCTAAAGAAAAACCTCTATAGTTCTTACAAAAAAATAGAGAGGCATGGAGAAACTTGCTCATGGTTTGAAATACGGTTACTCTTCTATAACGCAACTGTAACCAGGGAAAACTTGCTACGTTGACTTGCTGGAGATGTTCGCTGGTTCATCGCTGGAGGTCATCTTTTCCTCTACACTATTAGCCACCTCATTAGAGCCTGCAGGTGGTTGTTTTGCTGGGAGGGGGTTCAATTTTCTCATCAGGACAAGATTGGAAGTGAAATTTCTGGAAGGGAGCCTGGAGGCTCGGGTTTGAGGAGCAGAGATGGCATGAGGGGTCGAGATGGTGGTTGGGGGAGTAATGGAACTTGAGGGAGTGTTTGCTGAAGGAGGAGTTGTGTGTGGAGCAAGATGCGGAGACCGAGCTTGAGGCTGAGCTTGAGTTTGGTAGAAATGGATGATGAGCCCGATGAGTAAATTTTTGAACACCTAGAAGTTCTATCGTCGCTCCAAAGTTCTTCCTGGTGCGCCACCATCCCCTGTAATTTCATCCTCCCAATCAGTAGCAATTCTCTGAACCTCTTCTGGGATGTCCATATCAAAACATTCAGAGTTAGCGTGAGTAGATAGATGAATTTGATGCTCTGTTTGGGTGTTCTTGCCTTGCTGTCCATGATGTGGAGTCCCACGCAGTCACCTGGCCATTGTAAGGTGGCGAGAGATGTCATTAACCTGCGCCGAACGGAGAATTCCAAAGTGAAGCAGAACCAAATGAGCAGAGTCATTGTGAGCTTGAATGCAGGAGCTTGTGCAGCAAATAATGTAACAAGTGTCTTTGTTCACAATGAAAAGGGTGGTGAAGAGGTTGGCATGCTGATCCAGGCGCAGTGAATGAGAGTTAATGCTGCCTTGCAGGGAGGTGACGAACGGGTCTTGTCGGCCAGGTTGGAGCTGGCCACGTCCAGGCCTAGAGTGAAGGCTCGCCGGCAGAAGGCCCAACATTAAAATCACACGATGATGGAGGTGGCTATGTCAGCCTCCCCCACGTCACTACTGCTCTGGCAAGCACCTGCATCCGGGTTAATCGATCTCGACTGTTGATTTGCTTGAAGGTTTGACATATTTTTTTAAAACTCTGATCTAGGTTAATCGATGGCAAATACTTTCACGACGTCCTATCTTATTGGATAAACACAAATTATCTTGCTTCCATAACCTAATCCAACTAATATGTTTTCCTTCCTTTTTTTTGTGATCAATATGCTCCCCACTCTGTGAACAAGATTAAACCCTTCTCTTCGATTTCTTTAATCAATCTTCTCTCCACTCTTTAAAGAGACTTGAGTTTGATGCTGTGATACCATGTTAAATTTTTAAAATTAATGGTAGAATTGATACACAACAAAAATTCATTACCTACTCTTCTTCATTAACTTAGAATATATAAGATTATGGTTGTAGCTAAGTAGACCTAAGATAGAAACTTATTTCTAACTAACTTTCTAAATATAGAAAATGCTTAAATGATTCATACTCAGTGAACTACTATTATCTAACACTATGTAACTAACTCATAAATACAAAGGACTACATGTAGCTAACCCAAACATAGGAGATTACACACTTAAAAGAATTAAACATATTTAAAAGAATTAAATAACATGAATTTCAATACGATTAAAATACTAGGGGTAAAAGCTTTTTAATTTTTTATTTATATATAAAAAAATAATATAAAAAATATTAATTCTTCATCAACATATAATATGAGATTAAGACAGATTAAAAGAAAAAAAATATAGATATTTCAAAATTAATAATTTTAAAATTTTAATATTAAATTTATCGAATATTAAAAAAATAATTTTTATAAATTATTTGTTGATATGATTTTTAATCCTATAAGATTTAAAATTCAAATATTAATTATTAGATCGTTATTATTATACCTGTCTCAGTAGGTATATAGTAATCGGTTGCTAGTCAACCACTTTTGACCTTCTATTAGTTTGCTGCCACCAAAAAATCAAAATCAGTTTTCCAAAGTTAAACTTTACAGCTTGAAAAAAAATATTTTAAATTTTAATAAAAATATTTGAATTTGCTATTTTGTAAACTTCTGATTGGCCATCAGAAGTGATGTCATTCTTGGAGTTTGGTATCTGGTTTTCACTTGACACATGGCAATGATGACATCAACATTTATTTTATTTTATTATTATGTTATTTATAATTCAAAGACTGAATTTGAATGTTCAGCTTACACCATGGTGGAATACAAATGGACGCAAGTTGGCCACGTTACAGAAACTGGATGCTGGAGACTGTATTTAAGAAGCGAGATGCGCGGCCATTTTTCACTATCTGTGTGATAGCTTGAAGAGAGGTTCAATCGAGATACAAAGAAGAATTTAATTATTGCAGTAACGGGAAAGTCAGAGATCGATATGGAACCCAGGCATGCAGATTGCACTGATAAGCCATTTGATTTGGTAGAGAATATCAACTTTAATTACATAAAGTTGGGATACTCTGATCTGCTATCTAGGGCATCAGTGTTCTGGTTACCCATGCTGGCAGCTGGTGCACTTGTATTTGTCATCGACCAGCTCAATTTTTGGAGAACTAGTAATCATATGGCCACGATTGTATGGCTTCTCTGGTTAACTTGTGCTTTAGGGACCCTTTTTATTTACTATTTTCGTCTGTCAAAGCAAATCTACATGCTGGATCTATCCTGTTACAAAGTGCCTCAGGAATGGAGAGTTTCGTTCGATCATTTCATAGAACATGCTGTGATTTCACAGAAATTCATAGCAAAAAGTGTGGAGTTTCAGAAAAGGATTCTTGAAAGAGCTGCTGTGAGTGAATTTGTTGCTGTTGCTCCGGCTCTGCATTACTTGCCGCCGAGGTTGACACATGAGACTTCTCGTCAAGAAGCAGAGATCGTCATGTTTGGCTGTGTTCAAGATCTGCTGGACAAAATTGGCACTGCTGTTAATGAAATCGGTATTCTTGTTGTGAATTGCAGTGCTTTTAACCCTATTCCATTGCTTTCGTCGATGATTGTTAATAAATTTGGGTTTCATAGCGATATCAAGACTTATAATGTCGACAGAATGGGATGCAGCGCTAACCTAATTTCGCTGGATCTGGTAGCGGGTTGCCTTCGTGCTGCCAATAGAGGCACTTATGCAATTGTTCTAAGCACAGAGAATATTATAGAAAATTGGTATTTCGGAAACTATGAACCGATGTTGGTTTCCAATATTTTATTCAGAATGGGTTGCGGGGCTGTGCTGCTGTCGAACAAAAGAAGCGATCGCCATCGTGCTAAATATAGATTGCTTCATGTCGTTAGAATGCACAGAGCAGGCGTGAGCGACATGGCCTATCATGCTTCTTTTCAAGAAGAGTATCCGACTCAAACAGTCGGGGTGAATCTCAGCAAACACATTATGGAAATTACTGCGGAGGCTCTTAAGGCAAACATGTGACAATTGGGTCCTCTGGTTCTTCCCTACTATGAACAGATTCTTTATCTTGCCAGCAAGTTCTTGGTCAGAAAGATCTTCGTGAAGGGTAAAGCGAAAGAATATGTGCCCGATTTTAAGCGAGCGTTTAATCATATGTGCATCCATTCCGGTGGCAAAGCAGTGATTCGTGCAGTGGAGAAAGGACTGAATCTTCCTCTTGAGACTGTAGAACCATCGAAAATGACTCTGTACAGATTTGGAAATACTTCTTCTTCATCCACATGGTATCAATTCCAGTATTTGGAGTCCAAAGGTCGTATGAAAAAAGCACAGAAGATCTGGCAGATTTGTCTCGGCAATGGCTTCAAATGCAACAACGCAGCGTGGATCATCAAACAAAGACATTGCACCCCCTCGTGAAAATGGGTGGTCTGACTGCATCTTTGATTATCCCGTGCAGATCCCTAAAATTCGACGCCTTTCATGACAAATTACAAGTTAGTTGTGCAGCGGCGTCATATCCATACTAGTAACTTTCGTGGCAAGTTGTTGTAATGGACAATGGCCATATCCATATTAGTAATATTGTTGTGAAGTAGCGATTTCCAGTTCAATAACACATATAAAGCAACATTAATGTGATGTAATTATAGGTACAATGGTATCTCAGAATTTGTTGATTAGTCTGAAATTCTACACAGCCATGAAGCAAACTTCTATTTTTAAGAAATGGTGGCAAGTTGATATTTTTTGAATTATTGGGGGAACGATGTTACTGAATTGCACCAACAACACTTAAGTAATTGTTTTATTTTAATATGTAGAGCATCTTTACCTTTATTTTGACAGCAAAATCGATTATTATCATATATATATATATATATAGTGAAAATTTAAGACTTTATACTTAGATGATCCAAGAGAATATAGTTTAACCAATGGAGATTAGAAGGTTTAGGTATCAAATGGACATCGGATTTCATCCACTTTGTCTCTACTTCACATAGTAGAGTACAGGTTTGTCGTTACTCCACATAGTAGAGCAGAGGTTTGGTGCTTATTGGTTTTCATGTTTTTTTTTATAATTTCGGTCTTTTGTAATGTTGTCATTGTTATTTATCCATGAGTTTCGAACTTAGTGGGCCCTCCTTTTTTTTAATAAGGTAGGGTCTTCTTAATATGTAGGGGTTTTATGGAATTCTAGCAAAAATGGGTGTATGTTTACTTTCAATTTTATTGTTGTTATTTGTTTTTTATTGTGTTTTCATCTATTTTATAAGTGTTTTTTAATTATATTTTTGGGTTTTTATGATGTGATCTTTTTCATTGCTTTTTAAGATTTTAGTAACTAAAAAGAGTTTTTTTGATTTTATGGGCATCCATGTTCCATGGTAAAGAAAACAATAGTTTTCTCCATAACCTAGTTGTTTAGAATTGTTAGAATGAGTAAATCCCTTTCTAAGAATTACATATTCCAAAAAGTAGGGATGCTATGTAAATCCAAAAAGTATGGATGCTATCTAAATCCAAAATTTTCATATAAATTGGCAATTCCTTAATTTTTAAAGCCATCGAAATTCATGTAGATGACTAAATAAATATGCATCAAATTCAATTAAAACAATGATTTCATTTCAAATTCCATTCATAAGAAAAGCTAAAACTTAATTACATATTTATAAACATAAATTTAAAAAGTATTTTTTCATTATGTTGATCCAAAAAATTAGTTTCATCTAAGAAATTTTCACGGAAATATTCACTACAAATATCATCCCCAACCAAATTTATGAGGCCACTAAGAAAAGGCAACTGGAAGAACCAACCATGTTTTTTATCTTATGAAATGAATTGGTAGATAATAACTTGGCTATAAGGCACCCAATGAGAAACAATGGATAGAGAAAATTAAGGCTTGCTAAAAAAACCAGCTTTTAAGGTTCTCTATAGCAATCCATCTCCATTCATAGGTTGACATATATGTTTCTCGTAATTGGATTTGGTCATTTATAGGTTTGTATATTAGTCTAAAGCATGAGAACGCAATGTTTAAAACTTCAATAGAGATATAAAATGATAATGGTGGTGTGTATGAGTCCATTCAAAATTGGAATAGGAAAAGTTGGTAGGGGAATGGAGGAGATTTGAATTTCCATGAGGATGATGGTACCAACACCCATGAGGATGATGGTCAAACACTCATGTACTTTCTCACCAACCACAACATGCATTATGTGATTGGCTTTTAAGTCAAAGATAATAGTAGTTGAGATTTAAATAAAGCACATTTAAAATAAAGCTAAGAGTTAGAAAAGATAGGATTATTTCTCCTACTCCCTTGGACCCCTTTTTCTCTTCACTTCTAGTGGACTCATAGACCTCACATTCTACCTCTAGCCATCTTATACCTTTATATTAATTTTCATAATAATATTTACATTTTATTCTTACCATGGAAGATCTACCACATGGCACTGAAGGATTATTATTACAACTATATGCCTAGTCATGGCCTTGCACTTAGCTCTAACACTATATTTACATAATTTACGCATGAATTCCTTTTATTTAATCTCATATGGCTTGACTCCCATCATTATAAATAGTTCTTAAAGTGGCGATAATTATATATAATACCAAAAGGTGATCAAAATGGGGTATCATAAAATGTTGTGTGTATTATTCTTTCTATGGTAGATAAGACATTAGTCTTCTTAGTTAGTGAGTTATTCAAAAGGAATATCTTTACTATTCTTATCACCAATTGCAAGCTCATCCATATAAGGAAAATACCACAAACCTAAACCTAAAAGCAAGGGAAGATGTGAGAAATTATTATTGGATTCAATGAAGATGAATGAAATGTAGTAAATCAATAAATAATTATTATAAAGAAAGATACCAATGCATATGTAGAGGTCTCAATTGAGGAATCAACACTCCCTTTAAAGAATAGAGTAGAAAACAAGAATATATTTACCTAGAAGGATGGTAGCTTTAAATGAAGCTCCATCCATAGGAATGAAGAAACTTCATGAATACGGCCACTTTGATAGAGTTGTTACTTAATTCTGGAAATTTAAATTCTAATCTATTTCATTTAAGTTATATGAAATGAAAGAAAAAAGAAAAATATTTTTCAATGAGACAAAAATTAGATATCTATTTAATAACATGTAGTATATAAATGACAAATGTAATTTCCATTAAATTTTTAAATAAATAAATAATATGTAAAAATTTGTTATTTAATTTTCAATATAAAAAAAAGCAAAATTCCATTTATAATTAATATAGTAAATAAAGATTTTCCAAAAAATATTGGTCTTTAACAATATCATTATTAGTCTTATTTGTGTGTGAATGCATTGTTTATTTGTAACAATATCATTGTTAGCCTTAATTGTGTGCATGCATTGCTTATTGTAGTCATTTTATTACCCATATATTAATAATAGAAAATGAATTTTTATATATAAACAGAATTAGTGGATCATTTATTACTCAGCTCTATCCAGCACCAATTATTCAAATTTTTAATTACATATTACAAAAGATAACATTATTTAATAATAACTAAAATTATTTAATAAAATATTTATAAAAGAATTTCTATTTTATTGTAGTTATTCACGTTTTTAATTACATATGGCAAAAGATACATTTTGTATGCATAAATGTTTTAATTGTGTTTTAATTAAATGTATTTTATTTTTTATTAATTCTTTATATATATTACATAGTTGTTTGATATTAAATCTAATATACTCAATTAATTGTTTATTTATGTGATTAAAGGGTTGATTTCAAAAAATATTAAAATTAAAAAAAAAATCCCTAATATCATTTAGTTTATTTTTTATTTTCACTAAAAATCATATTTTTCTTATTATTCTTTTAATTTTATATGATCAAATATCTTTTCTTTTTCAATGTCTATAACATTATTTTTATAAACGCTTGTAAATATTTCTTTTTATTATTATTTTTTATTAGATTAGCATATATTTATATACAACAATGCCACACATTCTATGTTTTTAAAGAATTATCTTCTTGAAAGTTTCATTGTAATAGTTGGTGCTTACATTGGAATTCAGATTTTTCAAAATCTCCAATTGTTGTTACATTTTTAATATCTATATTGTTAAGCATTTATTAGGCATTCAACATTGTTAATGTTATTCAATATCCATTTCTTAAGTAATATTTATTAAACTATTTTTAAGAGCCAAGTACTAGGCATCTATGTTGCTTATCTCAACTATTGGTAGTGACAAAAGCTCTCCTATTCACAAAGACAAGTAAACTCATTTTGGATCTTTAATTTCAAGGACTGACTTAATAACTAATTAATTGATATACACATAGAAATATAAATAATGACAGTTACAAGAAGTAACAAGTAATGCAACAACCTATAAACAACAAGTAATCTCACATAGAAATATAAGTACCATGGCAACAAGTAATACATTGTTTCAAGTTTGAATGTTTCATAATTTCTTTAACTTTTAGCTTTAAACTATATACAATATCACAATAAAATATTTCTAAGAGGCAGGTATAATTAGATCGTTATTATTATTATTATTATATTAAGTTTGTATGAAATAATATATAACATCATTATATTGAAGTTTACAATGGTTAATATATTGTTTTTTTTTTTCCAAAGAAAAAATTCGTAAATATTTTATTCACATTCAGCAGATGGCCAAAAGGTCCATTATACAAAAAAACCAACTATGAAGTTAACATTACATACAGATATTTGCCTCATGAAGAGCACAGAATACCATTATCATATCCAAAATGTGACCCAACTGTAAAGTTGTCATTACATACAAGAAATTACCTCAGCATAATGATTACCATTACTTTGCAGCATTAAAAAAAAAAAAAAACAAGCCTGTATTAACAATCATTCAAGTCTGATCATAGCAGACTTTTTTTCATCATTCCTGATCAATCAGGTCAGATCAACTGTGAAAAGAAGGTGATCACAAACAAAACAGCCCAGAGTATAACTAGCTGGCTGAAATAGTCTCAATGGTTAATATATTGTTATTTCTATTGAGCTTTTTAATCTTGTTTAAATATAAACTTAGGCTGTTTATGTAGGGCTTCAAAGAAATAATTATATAGATATAATGAAAATGCCGTACCATGTCGATATTATTTTAATTTTTTAAATCTTACCTTTGGAGTTAAAATAAGTTTATTTACTGGCATAAAGAAAACGAAAAAAAGGTCAAATTTTATTGTTATTGTGATCAAATTTTATTTACAATCGAATCACAGAGATTGAGTCAAACATTGGATTGCAAAAACACGACGAGTAGTTGCCACCACGATGTTCGTGCAAATCAAAGGTCTATATCAACTTTATCACTACAATTGATTAAAATATATTATATTTGACTCATTGATACAATCTTTTTATTTAGAGGGGCGGACCTCATTTAATATTTCTATTTATCTGAATGTAGAGGTCCAGTACTTTAAGAGGGGGAGTAGTTTATTTATTTTTGGTTTTTATGGTTAGAGGTTATTTTTAATTTAAATTTGGTAAATTGTTTTGGAAAAATTTAAATTTTATTTTTGATTTAGTAATACTCATTTAAATAGTAAAAAATAATTAGTCTACTGCCACCAAAATTAATCAGCCTGCTAAACAGGCTTGATTTGACAGCTGCTGACCAACAGACAGATCCAACTGCCTGCTAAACAGGCTTGATTTGACAGCTGCTGCCCAACAGACAGATCCAACTGCCTGCTATACAGCAAGCACAATCTCCCAGCAGGCTGGTTGTTGATTATATATATATAATTTAACAACCTATAATATCTAGCCTATTCTATATGGAAAGATCAGAATTAGGGTTTACCCCGCGTAACCTAACGTGTCATGAACAAAAGGCCGAGCCCACAAGTTCACATCAATTATGAAAAACAATAATTTTCGACGATATGTAGGTGTGAATTTGATTTGGGTTATCCTCCAAAGAAATCGTGGTAGCGAAACAGAATATCAGAGAAATATGCACAGATCAAACGTTGGTCAATTGTAGTAACAGAAGTAGAAAACTGAAATTGATACACAACAAGTTCCAACAGCTACAGGGATCGATAAGGGGCAGCTTGAGATGAAAGAAGAAAGCAAGAATACCGGGATGGCTTCTCTTTTCCAATCGCTCTTAGTTTATGGAAGTTGTTGACCATGGAAATTCAAAGGGCAAGGATTCATGCGGGGCTTTAAGAATAAATAGGCGCACAGAAGCGGGTTGTGACTCGTTGGCCCAAAAAGCTTGAATGCCCTTCGACAATATTTGTTTGATATCAGTCAGGATGAGCAACTATGGACCTTACAGTTTAGAAATCAATAGTACATACGTGATTGCAATATCAGTGGGAGCCATTGTTACAGTAAGTTTGTGCTTGCTGCTTTCGGTCTTCTGTTTGCGCCGTCGAATGCTTCTGAATTCTAATAATGGCGGCCGCAGCAATTACGATCTTAATCCTAATCCGCTGAATGGCACCGCGGGTGGAGGCGGCAGAAGGGGAATCGATGAGGCGATCTTGAATTCGTGCCCCAAGATGTTATTCTCAGAGAAAATCTGCGCCCGATCATCCAATTCTGAAGAAGAAAATGAAGAGGCAAAGAACTACGAATGCTGTTCGATTTGTCTGAACGAATATCGGGAATCGGAGATAGTGAGAATGATGCCTGAATGCGGTCACATGTTCCACATGAATTGCGTCGACGAATGGCTTCGCCTGCACGCAACGTGCCCAGTCTGCAGAACATCCCCTCTGATCCCTTCACAACAAGAGCCGAAACCTCTGCTTGATATTGCCTTACAGGCCTGAACAGAGGGAGATTAGTCTTACAGAAATGCATCAGATTTTGTTGGATAAGATCAGATTTTATTGTTGTAGTGTTGTAATCTAATTTTTATGAAATCATATGGCTACTTAACAGATTCAGCGGTGGTGAATAACTCTGTGTGAAAGCCATAGCTATACGAGCAATTTCCTCTAACATCTTACTGAATTCAATATCTGATAATTGTTGAAGGGTTTGCTAAGGAAAATTGATCTATGGTTGCATTGATCTGTAATTGTAATCAAGCTTGATTATTGTAATCAAGCTGTGATTGTAATCAAGCTGTGAGTTGTTAGTTATAATTTAAAATATATAAAATTTATTAGCACATTTACATAGTTTGTGGTTGGATCAGGTCGATAAAGATCAAATGGTTGAGAGATAGTTACGTAATAGAAAATATTTTTTATTTAAATTGTGATTATGCTTAGTTACATGTTATCATCCACATTTTTTTTGTTATCCATTTATCATTTTTATATTCTTTTACCTTTTTATTACACATTCTTTTATTCTTCTAGTTATCTCTCATAAATTGTTAATTGTTGGTTATCCGTTTATCAATTATGAGTTTATAATTGTTTATTTTGAATTTTAAATCATTGCCATAAAATCAATGAAAAAGAATATCCTGTAATCTACCTCAAATCTCAAATAAAAAGTCTATCCAAATAAAAATAAAAAATCAAACCTTAAATTAAAATAATCCCTAAAATTAACTAGTCTATTTTTCTTGATATTGATATTAGACTTCTATAAACTCAGTGAAGCTCCATCAAGATCCGTAAGTACTAGCACTGGGTTCAGGAGAAGTAATGTAGATGAATCCAGAATAACTTCAAAATTCTGAGTAACTGAAGAGGAATATACTGACAATTGGTAAAAAACGAAAGTTATATCTCAAGATCTGGTCAACATTATAGTTTTAAAGATCGAGAAGACTTTCTTTTAGAAAATCAAAAGTTTACCTTCCATTTTAGGAAGTCGAGAAAAAACAAGTCAAGTTATTCACATTACCATCCTCTACATTTGAGTTTGATTGAGTATAAATTGTTTGATTCATGTATTTGATTCGGGACATTTGAGTTTGATTGAGTACAAATTGTTTGATACATGTATGTGATTCGGGACAAACTGTTTGATTCATGAATTTGATCAAATTAATCAAATATGCATCTAAATATCTCTTTGATCGTTTGGGAAAGTGTGTTCATAAATTGAGAAAGTGACAAAACGTGGTTAGAAATTAAGAACGTTGTTAAATAAATTAATTGGTATAAAATAAAATGGGAAGGATTGCACGTTTAAGTATAATGAGAAGTAAAAATGATTTTATAAAATATTGATTTTTCAAAATTGCAGTTTTTGTATTTTAGTTGATTTGATTTTTCAAAATTATAGTATTTTAGTTAATTATGATTATAAAAAAGTTGTATTAAAGTTTTATCTTTATTCAGTTTAGTTAACTATAACAATGATTGTCTCGAGAGGCACTTTACAACTCAGTATGGGGTTACATCATAACCTTATGTAAGGTTACAAGATTAACAAAATAACTAGCATAGATCCAAATCCTAGGTTCTATCAAGCACCCACAGGGATCAAATCTCTTGAGGTGCAAACGTCTTATCAGGTATTGCACTCAATGAACTATCAACTTTGGTGTGTCTTATATATAGTCATTGATTTGATTCAAGCCAAAAGACACATATTTTTATTTAAGGTCCATATATATTATTTTTATTATTAATATTTAATATTATTTATGATCCACATATAATATTTATTATTATTATTATGGTTTTAAAACCATATGCAAGGCCCTCATACAACCATGGGTTGTTTACGATGACTTGCACTCTTAAACCATGTACAATAAAACCATGAGTTGTTTAGGAGGGCCTTGCACATGATTTTAAAACCACATGCAAGGCCCTCCTAAACCATGTACAATAAAACCATGGGTTGTTTAGAAGGCTTTGCACATGGTTTGTTTTAAAACCATGTGCAAGGCCAACATTTTTTTGCGGATAATTCAATTTTTTATTTTTTATTATTTTGTTAGGTAGGAACATTACAACATCTCCCCCACATTGTGTTCTTTTTATCACCCACATTTTTTTGCACATAATTAAATTTTTACTTTTTTATTGTTTTGTTAAGTAGGAAGATTACAACATCTCCCCCATTTTAGGTTGTTTTGTGTTCGACATCTATTTTGGACTATAATTAAATATTTTATTTTTTATTAATAAAAATAACGTTACATAACATTGTGTAACCTTACAAGATCTCCTTAATAAAAATAACCTTAATAAATGTTGCGTAAAGCGCCTTTGGGCGCAATAAAAAATAAATGTCGGCAAAAAACCCTAATATGGGGGAGATGCTCTAATGTTCCTAAAAAAAATAAAACACAATATGGGGAAGATGTTGTAATGTTCCTACCTAACAAAATAATAAAAAATAAAAAATTGAATTATCAGCAAAAAATGTTGGCCTTGCACATGGTTTTGGGCTGGTGCAAGCTAATGTTGGTCACTTATGACGCGTTCGTTGCAATGGACTTCTGGAAAAACATAAATCTGAATGTCAAAAACCAATATTAGAGGTACCTACACAACTTTTTGGAATATGGTGTAAGAATATGAAACGTGGGAAATCGGATTACCTTCCGGAATATATAACTTTTAATTATGGAAACTAAGCATAAATCCCCCAAAACGAGGTTCTTCTAAGGTTAGTATGTTATATTTTCCCCAAAATATAATGAATATGTTTGCGTTGGTCCACTCATTTGGTATGCAAATGGCATAATTTTGTGAAAACAATTATATAGAGTTGTAGATAACAGGTGTGTCTAGTGCAGCAATATTTTTCCATATTTATTTATGTTATATTTTTTATTTTTCAAAATAAGAAAGTTAGTGATGCCCTAAAATGACAAGGTCGAGCGTTGGTCCACCACATCTTGGTCTTAACATAGTCAATGAACGATATTTTTTTTAGGATGTAGGTCTTTGTGTCTTCTTGTGCGGGTTCTTTTCCGTTTTGAATAGGTGAGGCAATCAAAAGTTATAGCCGAAGCAAATAGCCTACCTTTTGTTTTAGATTGACGTTAGTTCATTTAAAATTAAATAAAAAATAGAAAAAGATAATAGATTTAAATAAAAATTACATATTGAGAATCTACAGACAAAGTTACACAACTGTGTGAATTTTCATTAACAGTGGACAAACGTGGCATATGGAAAATCATGCACAAAATAGTAGAAGTGGTACAAAACAAGTTTTTATGTCATAAGACAGTCCAAACCACTTGGTTAGGCTACCCGAACCTAAACCCAAAACAGTGAAGTCATCCACCACGTTGGTTGGAAAAAGGTGCCGCCAAAATTCTAAATTTAAATCACGCACGCACGTAGTTTAAAACATAACGCACACGCACTAGAAGCGCGATCACGCTCTCTGGGTGCGCACGTACTAAAAGTGCGTTCGCGCTACTTTGTGCGCACGTGTTAGAGACGCATGTGCGCATTTGCTAAGTAAACACTTTGTTTTGATTTTATTTTCAAGCATTTGCAATGGAATGATGATGATGATGATGATGATGAGGATGATGACAATGATGATCAAATGAGGATGATGACTATGATGATGAGGAGGAGGATGATGACAATGATGATGATGAGGATGATGAGGAGGAGGATGATGACTATGATGACAATGAGGATGATGACTATGATGCTGATGATGATGATGAAGAGGATGAGGATGATGATGTTGATGACAACGATGATGATGAGGAGGAGGATTATAATGACTATGATGATGAACAATGATGGTGATGATGATGATGATGATGAGGATGATGATCACGATGACTATTACTATGATGACAGTGATGATGATGATGATGATTGCGATGATGAGGATGATGATGTTGATGACGAAGATGATGATGAGGAGGAGGATGATGATGACTATGAGGATGAACAATGATGGTGATGATGAACAATGATGATGCTGACGATGCTGACGATGATGAGGAACAATGATGATGATGATGATGATGATGATTGTGATGATGATGATAAGGATGATTTCAATGACGATGATGAGGATGATGACTATGATGATGAGGATTAGGATGAGGATGATGATGACGATGACAATGATGACGAATAATGATGGTGATGATGATGATGATGAGGATGAGGATGAGGACGAGGATGATGATGATGACAACGACGATGAGGAATGATGATGATGATGATGATAGGTTTAGTTGAAACTTTGCTTTGATTTTATTTCCAAGCATTTGCAATGGAATGATGATGATGAACAATGATGATGATGAGGAGGAGGATGATGACAATGATGATGAGGAGGATGATGATGATGAGGATGATGATGACGATGACGATGATGATGATGGTGAACAATGATGGTGATGACGATGGTGATGATGAGGATGAGGATGATGATGATGATGATGATGATGATGATGACGACGAACAATGTTGGTGATGATGATGACAATGATGATGATGATGATGATGACTGTGATGATGAAGGGGATGAGGATGACGACGATGATGATGAGGAGGAGGATTATAATGACTATGATGATGAACAATTATGGTGATGATGATGATGATGATGATGAGGATGATGATCACGATGACTATTACTATGATGACAATGATTATGATGACGATGATGATGATTGCGATGATGAGGATGATGATGTTGATGGCGAAGATGATGATGATGACTATGAAGATGACTATGAGGATGAACAATGATGGCGATGATGATGGTGATGATGAACAATGATGATGATGATGATGCTGATGATGATGAGAAACAATGATGATGATGATGATGATTGTGATGATGATGATAAGGATGATTTCAATGACGATGATGAGGATGATGAGGATGATGATGAGGATGACGATGACGATGACAATGATGACGAATAATGATGGTGATGATGATGATGATGATGATGAGGATGAGGACAAGGATGACGATGATGACGACGACGATGATGAACAATGATGATGATGATGATAAGTTTAGTTGAAACTTTGCTTTGATTTTATTTCCAAGAATTTGCAATGGAATGATGAGGAGGAGGAGGAGGAGGATGACAATGATGATGATGAGGATGATGACTATGATGATGATGATGATGATGATGACGATGACGATGATGACAATGATGGTGAACAATGATGGTGACGATGACGATGATGATGATGATGATGATGATGAGGATGATGATGAGGATGAGGATGATGATGATGACGAACAATGTTGGTGATGGTGATGATGAAAATGATGATGATGATGATGATGACTATGATGATGAAGAGGACGAGGATGATGACGATGATGAGGATGATGATGTTGATGACGACGATGATGATGAGGAGGAGGATTATAATGACTATGATGATGAAAAATGATGGTGATGATGATGATGATGATGACTATGATGATGAAGAGGACGAGGATGACGACGATGATGAAGATGATGATGTTGATGATGACGATGATGATGAGGAGGAGGATTATAATGACTATGATGATGAACAATGATGGTGAAGATGATGATGATGATGAGGATGATGATCACGATGACTATTACTATGATGATAGTGATTATGATGATGATTTTGATGATGAGGATGATGATGTTGATGACGGAGATGATGAGGAGGAGGAGGATGATGATGACTATGAGGATGAACAATGATGGCAATGATTATGGTGATGATGAAAAATGATGATGGCGACGATGCTGACGATGATGACGAATAATGATGATGATGATGATAAGGATGATTTCATTGATGATAATGAGGATGATGACTATGATGATGATGATTAGGATGAGGATGATGATGATGATGACAATGATGATGAACAATGATGGTGATGATGATGATGATGATGAGGACGAGGATGATGATGATGATGACAATGATGAGGAACAATGATGATGATGGTGATAGGTTTAGTTGAAACTTTTCTTTGATTTTATTTCCAAGCATTTGCAATGGAATGATGATGATGATGAGGAGGATGATGACAATGATGATGATGATGATGATGATGACTATGATGATGATGATGATGATGATGATGATGATGATGGTGAACACTGATGGTGATGGTGACGATGATGATGATGAGGATGATGATGATGATGATGATGATGATGATGATGAGGATGATGACAATGATGAGGAGGAGGATGGTGATGAAAAATGTTGGTGATGAGGATGATGAGGATGATGACAATGATGGTGATGAGGATGATGACTATGATGATGAGGATGAGGATGAGGGTGATGATGATGATGATGACAATGATGATGAACAATGATGGTGATGATGATGAGGATGAGGATGAGGATGAGGATGATGATGATAGGTTAAGACTATATTGTAGTGGTGATGATGATGATAGGTTTTAAACTATATTGTAAAAATACTCGAAATAATCATGAATACGAAGTCGTTGTTGAAGAACGTTAGTCATTAAATGAAATAAACGTTAGTGAGTAAATGCTCTAAATGTTAGATAGAGGCGCGCACACATTTAAGTTTGCATGCGCGTCAATGCATGCACGCGGTATTATACATGCGTGCACATGCTTAAAGGCGCGTACGTGCACCTGTTAGTAGGTAAAAAAATAGAGTTATGAATTCCTAGGATTGCTACCTATTTTCACGGGTTTTCTTTTATTGTTCGTGCGTTTTGTGCTCCTCAACTGTGCAATTTGGCTCACAATCCATAACCACTCTTTGATCTATTGGATGGAAGCTCACTCTTGGAATCTAACAAACATATTCAGTGGTCTTGGAAGTTAGTGGAAAGATTCACACTACAAGTTTTCATTGGAAGAAGAGATCATTTTGAATAGGTATGGTGAATTGTAAAGAATTGTTTTAATTCACAAGTTTTCAGATCATTTCATTGATTTATGTTTTATGATATGCTTACAACAATATCTCTCTCATAGACAACATTTAATTTCACAAGAATAAATCCCAACTTCACATCTAAGCAAGTCTCATATTCTCCATACAAGATGAAGTATGCCATGTTAACTAATTTACATCTGCACATGAATATATTTTTTATTTTACACAATGATGGCATAGATGAAGTTATATCTTAAGACTCTTCAATTTAAAAAAAAAAACATTTGAAGTAATCATGGGAGAGGGTCCATATTGAATAGTTTGAACCAAGTTGTCCATATTCTCTATACAAGATGAAGTATGCAATGTAGACCAATAACCATTTGCACATGAATATATTTCGATTTCCCACAAGGATGGCATAGATGAGGTTCTCTATTGAGACTTTTCAATTTGTATAAAAACCTTGGAAGCAATCATGGGAGAGGGTCCATATTGAATAGTTCACGAAATTGTCCATACTCTCCTCTTCATGCTAGATTTATCATAACATGCCTTTGAGCTTGACATGGATGCCTCTACCTCAATGATTTCTCCTTTTTTCTAGGGATTTGCAACCTCCTCATTTCACTCATCTTCTTTTGACTTCCAATACTTTTTGAACACAAAGGAAATCGGAATCCTATAGATGTAATACCTGCAAACTTGACTATCTTTACTTGACTCAAATAGAGTATAGAAATGAAAATTTGGTCCAAACATAAAGAGAAACCTTTAATCAATGATTATGTATCAATGCCAATAATTAGCATACTAACATATCTATAATTTAGTTATTTATGTTAGAACGTGTCACGTATCTTGTATAATGGAACTAATACCCTATTTGTTGCTTCTTATGCAGGGGTAGACCTCATAGTTTTGATAAAGAAACTTTTGGGTATGGGCAACTCACGTAACAGAGCAAGAAAAACTAGAAGGAATATGCCCTTTGAAAAGGAAAATGAGGTAAGAGAAAAGGCCAGGTTGGAAATGGAGTGAGCGAGACATGGTCCAGACATTTCCACTGATACTGCATCTGATCCTAACAGAGTTGATGACATAACAACCTCTACTTTAGAACCACGGGTGAAGCAGTTGCATCCAATAGACCCAACTCAAGTTCCAACATCAACACAGTCTCCAACCAACAATCCATCAATGAGCCATGTTGAAGCTCTTGAAGACATAGGTGTATTGAGAGACGCTGAGTATGAAGCGTTGGACCTAGAAGCAATGATTAATTTGCAATCTCTTCCAGAAGACCACAACCATGTTGAGCACACTCCCAATATGGACCGAAATGTGAATGATTCACGACAACAAAGAAGCCCTGGGATCCATAGCTCATGTCCACCTTCCCTACCTCGACTGTCTACTGCAAGAAAAAGGAATCCTAGAAGTATCCATGTGGGTGAAAGTTGTCTGTTAGGCCTTGAAGGTAATTTTCCCAAATGCACTATCAATTGGCAATGTAACAAATTAATGAAGGAATATTTTGAATCCAAAGGTGATGCAGGTAAATGTCAATTATTACTATGTTTGTTAAAGTCAAATTGTTTAGTTGTTGTTAGGAGAATTCTAGGCATAAAGATGGTTAGAAGTTCAGATGCTAACAATCATATTGTTAGAAATCTCCAATCTGCTTTTAATGCGATTGGGAAGACGTCTCGTACTAAAGATCTTTGTGCGGTTCGTCGTGTGTTATCAGAATCAGTTGTAAGCAAGTCCACACAGCAACGTCGCCTCCTTTCACACACTTCTCAAATACTTAAATTAAATAGAAAAACTGTTCAGAAGTACTTTGTTATAAGAGAAAATCTACACACTCAAGGTGGAAAAGATTGTTGGGATTTTGTAGGCAGATTGCCTCGTCAAGATATGAAGCTAATTGATGCTATCAAGGAATTAGTACAAACGTTCTGGCATGATCATGCTAGACCTTCATCTAATCAAAGAGATGTACTAAATCTGAGAAAAGGTTCTACTGAATGTGAACCCCATGTCAAACATTTCCTTGACAAAACACAAACTAAACTCTATGAGAGATTCAAGAATGAGCACACACAATTGAACCTGGGCCAAAGGTCATTTGAGAAATGTAAACCATGGTACGTTCGTATATGCATTGATCGAAACACATGTTCTTGTAGATACCATGTAGAATATGAATATTTTTTTTGACACATACAAACATATTTTGTGATTTGCATATTAACCTTGAGCAGGGCTGCAATGAATCCATAAAACCACCGAATGCATCGAGAGATTTTATTGTCATCATCATGCGTCCAAGGCATGAAAGACAAAAATACTATGGAAAATCATGTCTATTTGGGAATTGTTCCAAGTGTAGTGGGTTTTCTCTTTTGAACCATTGCATTCATGGAAGTGATGAGCATCAATTTTGCAATATGAGCATGGAGATGCAGAGGTTCAAGTATGTAACCTATGAATCAAACAGTGCGAAGGAAAGTAAAAAGATTGCATTGGTGAAGTCACAGGTGCAAATGATTATTGCATGTTTTTCCTCTTACATGTTCAGTTTCTACATATACATTCTTTAAAGGTCACATTCTAATACGACCCTGGTTTTCATAGCAACAAGTACGGGTATGTGATTTTTTGATGGATTTCTACAAGAAAACCGAGAAGCATGTCCAACATGTGTACGTAGCATGATGGAAGGATGAGCAGTACAGAAAATGCAGGGACATCTTTCCCATTGGGACCATATTGTCAATTGTGGATTTTGCAGAAAACAACACCCTTAAGCCACAAAATGAAATTCATAGTCAATAATACCATTTTGACCAAGTCAGCATCATGGTACATACTATGTATAGGCATGGCCCTGAGAGCAGTGTTAACAACAGGATAATACAGAAGGAGACAAACTTTTACATAAGTGATGACAGATGCCATGATCTTCATTGTGTGCAACACTGTTTTCGAATTTTCTATGATCAACTAAAGGAGGGAGATATACAGATGGATCAACATTGGATATGGTTAGATGGTTGTGCAGGCCAGTTCAAAAATTCCTGAGTCTTCCAATGGATGAGTATGTTATGTAAGACCTATAATGTGCTGCATATATGGAACTACTTTGAGATCGGGCACAACAAAGGTGAGCATGACGGAGCCAGTGCATGCATCAAGACCGCACTACGAAGGGAGGAGATGAGGTTTACCAGAAACCATCATATCAAAGATGTAGAATCCATAGTTCAATGCTGCTCAACAATAATGTCAGACCAAACTTTAGTGGTAAGAAGGCCAGTCAAGAATTTTTGGCATGTGGTTGACATAGATTGATCACGTTCCTATATTTGCGGCACAGTATAAGGAACATGTGGATTTCATTTGGTTCGAAGCTCAAATAACCCCCTATTTGAAATATGGACATGAAAACTTGCTTGCTTTTGCAACCCTTGTAGTAATGGTGAATGGGACAAATGTGAATGCATGGATTGGGTTGATGATTGGGATCATGTGTCACTTGCAGTAGACCCACATGTAGTCGGTGAAACAACCCACTTAGAGGAGGGTTAGTCAGTGATTTTGACAAACTACGGCCATATCTTAGATCTTGTACAACCAGGACACATATATGCAGTTGTTGCCCCAAAATACAATGAATGAGGCACGGATTATTGGTTGGAACGATGCATTCGAGGTAAGCAAATCCTGAATGAATCATTGATTGATGATGAAGGCAATGAATTTCCTATTGGCTTGATGGTGGTTGAGGGTGAATATCTTACACTAGATGGGAAATCAAGAAGAACTAGTGGGCATGTATTCATGGATTACAGACCAGATTCTGTGGTCTATCACTTCACAAACTTGATTGTTGGCATGGACATCCATCTATAGACAATGTCAACGAAGAACTCAACCAAGGTAATTTACTTCTTGCCTCATTCAAAGCACGAGAGATTGATGGAGGTAATTAGAAACATAGAGGATCTAGCTGGTTATATTGAATGAGATTGGGTAATTGCGCTTACACTCCACTTGGATGCCAGTTCCATGAGTGATTGAAATTGATAGCTACTATTAAAATACAAGACGATCATGATAACTTAATTTGCTTTCTATGTGAACTCTGCAAAATCCTTTCCCTTTCCATCTATATCAATGTCATGTCTGAATATATAGCATGTATAATTACTTATTACCAAGTATGATATGTTTTATGCACCATCTTGGTAATAAGTATTTATACATGCTATATATTCAGACATGACATTGATATAGATGGAAAGGGAAAGGATTTTGCAGAGTTCACATAGAAAGCGAAGTAAGTTATCATGATCGCCTTGTCTTTTTAATAGTAGATGTCAATTTCAACCACTCATGGTTGTCTTGTCTTTTAATATATTTTGATGTGTTAGCTTGCACAAGCACACGATTATCTACATTTGACTATGCAAGAATACAAATAAGCCACTAAAGCTATGCAAGAATACAATTTTTCGTCATTTGCATTCTCAATTCCTTCTGTTCTTTTTAATTAGAGATTGAATTATTTGAATGTAACTTTCAAGTGAAAATGTTTGATGCATGTATCTTCAATAAAAACCCTTCACTGGTTAAATATTTCACCCATATTTCTCTTACCTTTGCCACAGGAGTTTAAACATCATGTCCTTCACAGGTTTTCTAACTCCGCACTTTATATTGTTCTCTACATGTCCTGCCTGGTAAACCACTATCTTTGCAACTTTCTCTCCAATTTGTGTTGCATCGGGCTACTATTCAAAAAATAATTGCTCTAATATTGTGAAATGGTATTTGGCTTATGCATTATGATTTCATCTCTAAATTTTAATTGCTATTCTAGTAAGTTTTTATCCTTCTTCTATTTGAGTCAATAATTAGAATTTAATGAGAAAGCAGAAGGTATAACACAAAGCAAGTTCAAACAGTTGTTCATGTTTAAGAGATACAGTTTCTATAACATTTCTTCTATCCTTTTTTGGAGAAATATAGTTCATGCCCAATATTTGTTGTGACATTGGACCCAAAGCCTTCATTGAAAATTGAATTCCCAAGCCATTCTTTAAAATTTTAATAATGCTCTTACCATGCCCAACAATTAGCATGTCATCCCGAACCGAGAGTGACCAAGTGTCCCTGAACGACATTTTCATACGACTTACAGCTTGACATAACTTAGAAAATGGAGGTCGGATCGATGAGCTATTGACTCTGTTGGTCTCTTGGCATGCCATTACCTCTAGAGGGCCCTCCCCATCGTGTTTGCATGGCCCAATGACTCCACATTGCATCGATTTCGTAAACTAGGGTTTTTCTCAGTTTCCTTCAATGCAACTCTCGCACTGGTGGGTCAAATCTAAAAAACCATCCTCCGTGCCAATCTTGGTGGTGTTCCCATGTTGGAATTGGCCATACACACCTATTAGAGCAAACGACATGCAACCTTGCTGCTCTATTTGGTTTTTCTCTCCCGGACCGAGAGTGACCAAGTGTCCTTGAATGACATTTTCATGCGACTTGCAAATTGACATAACTCGGAAACCGTAGGTCAGATCGATGAGCCATCGACTCCATTGGTACCATTTCATGCCATTACCTCTAGTGGGCCCTCTCCACCGCATTTACAAGGCCCAGTGACTCCACTATGCATCGGTTTTGTAAACTAGGGTTTTGCTCAGTTTCCTTCAATGCAACTCTCACACTGGTGGGTCAACTCTGAAAAAAAATCCTCCGTGCCAGTCTTGGTGGTGTTCCCATGTTGGCATTGGCCATACACACCTATCGAAACCAACGACATGCAATCTTGCTGCTCTGTTTGGTTTTTCGCTCCCGGACCGAGAGTGACCAAGTGTCCTTGAATGACATTTTCATGCGACTTGCAACTCGACATAACTCGAAAACCGTAGGTTTGATCAATGAGCCATCAAATCCATTGGTCTCCTGGCATACGATTACCTCTGGTGGGCCCTCTCCACTACGTTTTCATGGGCCAGTGACTCCACTGTGCATCGTTTTCGTAAACTAGGGTTTTGCTCAATTTCCTTCAATGCAACTCTCGCACTGGTGGGTCAAATATGAAAAACCCTCCTCCGTGCCAGTCTTGGAAGTGTTCCCATGTCGGCATTGGCCATACACACCTATCGGAGCAAACGACATGCAATCTTGCTGCTCCGTTTGGTTTTTCTCTCCTAGACCGAGAGTGACCAAGTGTCCCTGAATGATATTTTCATGCGACTTACAACTTAACATAACTTGGAAACCATAGGTCAAATTGATGAGCCATCGACTCCGTTGGTACCATGTCATGCCATTACCTCCAGTGGGCCCTCTCCACCACATTTAAATGGCCCAATGACTCTACTATGCATCGGTTTTGTAAACTAGGGTTTTGCTCAGTTTCCTTCAATGCAACTCTCGCACTGGTGGGTCAACTCTGAAAAAACCTCCTCCATGCCAGTCTTGGTGGTGTTCCCATGTCGGCATTGGCCATACACACCTATCGGATCCAACGACATGCAATCTTGCTACTCTGTTTGGTTTTTCTCTCCTGGACCGAGAGTGACCAAGTGTCCCTGAATGACATTTTCATGCAACTTGCAACTCGACATAACTCAGCAACCGGAGGTCATATCAACGAGCCGTCGACTCCATTGGTATCATAGCATGCCATTACCTCTAGTGGGTCCTCTCCACTACGTTTGCATGGCCCAGTGACTCCACTATGCATTGGTTTCGTAAACTAGGGTTTTGCTTAGTAGATTTATTGATGTTGTAATTTGTTTTAATAAGAGGTTCTAGATATGTAATATGCTTGGAAAGAGTGCCCTAAAGGGATGTATCTTCATGGTGTTAATGTACACTTGGAATAGGGTTGTTTTTT